>CM053791.1:361141667-361466667 GCA_028749045.1 Cupressus sempervirens | reverse complement strand
ACTAAGCAAAAAGTTTGATAACAAGAATAGAGGAAGAGGCCACAATGGAAGATCTGGCAGACGATCTTGTGGAGGTCATAATGATGATCAAAAGAATAAGAATGAGGCTAAAAGTAGTGGTCAAAACTAGAGGGGAAACAATTCCAATTGTTTCCATGATTAGAGCAATAGTGATGCAGGAGCATCCAGAGGCATAAGGGCAATCCTATGTCACCCAAAAAAAAAAGTACTTAGACTTAGTTTCTGTTTAATGTCTTTTCATTTTTGGATACCCATTTGGGTCAAATAAAGGTTCCAACTCTCATAGTTCAACTATTAGTGTGCTAGAAAATTCTGAAAAGATAGGAGCATGCAATTTGGCCATCATTTTGGTGACCTAGAAGGTGTGAACTGGCTAGATGAATGTAATTGTGCTTTAGAGCATTCCAAAAAAAGAATCAGGTCAAAAGGCCCCATGGTTTGAAAGTTATTGCAGTTTTTCAGGTTTTGGAGACCTCTTAAGAATGCTTCAAAGTCAGGTTAGGGGCATTAAATGACCTCAAAAAGGGCTGAAAAATGGGAGACAAGTGAAGTTGGTGCATAGGGCTATAGAGCGCTTCGAGATCTTTTTGAAAATGTAAACGGTTCGTCAATCAAAGCTACGGTTCAAAAGTTATGCCTCCCGGAAGTTCGGTTACCATTTTTGGATTCTTCTAGATTTGCACTAATTTCTAACATAGCTTCTGGAACCTTCTATTTGGTCGGTGGATGCCTACTAGTACTTTCTAGAATGTACTCCTAGTCCTTAACCCTCCAAGGTCTATTTAAGGAGATTTCTGGCATTGTAAAAGGCAATTCGGAGTGGAGTTTGAGAGGAGGTACTGAAAGGAGAAATTATCTCCAGATTTATGCTATTGTAAGCCCTTAGGGCATGTTTTGAAGTTGATTTTCTCTGTATTGTTTGTACTAGCTTATTTTCCTAGTTAATATAATTTCCCCTTTTCTATTGTGTCCATTCTGTTCTTGGGTTGTGTCCCCATCAAGTGGTATCAGAGCAGGTTTTCCTGAGTGTGTAGACAGAGCGCCGATTGTGAGGCAGTTTGCACCAGGACTGTGTGGTTGTGGGATCGAGTTAGAAGATGCCTCCATGAAGAGAGTGTGGAAAAAGGGCCAGAGCTATTAATCCTGAGGAGGTTAGAGAACTCCAAAGGCAGGTGCAGTCATTGCAAGAGGAGCTCCATAGAGGAGCAAATGTTGCCGCAGGTGACGACAGTGAGGATGACAATGAAGAATAAGTAATGGAACTAGAAGGGGAATTTGATGGGGAAGTTTTGAATCATGCAGAAGAAACACTTTTTAGGGAAATTACTAAGTTTGGGAAAAGACCTACAATTGAAGTGGGTGTATTTTCAGGGAATCTGAAACCAGATGAGTTGATCGATTGGATGAATGAACTGGAAGAATACTTTGAGTATGAGGATATTAGGGACCTAGATAGGGTTAAGTTTGCAAAGGCCAAACTGAAAGGCCATGCCAAAATCTGGTGGCAAGAGGTTCAATTGGAAAGAAATAGAAGAGGAAAGGAGAAGATCATCGGATGGGATTGCATGGTGGACAAATTGAAGAAGCAGTTCATTCCTATGGACTACGAGCTTGATTTGTTTAAGAAGATGCATGGGTTAAAGCAAGCAGGAAGATCAGTCCAAGAATATACAAAGGAATTTTACCTACTCTTGATTAGAGTGGGACATGCAGAAGCAAATAAGGAGAAGGTTGCTTGTTATATCAGTGGGTTGTGACCTAGCATCCAAGAGGAATTAAGTCTGGTAAGAATGACCAGCGTTGAAGAGGCATACCAATTTTCCCTACGAGTTGAAGAGAAGCTAAATAAAAGGTTTGAAGGAAGACAAAGAGGGCACGGTTAAGGAGGAAGGGGAAGCAGTAGGTCATCTGGAGGCCGCAATGAAACCCAAAAGAAAAATGAAGATGAGGGTACTAGCAGGAACCAGAGGAATGATGGTTTCAACCGCTCCTGTGACCAAGACTTTGGAAATCAAAGAGGAAGAGGTAGAGGACGTGGACAAGGAAGAGGAGGCTTCTATGGTACCTGTTTCCATTGTAATGAAGAAGGTCATTGTGCCTTTGAATGCCCTCAACGATAAGGAAGGATAGATAGGAGAGCTGAGGGCCAAGCTAGGGTTGCTCATGTGGATGAGGATGCACAATCATCACATTCAAAGGATGCATAAAGAGGAGAGACCTTGGTAAATGAAAGAGTCCTACTAAGTGGTGAGATTGAACTAGGACAACGGAGGAGTTTGTTTCGTACCAGATGCAAGTGTGAGGATAAATGTTGTGATGTGATCATTGATGGTGGTAGCACTGATAACTTGGTATCAGAAGAGATGGTCTCTAAGCTGAAGCTCAAGAGGGAGAGACATCCCCAGCCCTATCAGATTGCTTGGGTAAAAGATGATCATAAGGTCCTAGTAAGTGAACAATGTTTAGTAAAATTCAAAATTGGGAGTTACCATGATAAAGTTCTCTATGATGTTATTTCAATGGATGTTTTCCATCTATTGTTGGGTAGACCATGGCATGTTGTTCAAAGGTAGTCAATTGTACATTCCAAGGAGTTCCATGAGGGAAAATTTGATTAAGGAGAAACACAATGGAGGGATGGCAGGACATTTTGGTCAAGATAAGACCATTGCCATTCTTAGAGAACATTATTTTTGGCCTCAAATTTCACAAGATGTGAAGAAGTTTGTATAGAGTTGCCAGGTTTGTCAAGTTGCCAAGGGGTTTAGTCACAATACTGGCCTATATCAGCCATTGCCTGTTCCATCAAGGCCATGGGAGGACATAAGTATGGATTTTGTTCTTGGATTGCCAAGGACACAAAGGGGTAACGACTCAGTATTCGTGGTGGTTGATAGGTTCTCCAAAATGGCACATTTCATTCCATGCCACAAAACTCATGATGCTATTCATATTGAAGACTTGATTTTCAAAGAGGTGGTAAGACTACATGGTCTTCCAAGGAGTATAGTTTCTGACAAAGATACTAAATTTGTGGGGTATTTTTGGAGGACATTGTGGAAAAAGTTGAGAACAAACTTGAAATTCAGTTCCACGCATCACCCACAAATTGACGGCCAAACAGAAGTGGTAAACAGAAGTCTGGGCAATTTGCCGAGATGTTTAGTTGGGGATAAGCCCAAGGGATGGGATTTGATTCTACCACAGGCAGAGTTTGCTTATAATATCTCTATAAATAGGAGTACTAGAAAATCACCATTCCAAATTGTATATGGGAGTAGCCCAAGGATTGCACCAGAGCTGAGGAAGATAGAACAAGGGGAGAGGACAAGTGCTGAAGCTGAGGAATTTGTTGAATATATCAAGTGTCTACATGAGGAGGTTCAAGCACACATTACCAAGATGAATCAAGAGTATAAAACTAGGGCTGATCAAAGGAGAAGACATAAGGAATTCCAAGTAGGAGATTTAGTCATGGTGCACTTACGAAAAGAAAGATTTCCAGCCGATACTTACAACAAGCTGAAAATGAAGAAATTTGGCCCCTGCAAAATTTTGAAGAAACATGACTCAGAAAATGCATATGAGGTGGAGCTGCCAGATGGTATTCGCATTTCTCCCATTTTCAACATTGCAGATTTAATAGAGTATCATGATGATGGTGCAGATGAGGAGCTGGTGTTAGAGCCATGTCCAATTCTTGCTTCTAAGAAGGAGGAGATAGAAGACATTCTAGATCATCGTGTGGGTAGGAGTACCAAAAATAGGCAGTATGAAGAGTATTTGGTGAAGTGGAAATGACGATCGATTGAGGACTCAACTTGGATTTCAGCAGCTGAGGTTTCCCATTTGGGATTTCCTCTACTATCCATAAAGTGACAGGGTCACTTTCCAATCTACCCTGGGTGTCTAATGCAAGAGCATCCAGAGGTATAAGGGCAATCCTGTGTCACCAAAAAAAAAAGGTACTTAGACTTAGTTTCTGTTTCATGTCTTTTCATTTTTGGATACCCATTTGGGTCAAATAAAGGTTCCAACTCTCACAGTTCAACTATCAGTGTGCTAGAAAATCCTGAAAAAATAGGAGCATGCAATTTGGCCATCATTTTGGTGATCTAGAAGGTGTGAATTGGCCAGATGAATGTAATTGTGATTTAGAGCATTTCAGAAGAAGAATCAGGTCAAAAGGCCCCACGGTTTGAAAGTTATTGCAATTTTTTGAGTTTTGGAGACCTCCTAAGAATGCTTCAAAGTTAGGTTAGGGGCATTAAATGACCTCGAAAAGGGCCAAAAAATGGGGGATGAGAAAAGCTGGTGCATAGGGCTATTGAGCGCTTCGAGAGCTTTTTGAAAATGTAAACAGTTTGTCAATCAGAGCTACGGTTCAAAAGTTATGCCTCCTAGAAGTTCGGTTATCATTTCTGGATTCTTCTAGATTTGCACCGACTTCTAACACAGCTTTTGGAACCTTCTATTTGGTCGGTGGATGCCTACTAGCACTTTCTAGAATGTACTCCTAGTCCTTAACCCTCCAAGGTCTATTTAAGTAGATTTTTCGAATTGTAAAAGGCAGTTTGGAGTGGAGTTTGAGAGGAGGTACTGAAAGGAGAAATTATCTCCAAATTTATGCTATTGTAAGCCCTTAGGGCATGTTTTGAACTTGATTTTCTCTGTACTATTTGTACTAGCTTATTTTCCCAGTTAATATAATTTCCCCTTTTCTGTTGTGTCCATTCTGTTCTTGGGTTGTGTCCCCATCAAATAGAGATCAGAGTGGAAGAGGCAACGGACAAGGATCTTGAAGAGGAGGTTTCCATGGGAAACATTTTCACTACAAAGAAGAAGGGTATAGATCATTTGAATGTTTCAAACACCAGGGAAGGATAGATCAAAGAATGGAAGGCTAGGCTAGAGTTGTAGATGTTGATGAAGATGTCATATCATCACATTTTGAAGATGCTAAAAGGGGAGAATTCCTGGTTAATAGAAGAGTCATCTTGAGTGGTGAGAATGAACTTGATCAAAGAAGGAGCTTGTTTCACACAAGGTGCAGATGTGAAGATAAGTGTTGTGATGTGATCATTAGTGGTGGAAGTATTGACAATCTAGTGTTAGAAATGATGGTCACAAAGCTGAAGTTGAAGAGATAGAAACACCCACATCTATACCATATTGCTTGGGTGCAAGATGACCACAAGGTCATGGTCAATGAGTAGTGTCTAATGAAGTTCAAGTTTGGAAGCTACCAAGATGAGGTACTATGTGATATCATACCTATGGACATATGTCATATGTTATTGGGTAGGTCGTGGCAGTTTCACATGCATGTTGTGCACAATGGGTGAGTAAATATCTACACTTTAACCAAAGATGGAGCGAAGCATAAGTTAAAGTCATTGATGGAGAAAGAAGATAAGGTATGTAGTGTTTCCATAATATGTTTTGTTGATGGAAAATAGTTTCTCAAAGGTATGAAGCATGAGCATATATGTTTTTCTATAATTCCAAAAGATAGTAAAGAAGAAGTAGAGGAGGTACCTGCAGAAGTTGCAGATATGTTGGGAGAGTTTTTTGATATTGTATTAGATAATGTACCTAATGGATTAACCCCAATAAGGGAAGATTAGTCACCAGATGGATTTGGTTCTAGGAGCAAGTTTTCCAAACAAGGTAGCACACAAAATGACACCAACCAAAAGTGAAGAGTTAAACAAAAAAGTTCATGAGTTGTTGTAGAAGGGGTTGATTCAAGAGAGTCCGAGTCCATGTGTTGTACTAGCAGTATTAGCACCAAAGAAGAATGGAGAATGGCAGATGTGCACAGATTCTTGTGCTATCAACAAGATCACAATAAAGTACAAATTTTCATTGCTAAGGATGGATGATATTATGGACTGTTTGAGTGGAGTTGAGTATTTCACAAAGATAGATCTAAAGAGTGGGTACCATAAGATTCATATCAAAGAAGGTGATGAGTGGAAGACTACTTTCAAGACAAAAGAAGGATTGTATAGGTGGTTAGTTATGCTTTTTGGGCTAACTAATGCACTAAGCACTTTCATGAGGCTCATGAATGAGGTACTGAAGGAGTTTTTGGGTAAGTTTATCATTTTTTACCTAGATGTATTTTGATCTTTAGTAAGACATTGGAGGAGCATTTGATCCATATTCGTAAGGTGTTTGATAAGTTGAGGGAAGAAAAGTTGCCGATAAATTTGAAGAAGTATAGTTTTGTAAAGAAGGAGTTGGTGTACTTGGGATTTGTAGTTTCAATAGAAGGTCTAAAAATGGACCCAAAGAAAGTGAAGGCTATCCTTGAATGGCCTATTTTAAGAAGTGCAATAGAGGTAAGATCTTTTCATGGATATGCAAGTTTATACAAAAAGTTCATTAGAGTTTTTAGCAATATTTGTGGACCCTTGACTGAAACAATGAGAGGGGATTAGAAAGAATTGAAGTGGACTATAGGAGTAGATAAGAGTTTTAATATGTTAAAATAGAAGGTTACTGAGAAACCTATTTTAGTACTTCCTCATTTTAACAAGGTGTTTCAAGTAGATTGTGATGCTAGTGGTACTGCAATATGAGTTGTTATGAGCCAAGTAGGTAGACCCATTGCTTACTTTAGTGAGAAATTGAATGATGCCAAAATAAAATATTTTGTTTATGATCAGGAATTTTATGCTATAGTTCAAGAATTGAAGAAGTAGAGACACTATCTTCTTCCTAAGGAGTTTGTTTGTATATTGATCATTAAGCTTTACAATATTTGAATAGTCAAGAAAAATTAAACCAAAGGCATTTGAAGTGGGTTGAGTTTTTGCAAAGTTATACATTGGTTTTGAAACATAGGAGTGGGGAGTCTAATAGAGTTGTAGATGCTCTTAGTAGAAGACAATTTTTTCTAACAAAAATGTAGATAGAGGTGGTTGGGTTCAAGGAACTCATTACTTTGTATCCAAATGATCATAATTTTGGTGAAGTGTAGAAGGCTTGTATAGAACTTGTTACACTTGATAGGACAAAGTGGTTGGATTTGATGATCCAAGATAGTATATTTTTCGAAGGAAGCCAAATGTACATTCCCAAAAGTTCAATGAGAGAGAATTTCATCAAGGAGAAGCATAGTGCAAGATTAGCTAGACATTTTGGCAGAGATAAAACCATTGCTTTGGTTGATGAGAATAATTATTGGCCATAGTTACAACAAGGTGTGAAGAAGTTTGTACAAAGTTATAGAGTATGTTAGATGGAAAAAGGAGTGAATCCGAATATAGGATTGTATTAGCCATTATCTATACTAGAGAGCCATTAGAGGATGTCAACATGGATTTGTTTCTTGGACTACCAAGGACACAACATGAGCATGATTCTATTTTTGTGGTGGTTGATAGGTTTTCAAAGATGGAACATTCTATTCCTTGCAAGAAGACTAGTGATGTTGTTCATGTAAAAGAATTATTTTTCAGAGAAGTGGTGAGACTACATGGTCTACCAAAGAGTATAGTTTTAGATCAAGATACCAAATTTGTTGGGTATTTTTGGTGTAAATTGTGGAAGAAATTGAAGACAAAGTTGAAGTTCAGTTTATGACATCGTCCATAGACTGATAGATAGACAGAAGTTGTGAATCATAGTTTGGGAAATTTAATGATATGTTTGGTTAGAGACAAGCCAAAAGGATGGGATATGATTTTTCCACTAGTAGAATTTGCATATAATAGTTCTATCAATAGGAGTACTGGTAAATCACTATTCCAGATTGTATATGGAAGTAGTCCCAAAAATACTTCTAAATTGAGGCAGTTGGATAAAGGATAGATAAGTAGTGTTGAAGCAAGAGAATTTGCTGAATATTTGAAGAACATCCATGAGGAGGTGAGGAAGCACATCATAAATATGAATACACAATACAAGGCTAAGGCAGATGTGGAAAGGAGGTATAAGGAATTTAAGGTTGGAGAGGAAGTCATGGTCCATTTGAGAAAGGAGCATTTTTCAGTGGGTATATATAATAAGCTAGAGATGAAGAAGTTTGGACCATATAAGATCATGAAAAGATATGATTCAAGAAATGCTTATGAAGTAGATTTTCTTGCTGAATTGAATATTTCACCAGTATTTAATATTTTAGATTTGATGGCGTATCATGAAGGAGGTGATGGAGATGACATTGCAAAAGTGCAGTGGAGTATTCTAGCAGCTAGTTCAACTGTAAATGTGATTGAGGAGATACTGGATAGTTATGTTGGCAAAAGTAAAAGGAACAAAAATTATGAGGAATACTTGGTCAAATGGAAAGGGAGGCTAGTAGTGGATTCATCATGGGTAGCAAGGGAGGAGTTAACTATCTTAGTTTTCCTCTGAACACCTGAGATGTGATAGAGCCACTTCTCAAAATTACCCTGGGTGTCTGATGCAAGAGCATCCTAGGTGTAAGAGCAATCTTGCATCACCCAAAATTATTTTCTTTTTAGTCTTTTCTATTTTAATAAGGACTAGTAGGCAGGGTGGTTACTATTTATGGGAACTTTCTATTTTTAGTAAGTTTTTCATACGAGCTCAGAATGTTCTCATTTTCTATAAAAATCTCATTACTCCAGCTTAAGTATCAGAGAAGTTATTGTGGATTTTTAGTGGAACAATTTGTAGAAAAATCTTCGAGCTCATCATTAGAGGCCTTAGATTGCCGAAATGAGGTCCAAAAACTCAATGGAAGGGCACTATCATGATTTTGTGCCTATAGATTAGGAGCTAGCATTTCTAAAAAGTGGTTATAATAACCAATTAGAGAAATGGTTCGAGAGTTATGGCCTTCCAAAATTGGGCTACCTAAAATTTCTAAAATAATTGTCAAAGATATATTTGGGTGACTCTATATGTATTGCTAGGCTCTATCAGCCCTAGGTATTAAGTTTCATTGTCTAGAACCTTCCTAGACAACATAAAATTGCCGATTTAAGAAAGGCTCAAACATTGTCTAGGACAACTTCGGGTAATAGTTCCTAGCTTTGTCTTACAGATTATTGTAATGAAGGCACCCATTTGGGTTAGCATATTGTAATTGTGAAGTCTATAATTCCACATTTGTGGTGATAATAAGAAGTCCATATTTTGTTCTCGCATTTGTTGTTGTTTCTTTGTTCCTATTACGAGTTTATGGTATTAAGGGGAGCACCCTTCATCAGCTTTGTTAGGAGCCAACCCTATTAATGGTTAAAATACACATTGTTAGGTGCAATCTTGTTAAAGCATTTAATCACCCTATTAGGAGTGGCCTTATGAAAAGACTTAAGAATATTTCATTAGAATATCACCTTGATTAAAGGATTTCAATAGATACAACGGTTAGAAAGTAACATCAAGTTCACCTAATTAATATAACTCACTTTACAAATATAGATCATAATGTATCTCATCTACTAACTTATTAACTAAATTCTATTTGAGTCTCCATTATTGTCTCCGATCTTCTTGGAAAATCATTCAAGCAATCACTCTTCACCTTAGCTTTTCTCCTTCTTCATGGTCTTTTGCTCAATTTTTACCAGTTAACAAAATTTGTAACTACTAACCTCTCTTAGGTTAATCCATACGTCTCCTTAAATAGGTAGCTTTGATCTTTTGCCACTTAAACACTACTATTGATCTTAGTTTTAGGTTTAATTCATTAAATCCTTCCATTATATGATTTCCTCTTTTTTCTTCAAGAAACTTCTCAAAACTTCTCTTTGAATCCATGCCTAGAAATGCTCAAACATGATATCTCAATAATTAAACGATCTAGCTCATAAATCCTTATCTTTAACATGCTTTACATATTTAAAGAATTCAACTATGTCAGCCAGGAATCTCAATTCCTTCACAAAATATAAAATTCTAACACTTGGCCAAAACTATGTTCCTCGATCTCAATCATCACTAACTTTCTTTCTTGGGTTATACTATCTTCACTTGTTCAACTTTTGTGATACTTAGTCTTTACTGGTGCTTGATCGATACTATATTTTCTCAACTTCTACTATTCACTAAGTTGATACTAGCATGCCCTGGATTCAATTATAAGTTCCTTAATCTTCTTCTTTGAATCTTTATTTTGCCTATGTATTTGTTCTCTCATTTATCATCTCTTCTAGGCTTGAACTCAAATATCTTCTCCACTCAGTGTTATGATTAAACAACACATTATCTTATCTAGGTCTAACTGATCAAGTGCCCATTAATGTAGTTCTATATAACTCAATCTTTCCACTAAGTCCTCTTGTTATCTCTTCTTTTTAGATCCTCTTCATCAATCATCTTAATATGACACTCTATTCAAGGAGAAATTGTCTCACTAATAAGGTTTGACATCAATGCCAATATAAAAATTGTTCTAATTATAGTTACCAACAATAATGGGTGTACAAGGGATGTATTAGGATGTTCTAACATGTTTTTAAAGTTACTTGAGTCATATGAATAATGTAATTGTTATTATTTTGTTTTGACCTATGAAGCAAGGTGTCATTGTTGTGTCCATTTCCTTGATGTTTTTTTGCCTATCTGAAGTGTTCAAATGCTAAGTTGATTTCCTTGAGAGAGATTTTAGGGTATGGTCATTTTTGTTAATTTTCTAGGAAGGACATTGAGCTCATTATTGTGAAACATGTGTGATTAGCATTAAGTTTCTACATGTTGTTGAGAATTGAACCCTTAGCCTTAGCATTAGTTGGATTATTTTTGGGTGATTCTTTTCTCTATGTAGTTATTTTGTTAAGGATTCAAGGTCTTCCAAAATATGTTATTTAGGGTTTTTAGGTCCCTTCAAAACTTGTTTTATCCTTGATAAAAAAATTGTTGTGTTTTATCAAATGTTTCTTTTATAAGAGCCATTTTTATTTACTCAAAAGTTATCTTATAGTTACTATGGTACTTTAAATTATTTTAAATTTTTTTCCCTCAAAAGTTTTTGATAAATTTTATAACATAAGATATTTTTTTGTTTGGATTTTATACATATAATAATGATGTGAAACTTCTTTATTTTATTATGAAATGTCTATCGATGTTAATAAATTTTAAATATATATGAGATTTAATATTGATGTTTTTTCAATAATTAATGATAGAATATTGATGCAACATAAGTTAGGAACATGCTTCATCAATTTAGGGAAATTTTGAGGTTGACCCAAATGAAGATATTAGATTTAACAAACTAGTTATTTTCCACTCTAAATTACATCCATGAGTGCATTATGATCTGATTTGACATGAACATAAATTAAAATATACAAATATAAATTAGTAGGATATGGCTTATTGTAATTGACTCACTTAAATTTTTATATTTCAGTGATTGTAAGGATAAGTAACATTAATAAAATTGTCAAGAATTTTTGGATTATGTGGGTTATGTTGATCTTTTACATGAATAAAACCCGTGATATAGTAAGGATAACATTAGAAATGAGAAATCCAAGAGTGTGTCACTTGAGAAGGAAACATTAGAGGATCACTCTTATAGATAATTGAAGGAAATATGGGAAACAATTATATAGTAGAACATGGTATCTAACAAATATATTTATACTTCTAGATCGATTAGTTGTAAGAAACCATAAGAATATGCAAACCCATATTCTCACCTTTCATGAATCAAATGAAAATCTCTAAATAATATCAAATTCCTTTATATCTTGAACTTATTCCCTAAATTACTTTCCTAAATGACATTATAGCCCATCTTGTATATGTGTACCCTCCCTTTGAAGAGATTTTGAGAATTTAGAATATATTCAAGCGTTATGTTCAACTTTAATGATATAATACATGTCAAACATGTTAATCCCTAAGCCATAGTATCTATTATTTTCAAACACTTAATCATTCACAAGGGATGATTATTTGGTCATCACTGCAACTAAGTCATCCTAAATAGGTCAAGCTAACTATTGAAGACTTGTAAATATTCTAAGTCATGGGTTGAGCAGTAATTACTATCAAGTGAGCTTATGGATAGTAGACACTGAGTGATATAGAAGCCAAGTTATTTAGCTCATGCTAAGTACAATTCTATTTAAGGAGCAGTATGAAGAAATAGTTTGTGTTGAGTATCAGTGTGATGTAAGTGTCAAGTAACACAATTTAACATATTTATTTGGAATAACACAAAATATTATGTTAACTATTTTTATCAAGCTAAAAACATTTTTTGAAGATTGAGGAGGTCATCAAGGAGGTGATTATGCATTTAAAGGAAGATTATTGATCCCTAGGTAAGGGAATCCTCCATTCATAAAAATGCAAGACTAAGCAAAAAAATGATTGGTTCTAGATCATAGATTTGGATCGAGAAGTTTCACCCAAACATCTATTTAAGGAGGGTCTATGATCTAGTTGAATGTAATGAGGATGTATGTGCATCCTTAGATAAAGTGAAAAGTTTTGGAAGTGACTCAGAGTGTAGAGACTAAGCAGTGTAGTGAAGAATTCTTGACAAAGATATAGGGAAGATATATCATAGTAAGGTGATATTATATTTAATAGAGGAGATCTATTATCAAGAATTAAGGTGCTAACTGAAGGATAAGGTACTAAACACTTTAAACAGGTGTTTTAGGGTTTAAATCTCTTAACAAAGTGGCTTTAACAAGCTTATGTAAATCTTCTAATAGAGTACTCACTTCATTGTGATGTAAAAATCCAAGGTAGAACCTAGAAATTATTTTATCCTTTAATAGGGAAGACCCTTCACATGTTAGATCATCCAAAGTTATCAAATAACTGTAGCCTTAACATGTACAATTTTACTACTGCAGTAGTGAAGACTTTGTGGGTGTCATGCCCACTACAGTTTTACCTTCACCTTAGAGGGTTTTCGCATCACCAAATTTGTGTGTTGATGTGTTATGTCTTTATGATTTTACATTCATAAAGTTAGAAGGTAGATATGATATTATGTTGATATGAATGGTTACATTGATATGAAATGAATGTTTAATTAAGAGTTTGTCTGGTGATATCAAATGTGTTTCATGATTGAAGTGAAAGAAGTTTTATAGATCTTGATTCACCTTGTCCCCCCTCTTAGTATCACAATTTCCCTATTATATTTTCTATAATTGGTATTAGAGTAGTGCATTCTTGGCAGAAGTCTAACCACTTGGGAGTTAAAGATCTTGAAGATGGAAGCCTAAAAATTGGGAAAAATCATTGAGAACTAGAAGATTGATGTTCATCTTGCATATGAACATGTCAATGCCACAAAGGAAACATTAAGGTAATCCTTAAAGAGAAGGAAAGATATGGAAATTCAACAAAATGACACCCAATACAAAGAAGATATTATTGATGAAGAAAAGTCCAGTGACTCTGATGCAACAATAGTAGATTTGTTGGAGAGGAATAATACCTTGAATAAGGAAGTTAAAGCATTAAAAAGAGAAAATAAAATTCAAGTAGTAAGGCTATGTGAAATGATCAAACAAGATAAAAATGTTGAGGAAGATAAAGTAAAGGTTGAAGATGACAAGGCATTGGCTGGTGAAGAAAAGAGATAGTTAGTTACAAGGCTTGATGAAATGATCAAAGAAGTAGAAAAGCTGACCCATAATTAGTTTGATATTCTCAATCACTTACTAAGTGCAAATCATGGGATTGTAAAAAAAGAGTTGGAGATTACAAATCTAAAATCTGAGAATGATAAATCAGTGATTGAGTTGAAAGTTGAAAAGGAAGTTGTTGAGAAGTTGAACAACCCTAAAGAGGCTATGAGATTTTTGAATGAACAAATGATGCACTAAGGAGACCTCATGACACCTCTAGACTAGGCTATGTTTAGATCCTATCAGGTGTCAAGCAAGGATAATCATAAAAGCAAGGAGAATAAATGAATACAAATACAAAGCCAAAGAATAAGAAGCCTACATGCTATCACTATGGAAAACCAGGTCATACAACAAAAAATTGTAGGAGCAAGATTAGTAAATCAAACCCTAAACCTAAATTTAATGGTTATCTCTGCACTTCCAATAAATAAGTTCATCAAGAACATGAGTGCAGATCAAAAGTATTAATAAGGTGCTAATTAATTCAAAATTTGTAGGTTATTGTTATACATGTCAAAAGTATGGTTATAAGTCACAATATTGCATATCTAAGGCAAAGAACAATTAAACACCTAAAGGTCAAGGTAAAACACTCAAATAAGGTAATACCATAAATTAGGATTAAAATACTTGGGTAAATTATCAATATTGTGGAAAGTATGGATATATTGCAAAATTTTTTTCTAGGATACATATTAGAGGAAGATTTGGTACCTAGAGGAATTTTGGACTAGTATGTTTTAATTGTCAGAAGGTTAGTCATCTAAGAAAGAAAATTGTATTAATCAAGCACCAACATCAAATGTTGAGGAAAACAATAGAAACACAAAGGTAAATACAAAGGAAGCAAGGAATGAAATGAATCATACATAGAGAAAGAAGTTAGATGGAGAAAATAGTGCAAATGGAGAAGTTGTGATCAAAGAATCCAATAGATTAGGTGATTCTCCCACCTCAAACTAAATGACAAGGTATGCATGGAACTATGTTTCAAATTAATATGTCATACACTAACTCCTAATACAATATGTATGAAAGTAAAAAACAACATAATGATAGATTCATATGAACAAAAGTTATTGTTTGAGCTGAGATGACTTGAGGTATCGAGTTGAAAATTTAGTAGAGATCAAGTGCTAGTATTGTATGTTAGTATGAACCAAGCCATGATATTAACCAAGCAAATTTAAAAGATGTGTATGTACCAAGCTTCAATAAGTAAGTTGAGATAGTAATACACCTAGTGTACACCTAATAATCTTATGGAGCATTTAATGGAGACTCAATTAAATGATCATTTGAACCTATTTAGTGGATTTTAAAGTTCATTTATAGTCACTAGATTCTCAAATTATAGAGAAAAGAATTTAGTTGAGTTGTAGAGTAATTTCTGTAAAGATGCAAAAAGATTCAAGTGCTTGCCATCATCTTAATGAGTAAGTTGTGTAAGGTTGTGTTTAAGCCAAGTTGTGCTACATTTGTGAGAGAGAAGAATGAGGCTTTGAGGGATAGAAATGCATAATTTTTTTGAATTGATGCATGCCTTCCACCTAAGTTCAAATCATATCTAGATATTATGTTAAGATTATGGTATACAATGTTAGATGGTTTTACAAGTGCAAGATTAGAGAGATAAATGATTTTGAGATGAGGACTCTTATGATAACTTGTGTAACAATGAGAAATTGAGAGATGAGAACAAGACCATGGCCAAGAAAGGTTTAACTTGTGCCCTAAAATTTCCAAAGGTATTCAAAGTTTAATGGATAAATATTGTGTTGAGCCAAATACATGACATGAAACTATGGTTGGAGAATGGACTGGTTAATATCACAAAGTCTATCACAAAGTCTATTATTCATCACATGACTAGATACCATTTTTTGGACAGAGTAAAGACCATTTGATGTTAAGAAATGGATGTGATTAAAAGAAATTTGAAGGAAAAATAGAATGGTTGAGGTATATCAATCAACACTATTTAGGACCCTATGATCAAGTTTGTAGTTTGGGTAATTGCCCACAAGTTTTATTAGTCTAGTTGATTGAATAGTGTACCATGTGTATGTTAGAATATATAGTCCACCAATATAATTGAGAGGTGGGGGGGGGGAGTGGAAATTAGTTATCCAACTATTATCATAATTATCAACCTTATTAATAATTAACCATATGAGCAATATAATCAGCAACCATAATAAGATACTCATATACAATAATACTAGATATGTTAACTAGGAAAACCCTTGATCAGAGGGAAAACCACAATGGGGATGGTACCCAAAAAATGATGTACTAATATAAATATTCCTTATTAGAGGATGGACCCTATTAGGAGTCAATGAAATACATTCAATATATATCAGTCCCTATTAGGAGGATTTGAATCCCTATTAGGATATTCCAACCCTGTTAGGAGTTGGGAGTTGTAGAAGGTAGATGAAACCACTGTCCAAAAAGATTTAGGGATAAGACCAATGAAATCATTGTCCAAAAGATCTTTGTATTATTCCTTGTAGAATAATAGAATTTAACTATACTTCTACTTCCTCTTTCTTTGTCCTATCAACCATACTACTTTGCTTCTTCTAATCTCGATACCAGATCACCAACTTCACATCCAATAATCCCTTGGATCTCTTATTCACATTTACCAAGCAATATTCTCTTTCTTGCACTTTTTAATCATGAATTCTATATCTCAAACAAGGAAAGCATCTTTCCTTTATAACAAGTCCTTAAAAAAATTACTTGAGCCTGCCTTGAAGCTTTCCCAATTAATTATAATAGCACTATATTAAGATAAATAAATATTGTGTAATTACATAATACTATTGGCTCAATGACTTTACAGATTCTCACACATACGACCCCAAAATTTGTGCATTCACTGACATTATCATCAGACTATCCTTTATCCTTATCTAACCTCACATTACCTAATTCTATCTTTGTTAGGAGATACAATCCATTCATCAGAAACTACTTATCAATTACTATGTCTTTGTACTGTTATCTATAAACAATGTATATCTTTTGCATAGCTTTGAATTTCTTGATGCACACTTAAACTCATCATTTGGACATAGTGTAGAACATGTCCTTAGTCACGCTTCATTCGATCATCAAACCTCTATCCATATGACCATAATCTTTGTCTTCTATTCTTATAATTTTCACATAAACGATACTATGTTGTCATCAATAAAAAACACAGTCATGAGTACAACATGTCAAAGATGCCACATCTTCACCAATGCTTAGGATACTCCCCTCAAGGAATACCATCAGCATGCATGCTAATAGTGTAGCTATTGACATGGGGTATAAAATTGTTAAGAAGAACCACAACTATGATTTAGTCGAGTTCCAACTGATCCAACTTGTAAAGAACCTTGGAGCTATAATAAAGGCTAAGAATACATCTTTTAATTTTGGTTCTCTTATTATATGCATACTTTTCTATGTACAAGATTCATCTCCTATTTTTGGAGATGCAATTTGGGATAAGACCAAACTAGTGACCAAGCAAATAAATGAGTACATTAATTAGATAGGTAAAAAAATTGAAACCATAATGGATGATTATTTTGAGGACTTCTAACAAAAGATGAATATATTTAGAATCCCTAAGGTGGTCATTGATCAATACTATGATCACATATATTTTCTTGTTGATACACATTTTACATATGTTTAGGCTAAAATACCTAAAGTGGCATTGTTAAGACCTCTATATTATGAGGTAAATATTGATGGTGTATCATCTACCATCACAACTTTATTAGCTGAGGAAATTAATAATAATGTCAAACTCTTTTTCACATATGAGATTTCTATGGTCAAGATGATGATGCAAACTAAGGTCCCCAAGATAGACAGAAAAAGAAAGAAGATGATACAAGATTTGGAAGGAAAACATGTAGAAGCACCATTATAGATGACTAAAGATAAATGAGAAGATATCAAAAGTAATGAAGGTGATGATGAATAATATGAAGGAAAAGGAAAAGAATTAGTAATTGTCAAGCCTAAGGAAATCGAGGGAAAATAAATTTTTGCAGTTGAGCCCAAAGTGAAGAAAATCTTGAAGAAAGTGGCAACTAAGCCCACCATTGCACCATAGAGGATCACAAGGTAGAGATCTAAGGTAGGAAGCCATGCAACTACTGAGCTAGTGTAGAAAGGAATTCTTAAAATCACTATGCCAATTAAGGGAAAAAGTCCTAGGAAGAGGACATGAGATGCAATAGGGGTCGAGTAAGGTCAACAAAAGAAGAAGCCAAGGAAAAAATTAGTTGTTAAGTCTAATGATGATGAGGAAGATAAGGTTGAACCAACCAAGTCTAATGACTTGAGTCAATTTCAAATTGTGCCAAGGAAAGAACCCTAGGATATTAAAAAAGTATATGAAAATTTGAGGAGTTCAAAAGGTCTAGCAAAATAAGTATGATACCTTAGAAAAGATTGATAGAGAAAAATTTGAACAAGTAGTTATAGACATGATGATAAATTTTAAGTATACATTAGTTAAATTAGGAAAGGAATTACTAAAATATTTGTACAATAAGAAAGATACTAAGTGCAAATGGGCTCTAACTACCAAGAGGAATATGAGAGAGGATACATTAGCCTAGGTTATGTTTGATTTAGGAAAATAACACATGATAATAGCAATGGAAGACTATGCAAAGAAGTTTGTGCCAAAGAGAAGGGCATATAAAAATTTTGGAAATAAAATTGGAGAGGTTCTATAGCAAAGTAAAATAGTGTGGAAGAAAGTTTTTGGTCTCATTCTTGTAGATGAGGAGAAAGAAGATAAGGAAGAGAAGGAAACAGGAGAAGTTGAGTTAGATAACAAGGAAGACATCTATGATGATGTCAAGCAATTATTAGAGAAAATTCATAATATGGATAAGGAGAGTGAAAATAAGACATAAGTAGTCACTATTAAAAATGAAACTCCACATAATACATTTTTAGATGTGACTACTATTGATCAAGAGTCAGAGAGGATTGTGTCTATCAAGATAGAAATAAGGAGCAATCTCCTAAATCAATTAATGATGCATTAATGGAAACCAATCTAGTAATTTTATAGGTCAAGGAATATCTAAAGATGGGTGAGAAGCAACAATATCGACATGTAATAGTAAGGTCTAATTGATATATCTATAGTTACTATTGATACAAATGAACACCTGTTAGGAGAGGCAAACGATGTTGTTGCCAAGCAATGGAGTGAGTTAGAAAAAGAAGGAAGAGACTAGACAAATATTGCTAGCAAGGTCACCCAAGAGGAGAATAAGGAGAAAGAGAACCAAAATGCACAAGTAGAGAAATCTACTATTGGAGTTGAGAGGCCAAATTTCGTAGGACCTTTGAATGAGGGAGCAAAGGAGATAGTGCAGTCAAGTTCAACTATTGAACTCACATTGATAGAGGAACAAAAACAAGGTGCCAAGGGAACACATGCAATAGTTCAAAGATCAATTTTGGACTCCAAAACTAAAGTATGCCAGTATCTATGATGAGCTCCAACACTCCAAGAAAAAGGACTTAGAATAAGAAAGTATAATCCCTTATTTCATTTCAAGCTAATATTGTTACACTTGATGATGATATTGTTATAGAAAATTGAGATAAGTCAACATTGATTGAATAAAAAATGAAAATTTTGAGTGAAATATTTGTGATGAAGAAAAAAATTGAGTTAAGAAGAGAGCACAAGTAGAATAAAGCATAAAAATAAGTGCTATATGACATCAAAGATATATTTCTTGATTCTTTTATTGCTGATAATATAGATGAGAATACTCTAGCTATTGAGCAGTTGAATAAAATTATAGAGAAAAAAATTGATCTTGATATGGATGCCAATGAGAAATTCATGGAATGGTTAAGAGAATAAGTTTGAAAATAAAGTAATGGAAAAGGTAACAACAGAGATTTCTATATGGTAGGTTGAGTTGTTTAAACTTGTGACCAATTTGGAATAGGTTTTAAATAATGTAAATATAATGTTTAGAAAATTGTGTGATAGCTCAACTTACAAAGAGGATATTAGAGAGAGGATGGACCAGCTAGAAGTTGACTTGTAGTATAGTGAAAATACACTATCCATAGATGTAAGTTCTAGTGCTTCCCATTTGTCTAAGATAAATTTTCAATAGGCAAGGCTTACATAGTTGATTGCTAAAATATAGTGGGATTAGAGAAAACTTAAACTTTATACAAGTCATGATGACACCTCACCTTGAGATTATGCAGTTGCATTTGAAGAGTGCAAAGAAATTATTCCATGTTCATCCAAATTTGGCATTCTTTGAAAGTCTAGTGGATCTTGCAATAAAACTAGAGATAGAAATTCAAGCTATTGAATCCATAATGACTAATTGGGATAACACTTTAAGTAGTATTTTGCAAATTCACAAACTATTTTTGGATATGTTTGGTTTGAAGTCCCCACCCCAATAGACATAAGTGACAAAAACAAGGGGGAAATGAAAAAAGAACATAATTTTTTTTGAATTTTTGAACATATGTATACTGAGTGGTAGAGTTAGAATGTGTATAGTGTATACCAAGTGAAGGTATGAAATATATTCTAAGGAGTACTTGTGTTTAATTTTGTAATGAACAAATTTTTATCATGACAATGTGTTTTTGCCACTAATGTCAAAGGAGGAGATTGCTAATCCCTAAGCCATGTTTTATATCAGTGTCAAACACTTAGTCACTCACAAGGAGGGATTAAGTCACTCACAAGGAGGGATTATTCAGTCATCACTACAACCGAGTCATCCCATATAAGCTGAGCTAATTATTGAAGACTTGTAAATATTCTAAGCCACAGGCTAAGAAATAGTTATTATTGAGTGAGCTAATGGATAGTTGATATTGAGTGATACAAAATTTGAGTTATTAATCTCATGCCAAGCATAGTTTAGGCTGAAGGATAGCATGAAGAAATAGTTTGTGTTGAGCTTCAATGCAATATAAGTGTCGAGTAACATAGTTTAACATATTCATTTGGAATGATGAAAAATCCTATGTCAACCATTTTTATCGAGTTAAAAGTGTCTTTTGAAGATTGAGGAGGTAATCAAGGAGGTGATTTCACATTCAAAGGAAGATATTTGATCCCTAGGTAAGGGAATCCACCAATCATAAAAATGTAAGGACTAAGAAAAAATAGGATTGATTCTAGATGATAGATTTGGATCTAGAAGGTTCACCTAAACATTTATTTAAGGAGGTTCTATGACCTGATTTGATGTAATGAGGATGTATGAGCATGCATAGATGATGAGAAAAGTTTTGGAGGTGAATCAGAGTGTAGATGCCAAGTAGTGAAGTGAAGAGCTTTTTTAGCAGAGAAATAGAAGATCTATCATAGTAAGGTGATATTATATTACATAGAGGAGATTTTTTATCAAGCATTGAGGTGCTAATTGAAGGATTAGGTAATGAGCATTCTAATAAGTTTTTTTGGGTTTAAATCTCTTTAAAAAGTAGCTTTAAAAAACTTGTGTAAATATCCTAACAAAGAACTTGCTTCATTTTGATGTAAAAATCCTTTAACCAAGGTAGAACCTAGCAATTCTTTTAGCCTTTAACAAGGTAGCCCTTCACAAGATAAATCATTAGAAGTGATCAAATAATTATAGCCTTAATAGGCACAACTTCATTTATATTCTAGTGATTATTTTGTGGGTGTCATCTCCACTACAATTTTTCCTTCACCTTGGAGGGTTTCTTAGTCACAAAATATGTGTGTTGATGTGCTTATGAGTTTAGATTCATGTAGTTAGAAAATAGATATGATATTATATTGATGTGAATGGTTACATTGTGTTGGTTAACAACTTGCCTTCTTTGATTTGGTTTATACCTTGACTCTTAATGTGCCCAAAGTGGTGAAAGACAAAGTTGTCAGCAACATAATGGGTCAGTGTAGGCGTTCTATTAAAGACCCCTGAACTGAAAGGTACAAATCCATTACATGCAAATATTTGCAATGAATATTGTTTTTAGTAGATTGGAAAGATTTAGGGGTATGCTCTTAACCAAAGAGTAGAAGAGGTATGACCAGATTGTCCAAATACTTCAAATAATCTAGGCAAGTTTCTGATAATGATTCATTGAGTTCCATAGCTATGGAGACACAAGAGTCACTTTAAGCCTTTCTAATAGCTAAATGAAGTCTACCAAACATATTGAATATAAGATCCACAAAAATCAAAGACTAACTAACTTTGTGTATCTTATGAGGAAAGAAAGTATGATCAACCAAGAAATACCCTGACTACTTAAGTTACTACGATTTCACAATAACAATTTGCGTATGACTGTGTAGTTGTCATCAACCAAGCCTAGAATTTCTCACACAACAATGAAAATACACATGAATGGATTTGCATAGAATAGAGGAAATGAGATAATAATGCAACTAAAGGGGAATAAATCTTATAACCACTAAAAAGAAGGAAACAAAACCCAGTTCATTTGCAATCCCATAGTTTTCATTAACAAAAAATTTCATTTCAAGCACCATACAAGGACTAACACTAGACTAACTTGAATGAAAAAATTAAAATATGGATGCAAAGTCTCACACAATAGTCCCAACTATAGGGGTTTTCCCAAATAAAAATTTTGCTAATCTTATTTACTTCACAAAAATTTACATTTATAGGCCCTTTTGGAAATGGCTAGTTACACTTCATGATTACTCAATTAGAGCATAATTGAACATATCAAAAATAGGATGACTAATTATCATTTGTTACAAAATTCTAGCCTATGAGTAGAATGCCAAATATGGCTATAATATCAAAGAGTGTGAGAAAGAGAAGAGGTGACACTTGTCATATATTGGTAGGGATAGTACAATTCTTTGTTAGAGCATCTCTTTTCTTTGGAGTTATGACCTTCACTCTATATTCCTTCATTGTATCAGTTATATTCTTCATCTCATGGATACTTGGAATAAGAATGTTGTCAGCTCTAATCATCTAGTAATCATGCATTTTTGTCAATTCTTCAACTCTAGAGATCTTTGATTAGAGCTTCTCTGCTACACACTTCATAACACCTTCCACTATTGAGGGTTTTCAAATCCTTGCCACCTGGAGGCTTGATGGATCAATATCCTCTTCAATGAATGCTAGAAACTTAGTCTTCATTTGTTCAATGTCTACCAACTGACCATTATTGGTGAAATATGATTTAGTATGCATAACCTTTAGATGTTTGAATATCTTGTCCATGAATTTCTTCACTAGATCATATACATCCTTTAGGTCATTTTCTAACTTCACTAAGCTCTCAATTTTGAATTCTAATGATTGATTCCAATGAAGCAATGGTTCTTAGCCTTTCTTGTGTATTCTATGGGTCATAATGATATTAGTCTTCATATCAATCACCTCTTGCAACAAGGCTAGTTTCTTTGTTAGGTTCTCTGATGCTTTGTGTATCAAAGTTTGGTGGCTTGACATACTTCTTTCAAATTTTTAGTATCCAACAATAGGTTTCCAAGGTTCTTAAAGAGAGGGGGACCTTGGGCCTTCATCTCATTAATCCAGGCACAAACAATTTTATAAAATTGCCTCTCTTGTTGTAGCTTAAGTAGAAAATTCTTGTTCTCCTCTACACTTGGGTTGAATGTGCTTGTGGAAGTACTCCTTTGTAGTTTGAGATGAGGATAGAATTCATACATCTTGGTATTTTCATCAAAGTCCTCAATACTGGGAAGATCAAGCTAGAGATGATGTGTGCCTAGGGTGTATGTCAGATATGAAGACATAAAGAACTATTCGAATGTTGTTGCTGAATTTATCCAAGAGGAAAGCTCTTCATGTATAATTTGGGCCCAATCAATTTGCAGTCCTTTAGCACAATGGTTTGGACTAGGAAGAAGTAATGATCAATAAAAATCCAAAATTTCCTCAATTCCTTTTAATCTTAACAATAGTGGAAATATATCTTAACAAATTGTTTGTTCCATTTTTTCCATTTTTTGGACTTAGAATTAGCCTAATCTTTAGATTGGTTCCAAAAAGGGTCCTCGACATCTTACTCTTTTTGCTACAAGGAGTCTTGGAACCAAGTTCTCTACATGCCCACTCTCCTCAAAGTATTCTTCTAATTAAACATCAATGCAGAGGAAGGAAAATCCATGTCACAACACTCTTCAATAATTGGGATAGTAAATGTAGATTGCATCAATTATTTGTTAAATAGAAAGAATAATAGATTGATTAGGTAATAAATTTTTTTTTGTCTCTAGATTGTATCTTTTGATACATCCCTTTACTAATTCTAGTGCTTGCACAATCATGGGGAATCCAACAGCCTCAACTGGCCGGCTTTCTTTCAACTTCTAAGTAATTAGATGGATAGGCTAGGTATTAAGTCTTCTATGTAGATCACCTACATCATATAATTTGAAGGAAGTGTTAGAAAAGTTCTTCAATTCACTCTCTAGTCTAGTAAGATGATTATACCCACCTTCTTTGATTTCCACTAGCTTATAGTTTCGCATAGACAAGACAAAATACTTTGACAAAATAGCCATTATGAGATGAGGAACTCCATTTGATAGAAATCTGATCATATAGACTCAAAAATTTGAATGTTGGTAGCACACGAATGAAATAACTTGCAACTAATGGTCATAATGGTTAGATTTGCAATAAATCAGGTAGATAATGACTATTTAAAACATTTTACCTCTATCTTTATAGTGACTGATGTTGACATTTAAGTCAAGTTTGTTATTAGTGACATATACTTATTTAGATTGCAAATAGCTACTGAGCTTATTCTATAGGTAATAGTGTTTGCCAAGAATTTCAGTTATAGCCAAGTTCTATAGTTGCTACTAAGTCCTTTCGACAAATTTTAGTGTTTATCAAGCAACAACAATAGCTATGAAGATCAACAGTGTAAATCGTGCATCTTAGTGTATGCCAAGTTTACCAGTGCAAACCGAGCTATGTAGTGTTTACTGAGTTCACAATTTATATGATGTAAGTCCAATGGTAATTGAGCCACTTAGTGTTAACCAAGTGACTTAGTTTATACTAAGCTCAAGGTGATAGTGTTTACGAAGCTATACAGTGGTAAAAAAGTGATTCAATTTATATGATGAGTTTTACAGTATTCACTGAGTCACCAGTGTAGATCAAGTTCAAGACTACTTGGAAATGATCAGTATGGATTGTGATTCTATGTCTACCAAGTGCATGATGATGACAAGAATTGATAGTGGATGCTGAGTATTAGAACCTCACCAAGTCAGTCTTCAGAACCTGAGTGTTTTCATTTGGGGTGACTTTGGAATATCTGCATAAACTTATATTATGGCCAACTTTGTAATTTGTATAATTGGATTGTTATATATATAGTGTATTGTATCACATCCAATGAGAGAAGTAATGATGCATATGTAATCTTAAGAGAAGAGTAGAAAGTATGAATTACAAAGGCTACAATACTTTAAGGAGTAGCAAAGATTCATCTATCATAGCAAGATGATTTGTACACTTAAAAGAATCTCATTCAGCAAATGAAGTTGCAGATCAGAGATCAGCTACTATTTCATCCTAATAGGTGGATCAATCAAATCCTTTAACAAGGTAGACTTAACAGTATTTTGTAAATCTCTTTACCAAGTGCATACTTAATTGTATGTTTGTAAATCATTTCACAAGGTGGATCTAGCAGTCTTTATTACTCCTAATAGGGCAGATCATCAGAAGTGATCAATGCAAGCCTTAACAGGCCAACTTTATATTGTAGTACTAAAGCTTGTGGGTATCATCCCCACCCTAGTTTTACTTTCTATTTGGAAGGTTTCTGGGTCACCAAATCTTTGTGTCACAGTGTTATAAATGCTTTCATATTTTTAGTTTCTTATGGATACAATTAGATCATATTATATGTGAAGGATTAAATGCTAATTGGATTGTTGAATTAAGAGTTGAAATTGTAGAAGTTTCAGAAGTGACTCATTCACCCCTCCCCTCTTAGTAACTTGGCCTAGGTAAGAATATTTCCAACAATTGGTAGTAGAGCATTGTGGTTTTCAAAAGGATGCTTAATAGCTTGATCAAAGATCAAAGCCATGGAGATATTCAAACTTGACAAAGCCATTGACAATGTAAAGTTAGATTTACAAATAACTATTGCCCAACTCATGAAAGAAAAAGAACAACTCTCTCAATCCTTGAAAAGAAGAAAGGAACTTGTAAGTCAAATGAATGATCATCTCTACATTGAAGAAGAGGTTGAAGATCTTCATTCAAGTAATCAAGATGAAGCCAATGAAGCAATCAAAGAACTACTAGAAAAGAATGGTTCCCTATAAGAAGAAGTAAGAAAACTAAGAGGAGAACAAGAAATTTAGTCAGTAAGGCTATGTGAAGTCATGAAGCAAAATAACAAGATAAAATATGAGATAGAAGGAAAGAACAATGAAATCTAGAACCAATCCCTTCAACAAGTAGACCTTATTGATAAGCTCTCCAATGCAAATGAAGAAATCATGAGCCTAAGATCTAAAAATGAAAGATTAAGAAATGATCTAAACTCTAAAAGGAAAATCAATGAAAGAATGATGAAATCCCAAGTAGACATGAATCAATTGAATGAGAAAAATCTCTATAGACAAAAAGGAAAAGTAGGAATTGGATATACAAAAGGAGAATCATCCAAACAACGAGCTCAAAATAATCAAAGACCTACTTGCAATCACTATGGTAAGATAGGTCATACACTAAACAAATGTTGGAGCAATGGAAAAACAAAATTCAATGAAAAATGCTACATTTGCAATCAACATGGTCATAAGGCTAATGAATGTAAAGAGAAACCAAGATTTGAAGGCAAATGTCACAAATGTAAGAAACATGGACACAAGTCATCAGAATGCAAAACTAAGATATTGAATCCAGTAAAGAAAATTGTGAAAGCAATATTTGGTTGGGACTACAACACCTAGTGTAGATTTCATTACTGTGGAGAATTTGGACACATTAGAATAAACTGTGTAAAACATCATATGAGGAAAAGAGATACCACTAAAAGATTTTTCACTTGTACAAAACTTGGTCATCTTGCCAAGAACTATATGAATACTGGTAGAATAGAAGATGAGAAGAAGGCCAAAGCTGATAACATCTAAAAATAGATGAGACAATAATGGGTTCCAAAGTCTATCGAGAATACAAGTCCAAGCAATGGTGATCAAATCACTTAAGAATTGGGTGACTCTACCATTTCTACTTAAGTTCTTAAGAGAGAACTAGAACTAGGCTATCAAAGAAGACATCTAAATTAGTTCTAGTTGAAAATTCAAAAAGATCCATATCCATATTCAAGATACAAAGGGATCACCGATTAAAAGGGGTACCAACTACTATCGAGTTACTTTCCTTATCGAGTGAGGTTAGGTCACAAAATTTGCCGAGTGAGAATGGGAGTAACTAAATTTTATATGGTTACCAAGTAATGGAAGATTCTAGTGAGTGATCAATGCAAGCGAAGTGATGATAGTCTGTTAACGTGATGTCAATCATTCTACCTTTTGTGCTGAGTATTTATGGAAAAATTTGATAAAAGGAATGGAATCAAAGTCATTTTTTTATGAAATTTTCAAAGCTATTGCAAAGTATGATCTTTAGAGCATCCAAGTGATTTGAGTGAATTTTTAGCAAAATTTTTCAAATTCTCTCAAACTCTATCAAGTGAAGATGGCATTCAGTAGTAGCAAGGGAAAGTGAGGTTCAAACATGCTAGTTCATGGTGAATGGAAGGCAAAAGACTTCAAGCTCACCCTTGTAATCATGGAAGACCTAGATCTGAGTGGAGCATAGTCACAAATCCCTCCAAAGGTACTATTGATCAATGATATTTGAACTCACTTTAAATGTGTTATTTAAGAAATTGGTGCTTTAGAAATGGATGATGCCATAGACAAACTATGTGTAAATGGAGTTTTGAAGCCTGAGCACCAACACCTAGAAACTGAAGGGTTAACTCACATCCCTCAGATGCCCCATGAATTTTAAGTGAAATGGATTAGGTTTATCCTTAGTTGGGTGCATAATGGGTAGCTATGGTTGGAGCAACTAGTATTGATCACAAAGAAGATGATTCATCAAATTACTAGTCTCCCAATGTTGGCCAAAGCTAAGACAACCAAAACCTAAGTAGGAAAATCTTGAAAAGAAAACCCTAGCAGAATGGGATGGTAGAGGCATTAAAATAAGTAGTGTCACTGATGTGGATTTTAAGTTTAGCATCCATATCATTGCACACAAGATTTATAGGTCAAGCAGGTTAGACAACATGTCATGCGAAGTAGTTGACCTTGCATACAAGGTAGTGAAGAACAATCTATCTTTTGACCTTGCTAAGCTACTATTGAGATAACTCAACAAGAACATGGAAAGCATCAGGACATCAAAGAATAATCCATGTAAGTTTGGCTCCTTGTTAACATGCTTATTCTTTTATGTTCAAAATTTTTTCCCTTCAAAAGGATCTATTGTGTGGAGAAAAGATGTGCTAGTGCTATATCAGATCAATGAGTTTATTGCTAACATGGGTGAGAACTATAATAGTATCATGAATAACTATTTTGATGCATTGGAGGAGAAAATGAATAATAGAGACAAAATTCCCAAGAAACTTGTTAAAGATTATAAGGATGATGTGTGTTTCATGGTAGATAGTGATAAAGTATACATTTAGGTAGTCGGGCCTAGAATAGCATGGTTGAAACCTCTTGGATATGAGGTTAATATTGATGAAACTAAAGACATCTTTGAGGCACTTGTTAATGAAATAGTTGATCCTAAGGCTGCATATTTTGGCACCTATGATGAAGCTAAAGCCAAGATAGAACTGGAGATCAAGTTCCCTTAGGCAGTTAATAATGGAAAGAAAATAACTAGTAAACTAAAAACAAGTTCTACTCTCTTATTGACCAAGGGAAAAGGTGAGGATGAATAAGAAGAATTAGAGGAAGATGAATCATTGAAGAAAAAGAGCAATGTAATTATTACCAAGCTAGCTAAGCCATCCACTGCTATGTAGGGAATTTGACATGCAAATTGTGAAAGACATCTATGGGAAAACCTTGAGGAAACTTTTACCAAGCTTAACAGACAAAGAGATTATAGAACCTTTAAAGAAAAATGAGGAAAAATTAACTCTCAAATTCAACACTTGTCTAGTTCTCATGAAAGACATTGATCATGTTGTAAGGAATACAACAAACACATGGAAAAATGTCCATCTTTTACATAAACCAAGTGATGTTACTATTGATGATGATGATGATGATGATGGAGATAAGGATGAAGAAGGGGATGGTAAAGAGTCAACACATTTTGTTACTATTGATTATGAAGAATATAAAGAACAAGAGGCTACCGAGGAAGCAACATAAGAAGACGAGGAAACTAATCCAGTCAAGATTGTTGTAGGAGTTATTGCCTCACTTCCTCACTCTCCAAGAAAGTTTTTGAAAACACCAAGCACAAGGATAGCCTCAGTAGGATTGATTGTAACTACTAGTGTCCAATCACTCCTTGTTCCAATTCAACTCAGCACATCATTGACTGAAGTGACCTCTAGTTCATCTACTAAGCTGCACACTCTTCCCTCTTCTACCAAGTTGGCTACAATAATTTTGAATACATTAGTTTTGAGCACAAAAATTTTGGACACATCTATGATTGCCACATTAATTTTGGATTCTTCAAGTATTTCTATTAGTATTCCTTTAATAAGTGCAGTATCAATTTTTATAGCTAGTCGTAGTATGTCTACAATAATTTCTATTCCGGGCACACAAGCAATAAGTGCAATGATAGTTGAGACCAAGCCTCAACTGAGCACACAATTTTTGATCAAAGGAAAAGAGATGGATGAAGAAATAGACCTAGATGAGGAAATTTTAATCCCTAATTGGGACATCTCCAAGCTTAACCTAGACCAAATGTAGTCATTTGGTGAACTCCTCTAGAAGAAAGTCAAACAATAGAGATTAAGAGAGGAAAGGGACAAAGAATTTAAAATTATTGAGGATGTAAAGAATATTTTGGTAGATGTTATAGGTGTAGATATTGATCCTTCATAGCCAAATTTGTATCAATTAGCAGAGGCAGTTCTAAAGTTCAATGAAGATATTGATGGGTAGGATAAGTTATTATAGAAGGTAGAGAAGAAATTTGAAAATAAAGTATTGGAGCACATTGCTCAACAAATAGCTATCTATCAAGTAGAACTTTTTGCAATTTTGGGCTCTCTAGAAATATCTTGTATAAATGTATCATCACTCTTTGGTAAGCTATGTGATGTTTCTAATTTTACCAAGGAAATAAAGGACAAGTTGTCAAAGATAGATGAAGACCTTAAGGCAAGCCCTTGGCAGTTGCAGCTTGACCCTAGTTCAAGTTCTGCACACTTCAAGAAGATAGGTTTTTGATAGATATGCAAGCTGATCTACTTAGAGAAGAAGCAAGGATCATATCTACATTAGTAGATATACACAATATGATTCTTCCCAACATGGATGCACTAGAGAAACACATTGCACATTCTAAAACTCTCATCCATGATAAAAACTTCTCCATAGCAAACCATATGATAGAGTTGTCTATAGAAGTGCAAATTGAACTACACAAAAGTAAGGTCTTGCAAGAGGATTGGGACAAGACCTTGGAAATCATACTGAAGGTATATTTAGAATTTTTATCTCATTTTGGCATTAACATGTAAATAAATAGGATACATATTTGACTTTAATGTCAAAAAGGGAGAGAAAAATATATGTATAAGGGAGTATATACTATGAATGGGAAGATATGAGAAAGATGTATAGGAGGAGATAGTTGGACAAAGATGTAAAGAGTTATGGGGAAGAAAATGTAATAAGTTGTAAAAGCAATGGGGGAAATAGATATCTATAGTAGGTATATGTTGTATATAGAAAGAAGATGTATAGTATATTGTATGAAAGAACCTTACCATGTATAGATATATATCTTACAAAATAAATTTTGAAAAATATAAAAAATAATATACTCTATCGAGCTAGTATCACAAGGTGATGGATAGAAGGTATTCAAGAAACTTTTTGAATTCAATTTTGGATGATAAGTGTTTTGTCACTAATTCCAAAAGGGGATATTGTTGACATATTAGTTAAGTTTGTTATTAGTGACATACACTTATTTAGAATGTAAATAGCTATGAAGCTTATTATACAGATAATAGTGTTTCCCAAGCATTTCAATTGTTGTCAAGTTTTACAATTATTAATGAGTCCTTTGGACAAAATCCAGTGTTTACCAAGCATTTATAGTTATTGTGAAGATTAGTAGTGTAAACTGGGCATCTCAGTGTATGCTGAGTTACCAAGCTACTTAGTGTTAACCAAGTGACTCAATTTATATTAAGCTCAAGGTGATAGTGTTTACCAAGCTATGCAATGGTAAACAAGTGATTCAGTTTGTATGATGTGTTTCACAGTATTCATTGAGTCACCAGTGCTGACCAAGTTCAAGACTACTTGGAAGTGATCAGTATGGATTGAGCTTTTATGTTTATCGAGTGCATGAAAATGTCAGGCATTGACAGTGGATACCAAGTATCAGAACCTTACTGAGTTAGTCTTTAGAACCTGAGTGTTTTCATTTGGGCTTACTTTGGAATATCTATGTAAACCTGTATTATGGCCGACTTTGTAATTTGTATAATTGGAATGGTATATATACATAGTGTATTGTATCACATCCAATGAGAGAAGTAATCATGCATATGTAATCTTAAGAGAAGAGCAGAAAGTACAAATTACAAAGGCTACAATAGTATAAGGAGAAACAAAGATTCATCTATCACAACAAGGTGATTTTTACACTTAAAGGAATCTCATTTAGCAAACTAAGTTGTAGATTAGAGATCAACTACTATTTCATCATAACAAGTGGATCAGTCAAATCCTTTAACAAGGTATACTTAATAGTCTTTTGTAAACCTCTTTACTAAGTGCATAATTCATTGTATGTTTGTAAATCCTTTCACAAGGGGGACCTAGTAGTCCTTATTTCTCCTAATAGGGTAGATCATTAGAAGTGATCAATGTAAGAATTGATAGGCCAACTTTATACTACAATACTAAAGATTGTGGGTATCATCCCCACCCTAGTTTTACTTTCTATTTGGAAGGTTTCTAGGTCACCAAATCTTTGTGTCATAGTGTTATGAATGCTTTCATGTTTTTAGTTTCTTATGCATACAATTAGATCAGATTTTATGTGAAAGATTAAATGCTAATTGGACTATTGCATTAAGAGTTGAAATTGTAGAAGTTTTAGAAGTTACTAATTCACCCCTCCCCTCTCAATAACTTAGCCTAGTTAAGAATATCTCCAAAAACTAATTCACTTAAATATCCCATAGTAGCAAGATCATTCACTTATTGAATCAATTGGTTTGACTTAATAGAAACTACCCTTTTTTCTTTCGAATCCAAAACAAGGATTTGTACTCAAATTCATTATGTGTGGGGAAGGAAAAATGAACCCATCTTTCTGTAAGCTAGCATTTTTCCTTTAATTCAAGATCACATCATGATCAACACTCCTTTGATGCCTTGGATACCTTTTCACTTTCTTTTCTACACAAAGCCTTTCTTTTTCATTTATCTCATTCTATGGAGAAGCCACAAAATGTACTTTCCACCCTTAGGGCTTGGACAATTATTTCCTTTGATTTGGGATCACACTTCATGAACTACTCCATCAGAAACAACTTTGTGGTATTTTCAAAAAATGTCTTTGCATCCAAATTTCATATTTTCACATTTTTATATCTTTCAAAATAGAAACTCCATCCTCTTGTATTAGACATAAGGTTTCATCAAGGCCTATGTTTTCCAAACGTTTGAAAAACTAGAACTATTTTCATTGATTTGCTGGTTATTTTTTTTCTTCACAATATTGCTTCAAAAATGAATTCAATGACATTCACTTCCAAAGGAAGAGCACTCAGATTGATTAAACTCCCATTCTCTACAAAAAGTCAATTCTAACTTTGGATTGGTATTATTAGGGTTCCATGGTTGTGGATCCTTATTATTTTGATCTTTTCTTCATCAATCAACCTTTGAAATCACCTAGAGATGTCAATATGCAATGCTTCTTTGGGATCTTACTTGATGAAGCATGCTAGCAATGGGAGTTTGATGACATAATATGGAATCTAAAATGGACACCATTCTATCATTAGGCATTAATTATAGAGTAAAATAAGCTTCCTTCTCATCCAGAAGACACTCAAATAGAAACCCACCCAAACCTAGATCACCTAAGACCTTGATGCAAGGGAAAACCAAGAATCCATTATAAAGGTGTCAGGGGAAATAGAGTATGGAAAACCCAGAAAGTTAAAAGGGAGGAACTAAAATTTGGCAATATGTTGATATGAAATGAATGTTTAATTGAGAGTTTGTATGATAATATCACATGTATTTCATGATTGAAGTGCAACAAAGTTTTGTAGATCTTGATTCTCCACCCCCCCCCCCCCACCCCTCAATATCACACTTTTGCTATTAGATTTCAAACAAGACAAATACTTTGGCCAAAGGCTCTTGACAATTTGTTAGAGAAGAAATTTATGTTTCTTCATACATAGTTTTGATGCATTAGGCACATTTAATATTGATTGATAGATGAATTATGGACATGATTAAATAACGTATACATATATGTTTAAGTACATATTTTTATAGTGTCATAAATTATAACACTTAACAATTTATACCACTTTTTATGTCATTTCCTTCGTGTGTCTTAATTCCTAGCTCTTGTCTAATAAGGTTTCTAGTCAATACACTAGATATATAATGTCATATTTTTGCATATTTTTAGAGTCATTATTTCAAAGTAAGTGCACTTAATTCCAACATTTTAGTCCTATTTCAAGAGTTTAATCACAACCTTGGGTTCCCTTGGCCAATTAATAACATTTTGTGACATCAATGACCCAATGATTAAGACCCAGATTTAAACATGTTGACGCCAAGTTCCCACTAGTTGTTCCTCAACCTTGGTGACTGAATATGATTATTGGAGGTCATCTTAACTCATAAAATAACTTGAGACCCTATATAGGAGTGTTCTTTCAACTCAATTTCACTTCAAGGTATCATCTATCACAACAACACATCAATAAAATATCAAACATTCAAGGCGACATTTCATCCCACCATGTCCTCCTAGGCTTCTTCATATCCAAGCATGTAGATTAGAAAGTTACAAAAATTCATGCAAGCACATTTTCATGATTAATCTCATTTATATCTTGTCATGTCATGTTATTGTATCAATACTTGTGATCACTTTCAAAGAGTATTGCATTATCAAGCTTGAGTATAACATTGAACATTCTACTTCATTACGTCATTTTTCTATTCAATTGTATTTCAATTTCAAATTTAACTCTAAAAGTGAAGTTTGAACTAGGAAATCCCTTATCAACAAAATACTTTTGTTCTTTTGTATTTGCAGGTCATAGGATTTTAAGACATAAATCTAGAATTGGGAAGAGAAGATAAATATTGTAGACACCTAGAATTTTCATGTCACCCACATTGGATAATTTTATTAACTTTCATATTTAATGATTAAATAATATTTATTATTTGATTAATTAGTGTCATTCCTCTTATTTCAAATTTCAAATACAATATTATCGAAATGTGATTATTGAATGATATTAATTAGTTAATTAATTATTAGTTCCTAATTAATATTCTTGACAAATTTCATAATTATTCTTATGCAAACTAATTAAATAGTTGTTATTATGTAATTAATTTCTTATCTCCAACTTAACTAAATAATTGCATTACTTAATTAATATTTTCATCATTGTTATTATAACTACATTTATATGATAATATTAATTAATTAACTCCTAAAAAAAATAAATGTACAATTTATTTAGTTTTATAATTCTCCAATACTAACTAATTCTTCCTAAAATAAATAAATATATTTTAATTATTTCCTACATGCACAAATAAATTGATTTCTTCAATTTATTTATGAAAGAAATAAGAAAATCAGCAAGGAACAATAAATTGAAGAGAGTTAGATGATGAAAATGAATTGTATTTTATCTTTTATAGGGAAACTTTTGGTGGAAAAAGATGTACTTTCCCCAAGGGATGACCCAACCAATAATAGGATAAATGCCAAGCCCTTCCAAACTGTGGTGCAGGAGCACCTAGTCCAAATTTTATTTTAAGTTTTCATTTTTGTCATTTAGTTTGGGCTAGTACTGACTATAGCTAGGTCAAGGATGTGAGTAATTAATTAGGAGTTGTTAGGTAGATGGTTTTAGTGTGTTTGTGAGTTTTGATTTGTGTCAAAGAACTTAGTTCTAGGACCTTGAGAAGTGTGAAGTGTTAGAAACAATAGTCCACCAAGATAACTGGGGGGGTGGGGGGGGTGGGTGGGGTGAATCAGTTATCCAATTAAAACATTTATCAACCTTAATTAATCTTAACCATCCAATCAAAGTAAAAAATAACCATAATATTCTAGCGGAGGGCTTTAAATTTTATAGAGATAAGAAGCTATTGGTGAATGCAGTCAAAGATTTTGCAAATAAAATAGAGGAGAGGAATGATATGGTAAAATGTGAAACATACTATGAAATGGATTCCATCAAAAAACTTTAGAGGTATGTTTTACAAGCTATTATTGAGTATATTTTGCCAGATACTAGATTTGATCGGGCAAGAACCCATCACTTTTTTTTTCTCAACCATTTTTGTCATTGTATCAAGATTTCTTTCCCCTATTACTTATTTACTTCTATGAGCAAGGCCATGACAACATATAAGAAAAAAACCCTCAATGAATCTTGCCCTACGTGAGGGATTATTGTTGTTAATTTTTGAGTATTTTAAAGCCTAGACTTTAAGAAAATCCCCTCAACCTAGTGCGAATGCCTTTGAGGACTTAGGAAGTTCTAGTTTTTCCTCTAACTTTGAGGATATTGAAATATTAGCTTAGAGGGGGAGGAAAATGCTTCCTCTAGAAAGAAGGCTAAAGAGCCAGAGAAAAAATTACCCTTACCAATAACCCCAAGTAGGAAGAGTCCTAGAGGACATGGGCCTAAAATTATAGGGAAGGGTGATGAAAAAAACAATGAGGAAGGGGAGGATTTAAAATTTTATGATGACAAGGATGAGGAGATAGAAATTAAGAGGTAGGAACCAGTTGCAAAGAAAAGGAAAAGAGAACAATAGATGGATGTAGAGGGGGTTTTAGGGTTAGGGTTGGATGTCTCTACTATTGCTCTTTCCCCTGTTGACCTCCAAGATTAGGAGAAGGATAATATTGGAGGAGAGGGTGGAGAAGTGATTATTAAGGATAGGTAAAATGCATGGACAAAGTTTAATGTAAAAAAATCCAAGATGGGCATAGTTAGGGAGACCATGAATCCCCAAATTTTGGAAGAAAAACATGGCCAACTCCAATTTGAAGACCTCATTGGTCCAGCTATGGTGGTAATAATAAATAATACTAGAGAAATGAGCATGATTCTATTGAATAATGCTTCTAATAGCATGATTGACAACTTTAGGTCAACCAAATGGCTTTACCATGAACTGGAAGAGGTGAGGGAAAAAATTGGCCAAATGGAAAATAGTAGGATGGAGCCAGGACTAGGGAAGTAGAAGAACAAGGAGGATAGAATCAGTCTAGATGAGAAGAGAATCCTAAACCTGGAAAACTATAATCACAATTTGGAAAATCAGATGATCTCCATCCTCAATTCTATCAATGAAAATATTCTGTCCCTTAGTGGAATGTTAAAAACCAAAGGCCTGTTGGACAAGAGTGAGGACAAGGAAAGGGATAGAGCTAGAGGGGAAGAGGATGTGGTGACTAAAATCACTTTCAATAGCTTGGACTGGGAATCCTAGAAGAGTTAGGAGTAGATTGCTGAGGAGACTCACAAAGCCTATGAAGCATCTCAGATGATGTAGGACCTTGAGCAAAATATAGAAGAGTAATCATTTTTTATTTATTCTTTTCTTTAGCTGTTAGTTTACTGCTATTTTTTGTTTAGTTGGCTTTTTCTTGTACTGGCTTTTTCGATGTAAGTTGAACTGGCCTATTCTTTGGCCTTTATGTTTGGCTGGGCTTTCATGCTTAGTATCAGTTGTATGACTCATTTTTGTTTGGCTGGGCATTTTATGCTTATTATCAGCCTTGGTTTTTTGTTTTAACATTTGGGTTTCAAGATCCCTGTAAAACCTATTTTTCTTATTAAAAAAAAAACCATAATAAGATGCACATACACAATTACACCTGATTTGTTAACTAGGGAAATCCTTGATCAGAGGGAAAACCTTGGTGGGAATGATACCCACAAAGTTATATTGGCAAATATATTCTTTATTAGAGGATGAACCCTATTAGGAGTCAATAAACACATTTAGTACATTAGAGTCCTTGTTAGGAGACTTTGAATCCCTATTAGGAGATTGCAACCCTGTTAGGAGTTGTAGAAGGTAGAAGGACCCACTGTCCAAATAGCTTTTGGGGCAAGACCACTAAACTTCAATGTCCAACTAATCTCTCACTATTCCTTTTAGAATACTTTTTTGTACTATGCTTTTTCCTCTTTCCTCTATCCTGTCAACTTGACCAATCACTATCAAACCTTTGAGACTAGGTCACAAAAATTAGATCCAAATATCAAACATCAAATCTTAGAATAATACCTCGGTAAAAAAGTTCTCTCCAACTTTTCTCAACTCTACTTATCCTCACATAACAACTTGTTTCTCTTCTATTCCACACTTTGTTCTTCTTGCATCATTTCTACATTTATACATAAAAAAGAAAAATGTTCTTCCTTTATATTGAATTCATAAAATAATTCCCTAAGTTTTCTATTACACCTTCTCAATTAATTATTATAGGACCTCATTAAGAACATGTTATACTCAGTGATAACATTAATCTTTCACCTTGTAACTTGAATAACTTTCTATATGTGTAATATTATGATGAGAAAGCTTGACCACTTCATCTCCAACATGTCTTCTACATGTATTTAACCTTGCTTCTCAGAATAACAACTCTGTAAATAGATATAATACATTTACCAGAACATGCTTCTGAAAACTCTATCTCAGAACAGTCTTCACCAAAACTTGCATAACTTCTTCCAGATTCAATATCTTATGCTTCCAAGGTTAGTTGCATATATTGGACACTTAGTAGTATCTCCCTTTGACTTCACTTAGTGAAAATGCTGAACGATCTATTCGTACCAACTTGATCTTTACTATTTCTTTTCTATCAGATACCACACAAAATTCTATGTTGACATCAATGATAAACATAGTCATGAATGTAACATATCATCATGATAATAATCTAAATGTTTCTACAATACTCCCCCATAGAAGTATCATAAGTGTTCATGCTTCCAACAATCTCCCCCTTAGGTATTGATGGAAAAATAGATGAAAAAATCTAGTTCCAAGAATACCAACTGTAAAAGATTGTTGTCCTTTCTTTTCAAATCCTCTTCATCAATCATTTTCCCCCATTGATATACCTCAATGTTCTTTTATATCAAACTATTTTTCATGCAGCAATCTCTTCCCCATTAACATCAATGTCAAAGGTTTCAACAACCATCTACCTTTGCAGAAACTATCTCTGACTTGCTCAATTGTCCAAAGACATTGTTCAAAACAACATCTATCAAGAGTCCTAGATGACTCTGCCCACCATAGATTCTCTCCCATATAGGAAGCATCAACATTTAGTCTAGACAAATAATAGTGCTCTATATCACTAGATTGATACACTCTTGCATCATCTACTATGATGTAGATAGGGGCATAACCCCTAGCATACCTCACAAATACTCAAAAGTGTCTTTGGGAAAAGAGGCTTGGTGAAAATATCTACAATCTACTCTTTGGTTCTTACATACTCCAATTTGATTTCCTTTTTGGAAACTTTCTCTCTCAACATGTGATATTTGATAGAAATGTGCTTAGTCTTAGAATGCAGCAGTAAATTCTTAGACATATTCACTGTGCTTGTGATATCATAATGTATGACAACTAATTCACTAAACTCTATTCTAATATCCTTTAGCATTTTCTTTATCCAAACAACTTGATTACAATTGTTTGCTGCTACAATAAATTATGCCTCTACTATACTCTATGAGATATAGTCTTTCTTCTTATTTAACTAAGAAACCAATCTTACTTTGTTCCTTACAACTTCACCATGTTCCTAAATATCCATTTTTTTCCTCTTACATTCTTGTTTGTTGGTCTAGGGACCAATTCCCATGTCTCATTCTTCATTATCTAATCCAATTATTCTTTCATAGATTGCTTTCAATAGTAATCTTTACATGCCTCATCTGCATTCTTTGGTTCTACTTGAGATATCAGACATAGTTCTTCATTGATTCTACTTCTTGTCATCACACATTTATCTCTATTATGGATGATCTACTCTGGTGGATGATTCTTTGTCATATTCTTACTAGAGGTAGGAGTTGTTATCTCAATTCTTAGCTCTATTGTAGGTTCCAAACTTTGTTCCTACCTTAGCTCTCCTTCATTCTTCAAATCATTATTAGTCTCAAAGAATACTTCATCATTCCTTGATTTAGTAACAACAACATTCTCATCATCAAAATTGTAGTCAACTATACTTTCTTGTGTCCTAAATTTCTCATCAACTCTTACATTTGTGCTTTCAACAATAGTCTTAGTTCTCAGACTATAACATCTATAAGCTCTACTTTTCAATGAATAAAAAAGAAACATACCTTCATCTCTTCTAGAATCAAATTTATCAACACCATCATCTCTTTTGATATAACATTTGTTAGCAAAAATTTTGAAATATGTAACTGTAGGTGAGTGACCAAACCGTAGTTCATAAGGGGTCTTATTTGTGTCTTTCTTGACTTGCACTTTGTTCATAGTGTAGACTATTGTATTCATAGCTTCTCTCCAAAACATCTTGGATACATCATTCTCAACTAACATAGCTCTTGTTGCTTCTGTCACTAACCTATTTCTTCTTTCTACAATGCCATTTTGTTGAGGGGTTCTAGGAGCTTATAACTATCTTTTGATTCCATTAGTTTCACAAAAGATGTTAAACTCATTTGAAGTAAATTCTACTCCTTTATCTAATCTTAAACATTTAATCTTCATACCTGATTCATTCTCAACTCTATTCTTTAATATCTTAAAATTATCAAATGCCTTAAATTTTTCTTTAAGAAATTTAACCCACATCATTCTAGAAAAGTCATCAACAATAATCATACAATACCTTTCACAATAGAATCCTTTAGTCTTCATAGGACCCCTAAGATCTGTCTATACAATCTCCAACTTTGCTATAGTAGTAAACTTCTTGTTGGGAAAAGAAGTTTTGGTATGCTTTGCCAATACACACTCCTTGCAAATTGTGTTAGTAGGATTTATAGTCTTAGGAAAATCTCTAACTATAAACATACTACTAGTTTCCACAATGCTGTGAAAGTTTATATAACAAAATCTCTTATGCCATAACCAACTATTATCTCCCTTTTTAGCCAAACATGTCATTTTAGTGGGATTCAGCTGAAATACATTAAATCTAGATCTAGTTCCTATTCCAATTATGTTTTCATCTTTGTCTCTAATCACACATGTCTTCTTTGTGAACTATAACTGATAACTTTTATCCACTAGTTGTTCAATAATCAAAAGATTGTGTTTCAAACCATCAATAAAATATACATCCTCAGTGGTAGTCTTACCATCAAGAGTTATAGATTCAATACCTTTCACATGGCAAGATGTATTGTTTCCAACTCTGATAATGCCTCCATCATAACTTTTGAAGTCAACAAACTTCTTTGTATCACCAGTCATATGATGTGAACAACCATTTTCAATTATCCAATTAGATTTCTTTTCAACCTATGATACTGGAGCCATTTTCTCTAGACTTTCTTCTTTAATAGCTACAAATTCTATTTCATCATTACTATAACTTCATGCTTGTTCATCAAAATCATCTTCTTCATTTGCATACAAACAATCTTTATCTCTTCTAGGTTTAAACTTTCCTTTATACTTTTTCTCTCTTTTAGGACACTTAGATGCATAATGACCAAACTCATTACAAGTGCAATATTTAAAAATTTTCTTACCATCTTTTTCACTTCTTACCAGAAGGGCTACTCCTATCTTTCTATCCTGATCAAATCTTCTATTGCTAGCAAATTATTCTCTAGCACTTATGTTCCTTGATAAACTAGGTCGAATGTTTAGGGCACTGAAAATTGTCTTTTTTCTAGACAATTCTTTGGACTATCTAACCTCATTCTCAACTACTTCAAGTCTCCCAAGTAATGTTTCCTTTGTGAAATATTTGGTACAAGAGGTCAACAACTGTATTATTTGAACTGCTTGCTTAAATGGTGGCATTGAGCTCTTCAATATCTTCCACATCACCTCATCATCTTTCTTGGTTCCTCCTTGAGATCTAATACCTATAGTAACTTATGATAATCTATGTACATACGTTCTTATAGATTGATCTTCCATTATTTTAGCATCTTGAAATGCACAAATAAAACTTTGTAGCCTCAATTTCTTAGAATGTTCATCACCTTCAAAACTATTCTCTAAAGCTTTCTAAATCTTGTAATAAGTATCAAATGTTTTTACCTGGTTGTACTCAATTTTAGGAAGTGCACACAATAGTGCTTCTCTAGCTCTCATGTCACAAATGAAAAGTTCTCTCTCTTCCTCGATACAAGATTCCAAAGCACTTTCAACAATAATTGTGTTTTTTGATTTTGTCAAGATCCAATATCCTGGACCCATACATAGCATATGTGTCTTCGTCTTTTCCTTCCAGCTGTCATAATTTGTTCCATCAAATTTTGGACTATATTTTTTGAATATGTTCACCATGGATCTCCAAAAGTTGTTAAAATTTATCTTCAAGGACCTAAAGTTCTGATACCAATTGTTAGAAACAATAGTCCATCAAGATAACTAATAGGGGGGGGGTGAATCAGCTATCCAATTAAAACATTTATCAACCTTAATTAATATTAACCATCTAATCAAAGTAAACAACAACCATAACAAGATGCACATACAAAATTACAATAGATTTGTTAACTAGGGAAACCCTTGATTAGAGAGAAAACCTTGGTGGAAATGATGCCTAGAAAGCTATATATATATATAGCTTTCTGGGCATCATTTCCACCAAGATTTTCTCTTTGTCTATCTATCTATCTATATATAGAAGATGGACCTTATTGGGAGTCTATAAACACATTTAGTACATAAGAGTCCCTATTAGGAGACTTTGAATCCCTATTAGTAGATTTCAACCTTGCTAGGAGTTGTGCCAACCTTGTTAGGAGTTGTAGAAGGCAGAAGTGTAGAAGTTGATGAAAGCCAACTTCACAGCTTAGCAATATCACCTACATGAAAATTACCTATTGAAGGGAAACCAAAGAAGGAAGAGGTGGAGCTTGGAGAAACTAAACAAACTGAGAGAAAATATATTTGAAACAAAGAAAAATGTATTGCTATACAATATTTCTTGAAAATTAGTTATAAAATACAATGAGAGAGCCTAAATATAAAGGCCTCTAGGAAGCTTGTAGAACAAGTTGGAAAGAGCTAGAAGATAAGGTTGAAAACTAAGCATACATCCACAAAAGGTGGAATGTCCTCAATCAAGGTGAGAGGATAAGTATGACTTAGATAGGAACAAACTCCTATATTGTAAACAACTCCTAGACTACAACTAATAAATAAATGCATTAACCTTAGTAAACTTAAGTAAAAGGGTAAATAATAATAATTTACTCTAACACCCCGCTTAAGTGCAACTTAGGGGAATGCACTTAAGTTTACAAAAATCTAAGATGAAACGTAGAATGGGTCCTGACAATGACGCCATGTTAGGTACTCATGTAAAATGTAAAGAAATGCAACCTTTGAAAATAGGGGAAGAGAGAAAACCACATGGAAAAAACCCTCCCCCAAAAAGAGGTAAGAAAACCTAGTGAAGGATTGAAGAAGCCTCCAACTAGAGGAATGTCCTAGAAAACAAGAACAAAGATAAGATCATGAAAAACATAACTAAAGCATGAAGAAGTTGCAAAATCTATTAGAAAGAAATTTTTGATCTGAAGAACCTCCATGGAAAATAGAAGGCATGAACTGAGAGTGTCTATATGGTAAATGATCCATCTCACCGAAATGCATAGGTAGCCAACCACTATAATTGCCTAGCATATAGAATCAACCATTGAATACATAGCTCAGACTATCAAACCATCAAACCAAGGAAGTATTAGAATAATAGAATAACCCCCCCTAATACAAATAGGGTGAGATGATAGGCAACTAAGAAAGTGGGCCAAAATCCTCTGCAGAAAGAACCAAGAATGATGAGAGAGTTGAAGAGGTAAAAACACCTATAAAAACATGGTCATCAACTTTGCATGGGGATAATGTTGTGGAAGGGACACTCACTTGACAAAGGAAGAGGGAAAAAAATGGCAACAACTATCCCCCCATGGTGCTTTATAAAATAGTGCAAGTACAACTATCTCAAAACCAAGTTCATGAACCCGAAAGGCAAGAGTGACACTTTATTTTAGTGCGTTTGCATAAAGATGCTTACAAATGATATCAACAATGATCAAAAAGAGAAAAAAAGCTGATACAAAAGATAGTACAACCTACAAAAAATAATCCCATGCCATGAAAATGATCCTTAGACTTGGAACACCCAAGATATCCACCATAGAAAAAAATGACAAAAAAAAGATAGAAAGAGCATGGTGCAGAATCTAAAGGAAATGATAGCATTTCTGAAAAGATGACAAAACCATCGTTCCAAAAATATAACATTTTGAAAAAATGGAGATGAGACACAAAATATATGCTTGTTAGAGTGAAAAATATAACTTTAGACTTTGACTAAAAAAATGAGCCACAAAACTACATGAAAACTAAAAAATACCTACACTAATGTTTTTGTCTTAGAACTAGCTTTTTGCTGCTTCTTTTAGATCAGGAAAATACCTTCGTATGCTCAAGTTATGGCCAAAAAATCATGAGTAGTTAAAAAAGAGAGCTAGAGTGCTTTAGGGGTGTTGATGTAGGCTAATGTCAGTATTCTACTATGTAAATATTGATGGAGCTATCAAAAAAAAAAAATGAGTCACTTGGCATGACGCGTGGTAGTGCTACATGGCATCCATGTGGTAGTTGCTAATGTGTCGCAAGTGATATGGGGCCACCTGGTAGTGCCAACATGGCACTTGTGCCACATGTCACTTGCAAAATGGGCCAAATGGCACTAACTGTGCATTATAGATACAGGTGGTAGTGGGGTAGTAGGGGTGGCTACAGAGTAGAGGAAGGGAAGCCACACCCGATGAAAGTGGCCATAGGGGTGGCAAGCTTTGGTGGTGCCACTTGGAGGGTGGAGGGCCGACAACGTAGTGGTGACCATGGAGTGGTGGTCACAAGTGGGTGGCAATATGGTGGCTCTATAGTACTACTACTGGTAGAGGTGGCACTTGGTGGTACATGAGTGGGGTCGTAGTGGTGCGATGGTGGCCACTAGGTGACCCTGCAAAAAATAACTTTTAAAATTTTTTTCATCTGTACAGTTTGTATAGCTGCCTAATTTTTTTTTTTGGCCTTCTAAATCAACTGTGTCCAAAATGGATAAATTTTATATGGATCCTAACTATAATAGGCCTTTTGAACTCAATGGGATCGTTTGTTTAGGCCCAAAGTGCTTCAAAAAAATGCTCTTCCCCCCTGGATTGAAGAAAAAATCACAAACAAACTAGGGTTTGTGTCTCCAAATTGTGGTTTCAAAAATCCTTCAACCAAGAAATAGCAAAGAGACACTAATATTATGTAGAAGTTGATGAAAGCCAACTTCATAGCTTTCCAAGATCACCTGCATGCAAATAACTTGTTGAAGGGAAACCAAAGAAGGAAGAGGTGGAGCTTGGAGAAACTAAATGAACTGAGAGAAAAGATATTTCAAACAAAGAAAAATGTATTGCTATACAATATTGCTTGAAAATTAGTTATGAAATACAATGAGAGAGCCCAGATATAAAGGCCTACATGAAGCTTGTAGAACAAGATGGAAAGTGCTAGAAGATAAGGTTGACAACTAAGCATATATCCACAAAAGGTGGAATGTCCTCGATCAAGGTGAGACGATAAGTATGACTTAGATAGGAACAAACTCCCATGTTGTCAACAAATCCTAGACTACAACTAATAAATAAATGCATTAACCTAAGTAAAATTAAGTAAAAGGGTAAATAATAATTATTTACTCTAACAAGAAGGACCCACTGTCCAAACAACTTCTAAGGCAAGACCACTAAACTTCACTGTCTAACTAATCTCTCAACTATTCCTTAGAGAATACTTGTTTTTATTGTGCTTTAACCTCTTTCCTCTATCCTATCAACCTAACTAATCACTATTAGACCTTTTAGACTAGGTCACAAACCTTGGATCCAAATATCAAACCTCAAATCTCAGAATAAAACCTTGGCAACGAAGTTCTGTCCAACTTTGCTCTACTTTGCTTATCCTTGCATATCAACTTGTTTATCTTCTATTCCACTCTTCATGCTTCTTGCAATTATTTCTATGCAAATACATAACAAAGGAAAATTTTCTTCCTTTATATCTAATGCATTAAACTATTCCTTGAGTTAGCTAGTACACCTTCTTAATTAATTATCATAGAACCTCATTAAGAACATGTTATACTTAGCAATAACATTAATCTTTCACCTTGTAACTTGAATAAATTTTTGTACCTGTAATATTATGATGAGTGATCTTGACCATGTCATCTCCAATATGTCTTCTATATGCCTTAAACCTTGCTTCTCATAATAACAACTTAGCTAAGAGATATAACACCAAAGCTTCTCAAAACAATCTTCACCAAAACTTGCATAACTTTTTCTAGACTCAATATCTTATGCTTCCGAGGTTAGTTGCATATACTAGACACTTAGTAGTATCTCCCGTTAACCTCTCTTAGTGAAAATTCTCAATGATATATCCATACCAACTTGATCTTTACTACTATTTTTCTATCAGATACCAAAGAAAACTATTATGTTGACATCAATGAAAAATATAGTCATGAATGTAACATATCATCATGATAATGATCTAATCTTATTTCTGCAATAATGCCCCATAGAAGTATCATCAAAATTCATGCTTTGAACATGAATAAGGTGTGTCTTTAATCCAACTTGTCATACATGGAGTGATTTAACTCATTAGTGTGGCTAATAACTCCAAGCATGTCATGCGGGAGTTAGGAAGTGCAAAGATGTAAAAGATGTCAAGTTGGGAAACATTTGAAAAAGTTGTCAAGCAGACACAATTGCCTCAAAAAATACATATTGGTGCCTTAGGGAAAAAATCATGTTTTGATATCATTTTGGGCTAAACCTAGATATGCCAGGAGGTTCCAACATGAAGGAGAGAAAAGTTGCTCATAGAAACCAAAAGTTGTCAAGTTTGTGTGACTTTTTGAAAAGTTGCTTGACAACTTTTTGGAAAAAAGTTGCAAAGTGTAGGAATGAGCTTAGTGGTTATTCAAACCACCTAAAACCTTCTTGGATTCCTATATATTCATTATTCAAACACATCCCAAGGGTTGGGAATTTTAATAAGCAAGCCTAAGCAAGTAAATGCATATTTTTCTAGATAGTTTGTTGCATTTGATTGACTTGTATAGATAAATGGATTGAATAGAATAATATGATGTTAGATTTATTTTTCTTAAGCTTTTAAAATATTTTTCTCTTCAATTTTTTAGATTTTAAGTGTTCATCTAATTAGGTTTTAAAATTCCTTTCTAGTTAGGCAGTGTGTTGTCTCAGTTTTGGCTTCTTGAGCAATAATGGCTCTCCCATGAATTCCTGCCATGAGTTCTTCATGGTTTCAAGATGCATGGTAGTAAAGCATATGTAAATAATTTATAATATATTTGGCACCCTAGAAAGCATGGAAAGCTATTTTAAAGTGATGCCCTAGGGAAGTTTGTTGTACTTGGTTAGGAAAATCACAAAGTGGAATGAGAAGTTTGAGGGTTTGAATGTGTTTGATATTTCAACCCAATGTATGTAGAATGAGGAGAGTTGAGTGAGGTCAACTTCTACCAAGGGAAAAGAATCCATGGTGAGTTTTGAAGGGGTAAATACCATAACCTAGCTAGACTAGTCATCATTATTTTGAAACCTTTATAAGTAGGCTAAAAAGTTTCTTTTGGGTGTACAGATACTTCAAGGATCTATGACCCACAAAATCCTTAAGATTTTCCAAAAGGGTATTTGAATATCTAGTTTTTTTCCCACCTCCTTTGGAGAAATTTATAGATAAAGTCCAAAAACTTAGTATGGAGGGCTAATCCTAGCAGCCCTATTTTGAGCAATTTTGATCTAGGAGCAAGGAACTTATTTTTAACTTGCAAGATTGGTGTCTAGAAGTTCAAGGGGAGTCCAAGACCATTAATGAAAGTTAATATTCTACATGGATGAGGTTTTGGTCAAGAAGCCATAGAAACAAGACCACCAATCAATTATGAAGGAGCATTTGTGTAAGGAAATAACCTTAACCATTGGTGTAACTAGATTGCATAGTGATTAGAGGATAGGATGAAGGTACTCTAGGGATTAGGGTATCAAGGAACCCTAGTAGGCTAGTATTAAGCCTGAGTGCATCCTTAAAAAGTAAATAATTTGAAGGTAGTTAGATCTAGTGCTACATCAGAGTGGTATTAGAGAAAGAAAGCTTGGGATTTGTGGGTAGATGTTTCAACCTCCATTATTAGTTGGAGATTCCAATATGGTGACAAATGAAGAATTGGCCAAAGATATGGGTGAGAAAAAGGAGAAGAACAAGATCCTTGAGGAATATTTGGAAGTAATCAAGACCAAGTTGGAGGAAGTTGCTGAGGTAGCTAAGAAGGAGTAAAGAAAAGCTTGATGAAGAAGACATTATCCTTGAACCTAACCCTCCTATCAATGCAAATCCATTCCTAAAATCCATCAAAGCCCTAAGTGGTAAGGCCCTAAAAGCAGTTCCTTTATTTAGTGGAAATATCGACCTTGAGTTGGTGATAGAATGGGTGGAAGGAATGGATAATCACTTTAAATGTCAAGGTGTGAGTGAAGCACAAAAATATAAAAAATAGCCAAGTCTAGGCTAAGGGGATCAGCCCTAACATGATGGAAGTACCTCCAAGAAGAGAGGGGAAAAGTGGGAAAGAAATCCATTTCAAATTGGAATGCTACAGTAGAAAAAATGAAAGAGAAACACCTACTAGAAGACTATGAGGTTCAACTTCATAAGAAGAGACAAAGTTTGAAGAAGAAAGACATGGATATAGTAACCTACATTGAAGAGTTCCAAAATTTGTGTTTGAGATCAAGAGTGTAGGAAGATGAAGCCATCAATTTAGCTAGATATATAGGGGATTTGAAGTGGAGTATTCATGAAGAGAGTAATTTGTGGAATCCTGCAACAGTCCATACATTCTTCCAACATGCTTTGAAAGTGGAAGATAAAAATAAAAAGAAGGTAGACTAAAACTTCAAAGGAAGAAGTAAGGGTAGGGATGGAAGAGGTAGAATCTATGGTGGAAGAGGATTAGATTATAGGTCACAAGGAGATAATTAAGCAACTAAACAACAAGAAGGAAGTTCAAGAAGAGGAGGTTTCAACATGGGCATAGGCTCTAACACAAGTTAGAGAGGAAGGAGTGACAACCAGAAAATAGGTTCTTACTTTGCCACCATGAAGAGTTATCATTTCCATCAGCTAGGACATCCGACCTATAGGTGCCCTAAAAAAGGCTCAACTACCCAAGGAACCAAAAAAAGAGTTAATTATGTAGCAAAGGAATCTAGCAGTAGAAACAACCACTCTAAGGTACCCCTAGAATATGAGGAAGGGGAGAATATGTTGATAAGGAGAATATTAATAAAAGAGCTAGTCAAGGAAGAGCCAAGTTAAAGGAGAGAACTTTTAAGGATCAGATTTATCATGGGAAAGTTATGCAAAGTTATCATTGATTCAGGTTCAACTAATAACATAGTTAGTCAAGAGTAGTCAACAAGTTGAAGTTGAAAAGAATCCCTTTACACAAGTCAATACAAGGTCACATGGCTAAAAAGGGGTCAACATATATTGGTTGGAGAAAAAGAATGGATGGAGTTCACTATGGGAAGGTAAAATGATAGAATATTGTGTGACATTCTTCCCATGGATGCATGCCACCTTCTACTTGGAAGGCCATAACAATTTGATAATCAAGCTATACATGATGCAACTAAGAACACCTATTCATTCAAGAAGGATGGAATAACTTTCAAAATCCAATCCTTGCTAGAAGAGGGAGAGTTGAAGACCTAAAGACCAAGTGTTCTTATGGTTGGTGTGAAGGAGTTATTGCAAACACTAGAGGAAGGAGATGGAATTGGTTTTGTACTAGTTCTAAAAACTAAAGATGAAAATGCTGCCAAGAAGATAGAAATACCAGATGAAGTGCAAGAATTACTTGAGGAATATAAGTCCATTATCAATGATGGAAAAACAACCACCTTTCCTCCAAAAATATTTTTTAGCCACCAAATAGATTTCATTCTAGGAGCCACCCTATCAAATAAGGCTCCCTATAAGATGACTCCTCAAAAAAATGATGAAATTGCCAAAAAAATCCAAGAGCTTCCAAACCAAGGTCTAATTAGGAAGAGCATTAGCCCATGTGCAATCCATACTATTTTAGCACCCAAAAGGGGGGAACTTGGAGGCTTTGTATAGATTCTAGAGCCATAAATTAAATCCCCATTAGGTATAGGTTTCTGATATCTAGAATTGAAGACCTAATGGATTGTGATATTGCTATAAGGATTTAACTGTGTGATTTTTGAGTCAAACTCATTGACCCATGTTTCATAAGTAGTGATTCAACATGAATCCATATCTCATGAGAATAAATGGAACACTTAGCACTCATTGGATCTAGGTGATGCTCACAGGGGTGAAGCAATGGGACTTCCTGGGAGGTCACCCATCCCAGTACTACTCCAGCCTGAGCGCGCTTAACTATGAAGTTTCCTCCATGGTTAAACCCAAAGCTTGCAACCCCATTCGAAAAACCTTCACCAAGTGTTGTGCCTTATGAAACATTCATTAGAAAGCCCCTTAAGCTCATCAATTGATAAGTAGGAGATAATTTCCATAGCTAGTCAACTTGTGATATTAGTATCAAGATTTAACTGTGTGATTTTTGAGTCAAACTCATTGACCCATGTTTCATAAGTAGTGATTCAACATGAATCCATCTATCATGAGAATAAATGGAACAATTAGCACTCATTAGATCTAGATGATGCTCACAGGGGTGAAGCACCGAGACTTCCTAGGAGCTCACCCATCCCAGTACTACTGCAGCCTTAGCGTGCTTAACTACGAAGTTTCCTCCATGGTTAAACCCAAAGCTTGCAACCCCATTTGCAAAACCTTCACGAAGTGTTGTGCCTTATGAACCATTCATTAGAAAGCCCCTTAATCCAATGAGTTCTAAGTGTTCCATTTATTCTCATGAGAGATGGATTCATGTTGAATCACTACTTATGAAACATGGGTCAATGAGTTTGACTCAAAAATCACACAGTTAAATCCTGATAGCAATATCACAATTTGACTAGCTATGGAAATTATCTCCTACTTATCAATTTATTATCTTAAGGGGCTTTCTAATGAATGCTTCATAAGGCACAACATTTGGTGAAGGTTTTGCAAATGGGGTTGCAAGCTTTGGGTTTAACCATGGAGGAAACTTCATAGTTAAGCACGCTCAGGCTAGAGTAGTACTAGGATGGGTGACCTCCTGGGAAGTCCTAGTGCTTCACCCCTGTGAGCATCACCTAGATCCAATGAGTGCTAAGTGTTCCATTTATTCTCATAAGAGATGGATTCATGTTGAATCACTACTTATGAAACATGGGTCAATGAGTTTGACTCAGAAATCACACAATTATATCCTGATAGCAATATCACAATTTGACTAGCTGTGGAAATTATCTCCTACTTATCAATTGATGAGCTTAAGGGGATTTCTAATGAATGGTTCATAAGGCACAACACTTGGTGAAGGTTTTGCGAATGGGGTTGCAAGCTTTGGGTTTAACCATAGAAGAAACTTTGTAGTTAAGCGCGCTCAGGCTGGAGTAGTATTGGGATGGGTGACCTCCCAGGAAGTCCCGATGCTTCACCCCTGTGAGCATCACCTAGATCCAATGAGTGCTAAGTGTTCCATTCATTCTCATGAGAGATGGATTCATGTTGAATCACTACTTATGAAACATGGGTTAATGAGTTTGACTCAAAAATCACACAGTTAAATCCTGATAGCAATATCACAATTTGACTAGCTGTGGAAATTATCTCCTACTTATTGACCTAATAGATTGTTTAGGGGAAGCCAAGTATTTAACCAAGATAGACTTGAAAAGTGGCTATTATCAAATTAGGATAAATTAAAGGGATGAACAGAAGACATAATTCAAAACTAATAAAGGTTTGTATGAATGGCTTGTGATGACATTTAGTTTATCCAATGCTCCATTTGCATTCATTAGGCTGATGAAGGAGGTGTTGGCATATTACATTGGTAAGTTTGTTGTTGTCTATTTAGATGACATCTTGAGTTTTAAAAAAACTAAAGAGGAACATGTTAGAAATCTACATATTTTTTTAAAGAAATTGTATGATAAAAAACTAATGATTAATTTGGAGAAGTGTGACAAAATGAAGCAGGAGTTAGTATATCTAGGATTTTTTCTATCTCAAGGTAATCTAAAAATGGAGCAAGAGAAGGTAGATGCCATTCTAAGTCGACCTACTCCTAAGACTACATTAGATGTAAGAAGTTTCCATGGACTAGCTTAGTACTACAAGAATTTTATTAGGCATTTCAATAGTACATGTGCTCCTATGTTGGACACAATGAAGGGAGGAATGAAGACAAAATTCATTTGGAAACTTCAAGTAGATTAAGGGTTTGAAACTCTCAAGAAGAAGAGAGTAGAGTTGCCTACACTAGTACTTACTAGTTTTGATAAACTCTTCCAAGTAGAATGTGATGCTAGTAATGTAGCCAATGGAGCTACCCTAAGCCAAGAAGAGAGAGCAGTGGCCTCTCATAGTGAGAAACTCAATGATGCCAAGAGAAAGTACTCATGAGCTAGATTTGTATGCTCTAGCCCAAGATCTTAGAAAATGAAAGCACTATTTTCTTCCAAAGGAATTTTTTATGTACTTAGATAACCAAACCCTTAGCTTCCTAAATTCTCAAGGCAAACTAATCAACAAACATATGAAGTGGGTGGAATATTTTAAGGCCTACACATTTACAATCAAGCACTAAAAGGGAGTATAGAACAAAGTTTTTGATACTTTAAGTAGAACAATACTCATAGTCCAAGATATTCAACTCCAAAGCATAGGTATAGATAGCTTCAAATATCTTATGCTGATGATGAAGACTTTGCTCACATTTATAAGGTATGGAAGGAGTTTAAAAATAACTTTCATAGTGAGTTTTCTGATTATACATCATAGAATGACCTATTATTTAAATGTAGTCAAATTTGTGTCCCTAGAGGGTCAATGAGGTAGAATTTTATCAAAGAGAAGCATAATGAGGCAATTAGTGGTTATTTTGGAGTCAACGAGACTCAAGAGTTAGTCACTAGGTTTTATTTTTGGACTAGGATGACTAAGGACATGAAGTAGTATGTTGAGAGTTTCATAGTAAAACAAAATGCTAGGGGGACATCCTCAAATGTTGGTCTTTACCAACCTCTTCCAATCCCTAGTAGACCATGGGGATGTATAAGCATGGACTTTGTAGTTAGTCTACCTAAAATAAGATAGGGCTGTGATAGCATCAATGTGATTACAGATAGGTTTAGTAAGATGACTCACTTTGTACCTTGTAAGAGTATCCATTATGCTTGTTAGATTGATAATCTAATTTTCAAATAGGCTATTAGGATTCATGGGTTACCAATGAGTATTTTTTAGATAGGGACACCAAATTCATGAGTCACTTTTGGAAAACCCTATGGAAAACACTAGGAACTAACTTGTCTTTTGGATCTGCCTACCATCCACAAACTAATGGTTGAAATGAGGTTAAAAATAGAAGTCTAGGAAACCTCCTAAGGTTTCTTACTAAGGAGTATGGGTAGACTTGGGTTCAACTCATTGGGAAAGCTGAATATGCCTATAATGATATAGTGAATAAGTCCACATGAAAGAGTTCCTTTGCAATAGTTTATGCCTTACATCCTAGATGAGTTTTGGAATTAAGAAGCTTGAAAGATGGTAGTCCAAGAAGTTGTTGTGTTGAAGATTTTTCCCAATCAATGAGAGAGGTCCTTGAAAATATAAGGAAGACATTGACTAAAAATGTCGATAGAATTAAGTAAAAAGTGGATGCCTCAAGAAAACATTTATAGTTTTAGATTGGGGATATTGTGATGGTCAACCTAAATAAGAAAAGATTACAAAAAGGAACACCACACAAGATCCAAATGAGAAGGCTAGGACCTTGTAGGATACTTTCCAAATATAGAGAAAATGAATATAAGATTGAACTGCCTATAGACTTATGATTGTCACCAATTTTTAGTATTATAGATTTGGTTGCTTATAAGGGACCTAACCCACATGTTGATCAGAATATCTAGGACGTCCTATAGGATGTTGAAAGCCATAAACTTAGTCCTCCTCCACCTCTAAAAGTAGCTAGATTATTGGATTCCAGAATTGACAAGAAGACTAGGACCAAGGCTTACTTGGAACATCTTATCTAGTGGCTGGGAAAAGGTGATGTTGATGCCACTTGGGTGAGAATTAGACTTTAAAAGGTTGGGCATTGATCCCATCCTCATCACTTCAAGGATGGATTAAATTATTTTTGTTTGGGGGAGTATGGTGTAGGAGCATCTAGTCAAAAGTGTAGTCCAAATTTTCATTATTTCTAGTTTAGTTTGGGCTTATATTGACTTTAGCCAAGTCAGGGATGTGAGTAATTAGGAGTTGTTAGGTAGATTTTTTGGTGTGTTTCTAAGTTTTGATTTGTGTTAGAGAACATATGTTTGGGACCTTGAGAAGAGTGAAGAAGGCATGTCTTTAATCCACCTTTTCATCTATGGGGTGATTTCATTCATTGGTGTGGCTAAGGACTCCTATCATGTCATATGGGAGTTAGAAAGTACAAATATGTAAAAGATGTCAAGTTGGGCAACATTAAAATTTTTTGTCAAGTAGGAACAATGGCCTCAAAACATGCATATTGGTTTCTTAGGGACAAAATCAAGTTTTGATATCATTTTTGGCTAAACCTAGATAAATCAGGAGGTTCCAATGTGAAGGGGAGAAAAGTTTCTCATAGAGACCAAAAGTTGTCAAGTTTGTGCAACTTTTTAAAAATTTGCTTGACAACTTTTTGGAAAAAAGTTGCAAAGCACATGAATGAGATTGGTGGTTATTCTAACCACCTATTACCTCCTTGGAATCCTATATATTCATCATTAAAACACATCCCAAGGGTTGGGTATCATAATAAGCAAGCCTAAGCAAGTAAATGCATGTTTTTCTAGATAGTTTGTTGCATTTGATTGACTTGTACAAAAAAATGGATTGAATAGAACAATTTGGTGTCAAAATTTTGTTATGTATACTTGTAAAATAAATTTCTCTTCAAGTTGTTAGTTTTTAGGTGTTCATTTGATTAGGTTTTAAAATTCTTTTCTGGTTAGGCAGTGTGTTGTCCTAGTTTTGGCTTCTTGAGCAATAATGGTTCTCATATGAATTCCTATCATGAGTTCTTCATGGTTCTAAGGGGTATGATAGTAGAGCCTATTTAAATAATGTATACTAGATTTGGAGCCTTGAAAAGCATGGAAACAAATTTTATAGTGATTCCCTAGTCAAGTAGGCTTTACTTGGTTAGGAAAATCATAGAGTAGAATGAGAAGTTTGAGAGTTTGAATGTGTTTTATACTTCAACCAAATGTATGTAAAATGAGGAGAGTTGAGTTAGGTCAATTTATACTAAGGGAAAAAAATCCATGGTGAGTTTTGAAGGAGAAAATGCCATACCTTATCCAGACTAGTCAATATTATTTTGAAACCGTTATAAGTAGGCTAAAAAGTTATTTTTGGGTGTATAGACACTTCAGGGATTTGAGACCAACAAATATTTAAGATTTTCCAAAAGGATATTTGAATATCTATTTCCACCTCCTTTGGAGAAATTTAGAAATAAAGTCCAAAAACCTAGTTTGGAGAGCTATTCCTAGTAGCTTTGTTTTGAGCAATTTTGATCTAGGAGCAAGAAATTTGGTTTTAAATTGTAGGATTTATGTCAAGAAGTTCAAGGAAAGTATAAGACCATTTATGAAAGTTATTACTCTACATGGATGAAGGTTTTGGTAAAGAAGCCATAGAAACAAGGTTAGCAATGAGTTATGAAGGAGTAATTGTGTAAGGAAAGAACCCTAACCATTGGTGTAACTAGGTTGTATAGTGATTAGAGGATAGAATTAAAGTCCTAAAGTGATAAGGGTATCAAAGGAACCCTAATAGGCTAGAATCAAGCCTGAGTGAATCCTTAAAAAGTAAAGGATTTTGAGGTAGTTAGAGCTAGTGTTACATCAAATCGGTATACAAAAGACATCATTTTGATTTGTTTCATAATGAACAAGTTTTGATTTTATACCAATAGAAGTAATCCCTTAGTACCTATATGATAAATAAAAACATGCATAACTTCTATAAGATGGGAGGCCTCCATAATGTACTAATCTATTGTATGTATCACCACCTGAATGGATGCCCTTACTAGAAACCTATTGTGTTAGTGGCCAAGATCCTTTTATGCACTAACTCAAGGGGTTACCCATTCTTATGAAGAAATCCCAAACTTTCAAAACTCTTAGTAGAAACAATAGTTCCTTGGGAATTGATGCCCCTTAAAATTTAAAACTTGATATGCCTGAGAAGTGAGTGCATTGTAAGGAGGAGCTTTTGCTACCAAGGTTCTATTCCATTCTCTCTTATTAAGTACAAATTAAATTTGTTCAAGTGGGAATTCAGATAGTATTGTCCTTTCCTAACCATGGGTTGTTCTTGTTTTCATTCTCATAAATTAGACACTTTGTTTGGCATGTATGTTAAAAATATATTTGTAATCATCAACCACTTGTACAAAATTTCAAACATTTACACAAATAAATTACTAAGACTTGATCAACAACATTGTCCAAACATAAAATAGTCAATCCTTGTAGCTTATTTCAATCTCCAAATGTGTCCTTTAGGGTTTTTCACTTGCATATTTTATTTTAGGTTATCCCTTCAATCATTTTCTTAGTTCATCCTTATATTCACACTTTTTCCATTCATTTAGTAACCTTAGGTTATACTTAGAACCTTTTTCATGTTATCATTTTTTTATTATCCTTTTGGACTTACCATATCCTTTAGTCATCCTTCAATTTTTCATTTCTCTTGGCTTGCATTCACATCCCCATTTTCATAAGTTTTTCTCGATCACACTATCATTTATCCTAATTTTTATAAATCATCTTTATGGACCCTTTCCATTTATTTTTTCACTTTAACTTGTGTTATCCAAAAATATTTTAGAGATAGAGGGTAGTCATTATCTCCATTAAGTTTCGTTCACCTTTATACCCGTTTAGAGTCATTTTAGGTATTTCCATTAGGTTCATATCCATGGTTGACATACGGTCCTAAGCTATTAGGAGATGAGAAAAGTACTCAAAACCATCTGTAGACAACTGCAACACAACATCATTTCAATTCAAACCTTCATAACTCTCATATTGTGATTGTAATACGAGACTATATAGAAATTCACCCTAATCATTGCATATGAATTTATACATAGCTCCATAACAACTCAACTTTAGAAATGATTGTGCTAATAACCTAGACCTAGCTCCTTAGTTATATTTAGCTTTATGAAAGGAAATAAATATCATGCCTAAAAGGACCCTCCTCACATATTGAATTTTACTTCCATCCAAATCACCTTTGAAATCTCAAAAGGAGTCACATATTTGATCTTGGCCATCCTTAGACATGGAGTCCTCACATGTTGATTCAAATTTTTATCTAGGTTGTAATTATGTTCAACAAAAATCACTTGAGAATTTTCAAAAGGAGTCTCATGTTTAATCTCAGCCATCCTTGAGTTTAAACCCTCACCAAATGGTCATGACTTTTTAACAAATTTTTCTCAAGAGGATATTGATAATGCATCATAGAAATATTTCTTACCGATCTTCTTTCATATTGTCATTCATATTAAGAAAAAATAGAATCAATCTCCGATCTTACACCTAGGTGGAATGAGACTAAATTACAACTTTGAAAACAAATAAAACCATTCGAAAAGAAAAGAAAAATATAAACCAAAACTTTCAAAGTTTTACCTCAAATTTTGGTTCATATACAAAAAAATATCTTTGAGCATGATCATAACCATTTACCCACTTCTAGTAATGCTTCATCCCATATCAAATATATGTGATTGTAGCCCAATTAATCTTGCCAAAATATCTAAACGATACCAATAATCAAAATATCATAAATTATGTTATGTAAAAATGATTCTAATGATAGGACCTAATATTTTTTATTCTTTGAAAAGAAGATGATTAAGTTTTCTCAAAGTTTGTCTTGAAAATGAAGGAGATAGTTATAGATCTGCATGTACATAAATCAAAATTTACATCCAAAAATAAAGGAGTATACTTAAATGAAGTTTTAAATACAAAAAATCAAGTAAAAAACCCACAATAATACTCTGTACAAAATAAATAGTAAGGAAACTTCTATGTCTATAAATTTGATAATGAAAACATTGTTGGCTCAAATATATATCTTTGGAGTGGATGACTCTAGAATTTATATTACTTTTATATATTTTCATCATAAATGCCAAAACCAAAAACCCTATTGTATATAGCTCAATATTTCCATCTCCTCATGTAGTGAAAAAGTTGGTGATATTTGTACACAACATTAGAAATTATCTTTATCTCCTTGCATTGATCCATCACTCCGAAACAAGACTCAAATATTTTTGTGGTACTAAATGCTACAATTTCATATGATTATTGAATCTAATAATCTTTTATTAGTGTTCACTTGATGTTCAATTTTTTTGGATTATGTTATGACTCTTACACTATCTCTTGTTAATATAGCTCTTAGTAGTTTCTATAATTATACCATGGTGTTCTTTCTCATGATTCATAAATTATAATATTTATCACAACTTCTCATATATTGTAGCCTCCTTGAAATATTGAATCTTCTATTTTTGTTATATACAAATTTATCTAAGTCCTATATAGCCATATGAAAATCATTTTCTTTCTAGCACTATTTTTTTGGTAATGGCTTGGTAATTGCCTTATAGATTGACTTTTATTACTAATTTGTTCTAATGCACCAATATTACTATCTTGGTTTTAAATTCTATTCATATAGTTATTCCTCACATGAAATACATTTGTTATCTAGATCCCTATATAACTATGTTTGTGTAGATACCTTTGTCCCTTGTCCTCTACCTTATCCAAACTATGGTATGTAGATACCATTGCTTTGACCTATTTACAATATTTTCTACTCTAAAATAGATGTATCTATTGATCTATGGAATGTTTTTTATTTGAATGCAACTTATAATGCTAAACACTATAACTAGCATGAGACTTTAACTTTGATTCAAAGAATGCTATTTTACTCTAATAATTATGTACCATATTGAAATGGATGCACTTTATTTTATGATATTTTAGCCCTCCTTTGTGTGGTATTTGTCTCTCTCTTTTCTTCCCAATCTTTCTCACATTTTAGGCCCTCTCCCATCTTTTGACATGTTTCTTTAGGTGTTATTTTGTCACTTTTTGGCATTATCTCTTGATTCTTTTTGCACCTTCTTTATTTCCTCTAGGACCCCATTTGACAATAGGTTAACTTAGGTTTTGGAATAGGTCAACCTATTCCCAAAGGAATTTTGATTTTTGGGCCCAAAGTGCTTCAAGATTTCCAATTGTTTACTCTTGCCCCTAGGTAGACCTGCCTTATTTTTAATCTTAAAGGCAATAAAATTCATTTTCATCCATCAAACATCAATATATCATCCATCATTACTTTAAAAGAAATCAAGAGAAATAATACACACGTTTATGAGACTTCAAAATAGAATCTTCAAGCATTTCCTTCTTGCATCAAGCTTATTCCTTCAAGGTGGTAGTAGATTATGGATTTTAAGGAGATCCATCATTAAAATTCAATCCTTTATCAGGGCATGTCATACACATTCCTATTCATGAGTCATGAGGTTTTTTCTTCTTTTATTTTATTTTTCTTTCATTGATTCAAGGCTATTACATTTGTATCCTTGATCACACATCAAATCCAATTGCATCTACAAAGGTAATTGTATCTTTCACTTGATATATTCAATCATACTACATATTATAATTTCCTTTATAACTATATTTATATCTCAATTTTAAGGTTGATTCCTTAATCTAGGGCTTGACCAAGGTAAGCCCTCATCAAGCCAAAATTGTGATCATAAATTTGGAAATCACTCAAGACATTTACAAAGAAGTTGGGTTAAATTTTCTACTATGTCTTGGGAACGTGGTGAATTTTTCATAAAATGTCTAGAATATGTTGCAACAAGTCAATGTCTTCCTAAGGCCTTGAGAAAAATAATATTTTCTGTGTTTTTTGTTATGATGGAGAATCCATAGTTGGAAGTTCCCTCACAAGTCCAAATTTTTGATTTTAAGAGAAAAAAAGTGAATTCCTCTACACTTTCAATGTGAGTACTTTATCATTCATTTCAATTTTTTTATCCTAGACCTATTTCCATATCTTAATTGGGCCAATTACATATGTTTAACACCTAGATCTATCTTACATTTCTCCTTTAATCAATTAGTTCAATTTCACATTTACATTTACACATCTTTAATCAAAATTTACATTACATGAAAGAGGAATTTCTTGCATACTTCCTTGATATAATTTTGGTTTATAATTGGCATCCCTTTATCCTTTTTCATTTTTCTAATCTAACTTGAGTTATATTGAGAGTTATGTTTGGAAACTCCTTGTTCTCTTGTACTCAATATTAGTGGAAAGTGGAGGCCTTATCCTATTAAGCACTTCTATTTCCCCCCTGAACAAAAGAATCACCATGTTTTAACTTAGTGTACTTATGCTTAGTATATGTTATTATTTCATCAACATAGTTATACCTCAATTTTAGATAATTTGTCTCTGATATGAAAGAATTAATCATTTCTTTCCTTTTATCTATAACTTAAAATGAATAATCTTTATAACTCATATTTTCTAAATACAAATTACCTATAAGGGAATAATAAAATTTACTCACAAAAAATATTTGTAGCTTTACTTTGAACTTTACTTCCCTAAATGATTTTTGTTCATATAGTAGAAATAATGGATCCTTATTTAATTGTTGAAGTTGTAGCATGAAGGATTTTTGATTTTGGCATACTTTGATATCTTTAAGGCAATGTTGTCTTGTTATGTCCTCTATGTTTAAGATTTGCATGATGCATTGCATCTTCATTTCCTTCATTAATGATTATTCTTGAATGTTTCTTTCTTACACTAAAAATAAATTGTATACACACATATGAAAATGATACTAAAGAATTATAATTATTTGTCTATTATTATGATGCACTTATACCAATTCTATTGTCATGTTGATCTATTGTCTACATACTTATAATAATTATATTTTATCTAGTACTCTATTTTTTTAGCTAAAATATTTTATAATAATATGCCATGTCCCTTTGACAACTAGTCATTTTTTCATAAATCATTTTTGTGAATCCACAACCATGGAGGAATCAAAAGGATTCACAATAAATTGCATGTCCCTTTAATGAATCAACACTAATTTTTTTGTTGATCTACAACTAGCATGAGTCAGAAGACTACATCCTTTGAGGGAATGTCCCTTTGATGACCTTTGTCTTCAATCAACTCTACATAAAAATATAATTAGAAGGTTTCATGCCACAATGAAAATGTTCCTTTAATAACCAAATGGTCTTGATACTTGTATCTACATGTGACATGAAGTAATTAATTAAACCATGTATTTCTTTCTAGCTTATTTCTTGTTTCCTTCTTTCTTCATGTAAATTTTTGAAAGTATGGTAGGCTATAGAGTCAGCCTTAAGATCTTTAATTTCTTAGTCTTAGAATAAATTCTACCCTTCCACTTTATTTTACAGGTGCACTTTGAAGATGTAGGACCCAAACCTCCATCAACTTATGGAAGACACATCATTCAATTATTAACAAAGATAATAGAGGATCTTATCCCTTTCTTGTCTTTTGTATATTCTAAAACTCATTTTTTAGATTGCATATTTTTATGGAAGCCACATCTTGTATGGCATTTGATTACACTACATATATTTTCTTGTTCATTTAATTAATAAATAGAATACAACATGGTCCATTTTATTTATAAACAAAAAATTCTAATTGTGCCATCTTAAATTGGAAGCACTCTAATTTAATGAAGGTTCAACACCTATTTAATGTGATTTCATCATGTTCTCCTCCTCTTTCATATCTCTCTTCCTTCTCCTTCCTTTCTCCTTGGTGGAATTAGGGTAAAACATAATAGATCCTCTTTAAAGCTCTTATTTTAATGGTGATAAGATCAAGGTAGGATCTATTTTCCCATAGGTCCTTCCTTTTCATCCACCTTTTCACTTAGAATCTGATCCTAGAAGTGAAATAGGGTTTCCTCAAAATTTGGACATGATTTCTAAATTCTGAGACTTGTTTTGAGATCCCTATATCATACCTAGGGTTTGTGCACCTAGAAATGAGGGGTACTTACAACCCTGATGCATCAAGAATGAATTTCACCCTTGATGGGCCAATCAAGGGTGCCCCTAATTGGGCTTTATTTTGGCCTTTTTTCTCTGGGTCCTATATTTTAGATAATTGGGTACAAACTCCTATAATAGTCAACCTGTGGGAGTTAGTTGATTCTGATATCTATTTAAACCCTTCCATTTGCTCCATTTTCATATCCAAATATCCATGATCATATCATGATATCCATCCACAAGCAGTTATGATCAAACATTCAAGTTCTCAAGCTCTCTTTAAGCATCCAAGGCATTTCAGGCTTCCTCCATTGAAGATATACGATTCTTGAATTTAAGTCACTGAAGGAATTGATGCTAGATCTTCTATTACATTTTCAACATTCAAGATCTTCCTTCATACATTCATGGTCCTTTGTTGCATCTTATTTTATGATCCATTAAAGGTAGTTTTCAAGAACATGCGTTCAAGAAGGTTTTGGTTTCATTGTGATTTGTTTCTAGGGTTTTTGAAGTTGAGTCAAAGATATTGCATCTACACATTTCATTACATTCCAATTAAAGAGCATATTCATAGATTTATATTAATTTGTGTTGGATCTATGAGTAATACTTACTATCATTCAATTTCAATCATTTCAATTCAAGGTTAATTGCTAAACTAGGGTTTGACTAAGGCAAACCACCACTCCCACCCCACCAATGAAAAACAAATAAACCCCTTTGTTTTTCAAGGTTTTAAATCTTGCATAGACAAATAGGTTAAAGATTTGGATACCCTTTTTGGATTTCTTCATAATTGAAAAATCAAAATCAACATCAGATGTAATCAAATAGGTTCACACTACACTCTTGATGCACTATTTCACCCTTGATAAATCATCAAAATATTTCTAGATTTTGTTCATCTCGCAAATTTCAGCCTAGAGCTCAAATTTCATCTGCTTTCTACATCATTCAACAATAGATTTCCAAGTTTTTTCTCTTTGAGATACTATCTTTTCCTCTCCATTTCCATACTTTCCATCTCAAGAATTTCTTCATCTACATATTCTTTCCAAAATCCTCTTATGGTGGGAGTGAGAGGGAAGTCATTTTCCATTATTATTTTTTAAAAAGTCCAACTATGTAATATTGGCCTACCTTCTAGTGAGTCGATCACAAAAAATCTCAACTATAGGCATGGTGAATCTAGGATCCAAAGAATCCATAGTGGAGTGAAAAGTAGAAGAGAAAATCTAAAACTTTCCTTGAAGAGTTGAAAGAATTAGGCAAATGCACTCTTGATCAGTCTTGATCTTTCCACAACCCTATAAAATAGATATGATATATTTTAATTTCATCAAGAAATACTCAATGGAGGGAAATGAATTAGGAACTAGAGAAGTCAACTCTACCTCAATCTATAGTGCTTTGAACTCATTTATGGTGCCAAAAAGTCCCTCAAACTTTCTCCATATAGCCCAATGAGTGAGACAACCATTGAGATGAAAGATTAGACTATAAGTGATATACAAAGATAAAAAAAATCATAGCCTGATCCATGTTGTTCATGTGTTGCATGACCTCAAAAGAACATGTCAACTGAGGTTGAACCTCATCCAAATAGGACCATAACCCTAGTGATCTTAGAAGTCTTTTCATACAAGATTTCCAAAGATGAATTTGCTATTGTTTTTAGAAGGGTACAAAAGTTAAGATTATAGAAAGCAAGAAAGAAACTTCCTCCATAATCTAATTAACCCAACCACAAAATTAATTGTATATTTAATTATGTGAAATTATGAGTTCAAATCATGATTTCATAGTTGACTTAAGACACTTAAAGGAGTAAATGCATTTATATTTACATAATACCACGTCCCCCTTGTTTCACTAAATTAGAAGTCACCCCTTAAAATGCAATTTTTGGAACTTTATAATAGAGTGTAGGTACGATTTTCCATTTGTAGAAACTAAAAAAGTGGTTCTTTTTTTTGTTATGATTACAACTTCCAATCTAAAAGAATATTAGATTCATACAAAAAAAAACATAGATAACATAAGGGACTAATAGAGGATAAGTACCAAAAAGGTCAAATAAGGCTACTTTTTGAAAGGGAATTTTTTTCTCAAATAAGACTATCTTTTGATATATCTCAAAAAATGGGCACTTTAAAAAAACATAAGTTAAATATGTGTTTGTATGAGCTCATACGGAGCATTAGAAGTTCCAAAATTGAGGATTAAGAAGGTATAGTCATAAAAATTGTTTAATACCTCAAATTTGGTACATCAAATCATAAAAATAATTTTACCATTAGAAACTTTGGGAGTTCCTACCCCAAATAAAAAATAATTGCATGTGATTTGGAGTTTGGATGACCAAGTTATGGCCTTCCAAAGTTTAACTACCAAATCAAAATGCAAAAACACTATTTTACAATGCAAATGCACTACAAAATATAACAAAACTATTACAAAATATTTTAAATACGCTATTACATTTTTTAGATGCATTAAAATGCAATCAAAAGTACTAAAATATTGTGCAGATGTGCTATAACATAATTTAAATGCACTAGAATAGAGCGTAAAAGTGCTAGAATAGAAAAAATTTTCTAGATTCATTGTTCAATAGTACATAAGCTTCAAAAATTTTCAAAGGGGAACATGAAGTTGTAGATCCATGGCTTTGATACCATGTAGAAGTTGATAAAAACACAACTTCACATATCCTAGAAATAACCTACAAGCAAATACTTGTTACAAGGAAGATGACACAAAGAAGAAAAGATTGTTCCCAAAATAGAAAGAATATATTAATGCAAAAATGATAAGTATTCTTATGAATGAGAAATGAATTCTCAAGATGTAAAATACAAGAGAGATGATTTCTAATAAAGGAAATCATGTAATCTCTAAGGAGGATAAGGTGACAAGGTAATCCTTGTCACCTACTCCTAAAGAGATAAGGGGACCATGCAATCCTATCATAGATTCCCTAAAGAGATAAAGCCATTTAATATATGAAAACATTTATTAAATGCCAACTATGCATAAAGGTGAAATCTTAAGAGAGGATAAAAGACAACTTTAATCAAACAATTAAAGTGAAGCTTTTTACTCTAACACTTCTCTTAATGATGAATTGTGTCTTGACTAAGGATTACCTCTTTAAAAGAGTTGTATGTCCTAGGTCCTCACCTCTTCTTTATCAAGTGAAGCTTTGTCCATTATGGACAAATTTCCTTATTTGGAGAATATATATATATATATATATATAAATATAAAAAGTTGAACATATGTATTCTTGTTCTTCTTCCTACTCTTCTTGGAGATGTTAAATAATCAAGCACTCCTCTTTGGTGGACATCTTGTCCTTAAGGTTTCTCTCTTTTAAGGATCTTCTTGCCATAAGTGATGTTTTTTCTCATGATTATCTATGTTCCTATATTGTAGACTCTAGGCTCTTTGATATGAATGTATTTTACATTGTCACTAAAAGGATATCTCCTTCTTATGTAAGTAAGTATCCTTTTTCTCTTCCTACTTATGCCTATTTGATATAGACATGATCAAGAGGGGGCATACATATAGATCTGAATAATGAATTTAGGTTACAATACCTGGTGTAGAACCTGTGGTATTGTGACTAAAATTGAAAAACTTTAAAATGCAACAGTAGATGTTCTACAAGCCAAATAGTGATCCATTCCTTTCAAAAAATAGAGTTTATACAAGTTTCATGGATCCCAAGGGTCACCATTATCCCTTGGAAATGAAAACAAAAGCCCAAAAACTAATTAATTACAAAATAAACTCTAACAATTATAAAAACTATAAAAAAACTATATTAAAATTTATGTCTACTTGTAGAAGTCATAACTTTCTACTCGTAGCTCAAAATCATGAACCATTAAAATTTATGGAAAGATATTCTAGAGATCTACATTTATTGTCCAACGTATTAAGTGCAGTGACCAGCCAAAGACCAAAAATGCCCCGAAGACCTCTAAAAATGCAAAATACTAGAACATAGAATTTTTAAAAAAAAAGGATTTTGATATTTTCCCATTTTTGATTGTGCCAACATCCTCTGCATCTTCCAAGACTATGTTTTGATCATTCCTTCCTCCTTGAGAGGAAATGGGCCCCATTTCTTCCATATTTTACATTAGATGTGGAAAATAAGCTCGATTTGTTCACATGTAAGCCATTTTCCCTATTGAACAAATTGTCCTAGTTTTACCACATAGTACAAATAGATCTTCTAGTTCCTCAAATTCTTCATGACAAATTCCACAATTTGATCACTTTGAAGTGGATTGACAACTTCTATATTCAACTTTGTATTAATGATTACTTCAACAAAAACTATAATATCTAGTAAAAGAGGGAAATATGGCTTCAATAGTTCTACATTGAAGACTGGGTGGATACCCTAAAATTGAGGCAAGTTGAGTTCAAATGCATTTTCACCAACTTTCTTTATAATATTATAAGGACCATAGAAAAGAGGATAAAGCTTCCTATGAGGGCCTTATAGGTGTTCCTTCTAGAAATGCAACCATACTTTATCCCCAACCTAAAAATTATGAGGAGTTTGATACTCATCATGCCTCTGTTTATACTTCTTATTGATCTACTCCAAAATTTCATGAACTTGCTATTGCAAATGATGAATTCTATCAATGAGCTTCATTTCTTTGTCCTTCTCCTTATTTAAGCATGGTACCAAGTGAGGTTGCATAACAAGAGTAGAAACATTTATTGGTGCTAAGGGTTGACATCTAACATAAACTTCACATAGGCGATGGCTAGTTGAACTATGAATTTCCTTGTTGTAGCTATGTTGTACATAGGGACAACTCTAATCCCATGTACAAGGATGTTTAGAGTGATACATATGTAGGATTTGAATAATCATTCGATTAATGACCTCAGTTTGACCATATGTTTGAGGGTGGAAGGGAGTAGACTTTTGTAGTTTTGTGTCCATCATTTCCCATAATGAAGACCAAAATTTACTGAGAAAGCAACTATCCCTATCTAAAATAATGCTTTTTGGTAGCCCAAAATGAACCCAAACATGCTCAAAAAAGAGTTTTGTAGTTTCTTCTCTAGAGATTGCCTTTCTATAAGCCACCAAGATTGCCATTTTTGAAAATATGTCAACTACAACATATACATAATCATGCCCATGTTTTGTGGTAGGAAAATTAGGCATAAAATCCATTGAAATTGAATGCCAAGGTTTTTCTAGAATAGGAAGTGGTAAATATAAACCCAACTTATGATTTGCAGGCTTTGTAATGAAACATGTTGTACATTTAACCATATTATTTTTCATTTTTGGCCAGTAAAAATATCTTTTTAGTATAGTGTATATGTGAATAGTGGGCCTCAAATTCTCACATACACTTCAACATGGTCTTTACCTGAGGGATAATCTTGGAATGAACATTGAATTGTTCATCTGAGTAATCTAATCAATGTGACCTATTGCATTCTAACTAGAAGGATTTTGCCTTGCTCTTAGACTAAGAAGTAGGTAATAGACCTTTTAGTATGAAGGATTTATATAGCTAAATGATAATGCAACTAATCAAGATGAGATATGCAATTAATCTAATGATAAATATAAAGAAAATAAACTATATGATTGCATTTTAATCTATATGATATTAAAGCTATGCAATGAAAAGCTATGAGAATACTAAGAAGATGAGTATACAATTCAACAATGATTCACTACAATTTAAATTTCAACCCCCATAATGAGGAATTGAAGGCCTATTAAATAGAATTCCAGAATCAATCAACGGTCAAGATCAACTTGGATGGATAGTCAAGATTGAAGGCGAGATTCAATTGAAATGGAATTTTCCTTGTGTAGGTGAAGTTAACTATTTTAGATTTGAGTATGATGAGTAATTAATTGAGTTTCACGAGTGTGAGAATAAATTAACTAAATTAATTCAAATTCGAGAGATAGTCGACTCAGAGTTTCCATTTTGGAATTGAAGAGAATATTTGAAGAGATTATTTAATTTAATAGAGTGAGATATGACCTCATACATGCATAAACTTTAATAAATTGAGTAATTAAACCCAACAGTTAAGATAAGGACATTATTAAATTAAATAAATTTTATCCCTTAGTACATTAGCTTTAGGAGATAATTTAATTTAATTAAAGCATAAACACTTTAAATTAAATAAAATATAATTAATAGGTTTAATGTAGCTCATCTAAGTCAATACTTAGGAATTAAATAAATGGTGTGATTAATGTAGATTAGGGTTTTTCTGCATCTAACAATTAATTCAAGTAGTGAGAATCAGAATGAGAATTGCCTAGTGAAATAAGACTTTAGGGTTTTTCAAAATAGACCAGAATTGGTTAACATGGCGATGTGCTAATTTTGGGGTATTACGTTTGCCCCTCTTTGAATGAATGTGCGAGTAGCATGTTTAATGCAAAGAAATTAGAAGTATGATGTGAAGATCAAGAAATGAGATTGGTTCTAAAATTGATGATGCATAGATCAATTTATAAGCTTTTAAAGGTTATCTTCAGAATGAAGCTTAAACTTAGGGAATCCAGATAGAACATCTAGATACCAATATTGATAAGCTTTTAAAGATTATCTCTAGAATGGAGCTTAACCTTAAGGGATCCAGATAGAACACCTAGATACCGAGATTGATAAGCTTTTAAAGATTATCTCCAAAATGGAACTTAACCTTGAGGGATCTAGATAGAACACCTAGATACCTATATTGATAAGTTTTTAAAGATTCTCTAGAATAGAGATTAAATTTTAAGGGATCCATATAGAACACCTAGATACCTATATTGATAAGCTTTTAAAGATTATCTCCAGAATGGAGATTAACCTTAAGGGATCTAGATAGAACACCTAGATACCTAGATTGATAAGATTTTAAAGATTATCTCCAGAATAGAGCTTAACCTTAAGGGATCTAGATAGAACACCTAGATAATAGGATATAGAAGATAGAAAGATCCAATCATAAGTCATAGAATCATTCCTAGAACAAGGCTTGACCCTCAAGAATCAGGGTTTAGACTGTACTGATACTTGTCCATCAAACTCTAATAAAGATGGCTATAAGATGTGATCAACTAATCAAAAGATGAAATAGATGATGTAGATGCCAGATAGAGGGGAACAAGGTGCCCTGAGTGATGAGATGCCTTGAGTGATGAGGACATAAGATTTAGAATAAGTTGAAGCTAAATTCAATGATGTAATCATGCCCCCTTGGGAGTGAAATCAAAAGATGACACATGATATAGAACAATATATAGAGAAATACAGAAGAAATTAGAGATGAAAAAGAATATAGAAGAGATTAGAATGATTAGGAGAAAATTTAATGTCAATCTGGAGTGATTTCAAGATCCAAAAGAATAAGTTTGACCAATGGTTGACTAGAGTTGACTTTTCTAGAATTTTTAGAAATTGAAAAAAATGTGATGTGAGAAGATTCCAAGATTCATAAAATATCAAAAAATTTGGGCTACATAATGATTGCATCGGTCCCAAAATTTTAAAATGCATTTTTGAGCTATTTAAGTGTGTCAAATTTCAAATTCGATCTCAAAAATGGATTCAAAATGGTCAAATCAAAGCACTTTGCAGAATTAGGTCAAAACTTATATAAGGGCTCACAAGATAATTTTCAAATCATTTGCACTTTTATCTTTTGATGATGTAGAGAGATCTAAGGCAAAAATGGTGGTCCCCATGTCTTCTCATTGATTTGAGCACTCCTTATGACATAGCTGGCTGGTGGAGTATGAATAGTGAGTGGTCGATAACCTTGCTCTATTTTAAAGTTTGCACACTTTATGCATCTTTTTAGCATGTTTTTAGTAGGTTTTCAAATGTTTCCATGTCAGTTCTCATGCGAGGATGTCTGTTCTCACATGAAGCCAGTCTCTTCTCGCACAAAGAATCACTAGGCTTGTATTTATTTGCCTAGAGTGATGGGTATTCTCACATGGGAGATGCCCTTTTGTCACATGAGGAACCCTAAATTTTGTGAATTCTTCACTTAGTGCTTGATCACTTCCCACATGACTAGTTGTATCCTCATGCGAAGATGTGCAATCTCACACAAGGACATGAAATTCCACGTGAGATTTTGGTGTAAATTGCATGTTTAAAAGTTTAAATTTTGAGTTTTTGTTGCAATTTTTGTGCTTTGTTTCATCATGTTTCTTTAGTAGAGACTAAGTTTTTTCCTATTGTGTTCATGTACACAGGTTACATTTCTAGATATGAACTTTTGATCACACTATCCACCTTATGGGATGCTATTATGATAGGTCATTGATGCTAACATGGCTCATATAGATAGACTAGGTCTATCATATCTGTGCCGGATTCCACTAGTATTGGTGAATCACTACTTGCTTAAAACATTAGTGGAGCATTTCCATTTAGAGATGAACACTTTCCACTTGCCCCAAGGGGAGAAGGACATCTACATTATTCTTCGCATACCATTCCATGGACCAAGAGTAGTTTATGACACAGTTCCATGAGTAGGTATAGTGGCACTGAGGGCTATTTCTAGTAGGACTTGATTATGAGTAGAGCAATCATGTGGGATGAGCTCGTGCATACCTATGGTCCCACTCATAGGTTGGCATTAGTTTTGGGCATATTTATTAACTACTACTTGATGCTAGATAGAGGCCAACATAGATTAGAGTGCAGATGGGGCAAGATGCTCTAGATGATGTTAGAGACCCCAGAGAGATATGGGTGGTATCATGAGATGCTTGAAATAGTGTATCATGAGAAGAAGACCATGGCCACTAGGGTATACATTTTATAGATCTAGGCATGGGAGCACCTGCAAGTCACAAGGCCCATCTTTCAGGATGAGAGAGAGCCTATGGAGACATATATATGTAGATATAGAGGATAGCTCACCTAGGAAACTCTAGGGAAGACTAATCAATGGAGAGAATGATTGAATGATTTGGTGTCCATAGTATGGCTACCCTAGAGAGAGATTGAGGATTGGGATGATGCACCATAGGAGCTGAGCCATATGTTTACTTCATGATAACTAATAGGTTAATCCATGTAGATAGTAGAGAGATCTATTTTGACACAGGTGTGGTGGCAGTATGGGAGGCCACATGATATCTTGTAGGAGTACTACTCCTATGCAAGACTGGGTGTAGTTTTGAAGCATGGATGGTCTACGAGATTGGATCTAGGGAGATCCATGATAGATGTATGCAACTTGGTTGTGACATAGTGGGACTACTTGCTCGTAGTTGTAGATGGTGGGATGATGCTTGCTTAACAGGCATATTTTGTGGGTCATCCCTTCCCATGTTTACAAATCCTATGGGGATGGTAGCTCCTGGACCATTGGGACCACCACAAGGACCACCCTAGTAGCCACCACAAAGATTTCCATAGTAGCCAGAGTAGCCACAATAGGTGAGACACTAGATTAGATAGGTGCAGATCCCTCATAGATAGATGGGATCATATCCAAGTGTTGGTGGGAGTGAGACAACTCAGAGGAAATTATAGAGAGCTTGTACAGAGGAGCAACAACTAGCCAAGCAATATGCTAAGTAGTTGGATGAGGATATGCAAGACCAGCCTATTACAAGGACCTAGGAGGCCTTAAGGAGGGATAGAGAGTAGATATGATAGGCCTCACAATAGTTATGAGAGCTACAGATATGTAGGCTATGAGAGTAGCTAGAGATAGTAGAGAGGAGATTAGAGTAGCAATAATATGAGATCTAGTTGTAGTCAACCCAAGTGGCTTATTATTTTGTAGCATATGTGATAGTAGTGCTAGATGATGTTGAGTAGGTGCATCAATTTTCCTAGTATTCTCAAGAGTTAGGAGGTGCATACCTTGCAACTAGACCATATATGCCTCCATTACCAACACCTCCTCCTCCTCCTCCTCTAGGAGGTGAGGGAGCAGGAGAGAGTTAGTTTGATTTTCTCCAATTTTTAATCTAGCTATGTATTGATTGGTGTGGCCACACCATTTTGCATCATTTTGATATTGACAACACTCGAGTAGTGTTCATTTTTGCTCTAGATGTACACTTTTGATATATATATATGAAATTTTGATTCGAGTACCCTTGCATGTGTCACTTTTTGTCTTTATAGTTCATTATACATGAGATGTTTATGCTTATGATTATGAATGGAAATATGATGTGATGTATGAATGTAGTATAGATAAGGTGAGTTATGATAGTATGTATTTAACACAAAATGTGAATGAACTTAACATCTCATGCAGTGTTTTTTTGTAAGTAACAAGTATGATAAAGATTAATAGGACAAACCAAAGACCGAATGCTTCTACAGTTGTGAAGAAACATAATTCTTTAAAGAAGCCAACAATTCCTCATCATGAAAGATGTAAGTCAATGATCAAACTTATGCAAGAAAAATAGTAATGTAGCCCAATGCTAGATGCAACCTTAAACTAGATACAACCCTAGGTCTGGTTACCAAGCTTTGAAAATTATCATCATTGATCATATAGAAAAATCCATACATCATACAATCTTCACTAACATTGCAATCATGGAAATATGAATAGGACATATGTTCTAGTTTTTTCAGGATTAAATGTAAGCATTCAAGGAACAAGAAGCCAGAATGACTACAACATTTGTCCCTTTTAATTTAGTAAGTTAACATAAGCATCAAAGAATAATCGCTAGGATGACTAGAATGTTTCTTGCATGCAAACACACTAGACATACAAGAGATCCTTCTTATGCTAAGTAATTAGTAAATATTCTATTTGCAATGACCCTTACCTTTCTAACCTAAGACAAATATGTGCTAAGTATACTCGTAGTGACCTATATGTTCACTTAGTAGGATGAGTATTAGTATTTACAATAGCATATAGAATTTACTCAAACAAGCAAGGAAAAGAACCAACCTCAATGAAGGGTCCATATAAAAGGAGTCAAGGTATACACAACCATCCAATACAATATGGAGGCTCTTATAGTGGACACCCCTCTTATATGGATGCTCTAGATCACTAGAACTAAACCACAAACAAAAAACAAAGAAAAGATCATGCCCCTAGTCCTTTCTTATATAGTTGAAAGAGACATCATCGAGTCGCTCAAAGGGACATGCTAAAGAGAAAGTAAAACAAACAAAGAAAAGCTCAGCATATCCCAAGACAATTAATCGTTGTGAGTTCATTTTCTATGTTATAGGATTGATGTCAAGTGTTAATGTCCAAAACATGGATGAATGAAATCTCTTCAATAGGGTGATGATAGTAGACATATATAGTTAGAACAACTGGTGACTAAAGTTAAAGAAGAATCTTCAATAAGAAGAACCTTAGTAAGAAACTGAGTGACAATAGAAAAACATAGTTAGAACAACTGGTGACTGATGTGAGAGAGATCTTTCATGAGAGGAGTCTCAAAAAAAAATGACACTAGCAATAGTAGGCAGACACAATTAGAGAAACTAGTGATTGTCATGAAAGAGATTGTCCATGAGAGGAATCTTGAAAAGTGACACTAGCAACAACAGGAAGACATAGTTAGAACAACTGGTGATTGCTGCAAAAGAGTTTTCTATGAGAGGAATCTCAAAAAGTGACACTAGTGAAAGTAGGCAAATGTAATTAGAACAACTACTGATTGTCACAAAAGATTCCTATGACACTGTAGGGTGTTTCCCTTGAGTAATGACAAGATTCAATCCATGGATAAATGAGAAAAAGTAGCAAAGTAAAGTAGGAGAGCAATTGTACATCAGCCAAAAGATGCACCACAAGATGTAGCATTGAGAACAAGAGGTGCATATTTACTAGGCTTTCACCTTCTTAGCAAAAATTCTATTTTTGCTACCATGATGGCTATTTGCAAGGTTTTCATCAATGACACTTTTTTTGTTTTTCAAATCTTCTAATATATATATATTTTGAGTTTTTCAAATGTTTTTGGTATAACCAAGGCACCTATTGCTAGGTTTTCACCAAGGTAATGATTTTTTTAAGGATTTTTTGCAATATATATATATATATATATATTTTAGGATATTTATATATATACAAAGAGATTTTAAAACCAGATCAACTGTAGAACCACTTTAGGTGAAGATTGTTGATGGGCTCCTTGAGCACCTCTCCCTCAGCTATAGAAAGTTGGTAAGCACCAGATCTAAACACTACAATGAATATGTATAGACCAAGCCAATTGGGTTTGAACTTCCCCTTTTGTACCCTTTGTTGCTGATTCTTAGGATTTTCTCTGAGAACAAGATCACCCAGTTGGAAGTCATGTGGCTTAACTTTCTTATTGTAACTTCTAGATATATTCTACTGATAAGCTCAAAGATGATCACATGCCATTTGCCAAAATTCATATAACAATACTAGCTCTTGAAGTTGAGATATTCTATAGTCTTCATCAGTAATGAGGCCCTTCATGGAGATTCTAAGAGTAGGGATCTCAATGTCAATTAGTAGCACAACATCTACTCCATAGACCAAAGCACAGGGTGTTGTACCCTTTAGAGTTCTAATACTTGTTCTGTAAGCCCATAAAGCTAGATTAATATGAAGGTGTTAGTCCCTTCTAAATTTTTTGACTATGCGATGCAAGATCTTAAGGATCACCTTGTTGGAGGCCTTTGCTTGACCATTACCCTGAGGATAATAGATAGAAGACCGGTGTTGCATAATTCTAATTTTTTTGCATAACTCCTTAAGATTCTTTTTTTTAAACTATCCTCCATTGTTAGTAATAATGTAGGAAGGTACACCATACCTACATATAAGGTAATCTTTGATGAATAGAGCTACAATTTTTCTATTTTCCATAGAGAGAGATACTGCCTCTACCTACTTAGTGAAGTAGTCTATAGCTATAATAATGAACTTGTGTCCATTTGAAGAAGATAGGTGAATCTAACCCACATGATCAAAGGCCCATTGTTGGAATGGCCACAGTGTGATAGATAGAATTAGCTCCCTAGTTGAAGCATGAGTTAGATTCTCATGGAATTGGCATTGTGTATAGGACTTGGCATATTTGATTGCCTCTTTCTCCATATTCAGACAATAGTAACCAGCTTTAATAAGTTTACGAGCTAGTGTTAAGTCATTTGAGTGAGATCTATAAATGCCCTCTTGGATGTTGATTAAAGTGTGTTTGGACTAATTAGGTTCTAGACACCTAAGGAGTGTTTCATTGAGACCTCTCCTAAACAATTCATCAGGAATAATGACATACCATGAAGCATTGTAAATAAGGTGACATTTTCCATTCTGGGTTAGACCATCTAGAATAGTTTAGTCATGTAAATAGGAGTATACATGGTGGTAGCGGGATGAATTTTGTCCTACAATAGAATAGATCATCTAAGATTTAGGAGTTTCAAAGGTAGGGTAGAGTAACATTTCCACTAGGGACTCATGTTGGAGATCATACTCTGGCATTTAAAACAAGGAAGCAAGATTAGCCATGGCATCAACCGCTTTGTTGTTTTCTTGAGGAACTTGCTAAAAAGTGATATGAGCAAAGTGTTTAGATCATCCACCATGCATTTATAAGGGATCAATTTCTCATCCTTCATCTAATATACATAGAAATGATCAATTCTCCATTCAAATGCAATCTTCAAGCCATTAATGAGAGCTTCATATTTTGTAATATTGTTTGTACAATGAAATAGGATCTTGTACACCTTAGGAAGTGAATACCTCTATGGTGTTATGAATAGTAACCCAACATTGGATCCCTATTGTGTGAAGGAACCATCAAAGAACATCAAGCAAGTTTGATGTGTGAGCATCATAATTGATTCATTAGGAAAATCAATGTTTAGTGGGAGAAGACTCTACATTGGTGCTTCTGCTAGCTGATCAACAATTGCTTGTCCCTTGATAGCCTTTCATTCAACATATTGAATGTCAAATGCACTTAGTATCATGACCCATTTAGCCAACCTTCCTGTTAGAGCTTCTTTTCCAAGTAAGTACTTCAATGGATCAATTTTAGAAACTAGTCATGTAGTAGGGAAAGCATGTAGTCTCTTAATTTTTGGTAAGTAAAGATGACTGCCAAGCAAGCCTTCTCATTGATACTATAATTCTTTTCATAGGAGATCAACATGCAACTTAGGTAGTAGATGGCTCTTTCCTTGTTATTATTGTCCTCTTGAGCTAGCAAGATACCTAGAGATGTCTTTTTTGTTGAGATGTACAAAATAAGAGGCTTCTCATGAAAATGAGGCATCAAGATTAGTGGATTAGGAAGGTATTTCTTTATTTGAGTCAGATTTTGATCGCAATCTTGGCTCCATTTATATTTCACACCTTTATATAGAGTCCTAGTAAAAGGTTGTGACCTATCTACCAGCTATGAGATGAATCTATGAATAGATTAGAGTCTTCCTTGTAAGCCCCTCATTTGATTGATATTGTAGGGTGGAGGCATATCCATGATTGCTTGAACTTTCTCTGGATCAACCTCGATTCCTTTTGTAGACACAATGTAGCCTGGTAATTTCCCTGATGTTACACCAAATGCACATTTCTTGGGATTAAGTCTGAGAATAAATTTCTCCATGCGATCTAGGATAGGTCCTAAATCTTGAAGGTGACTATGACTTTTTGCAATTTTAACATAGGTATAATCCACATAGTCCTCCATGATCTTATGCATCATGTCATAAAAAATTGTAGTGACCACCCTCTGATATGTAGCACCAATATTTTTCAGACCAAATGGCATCACATTTCAATAGAAAATTTCCCATGTATAAGTGAAAGTAGTCTTTTCTTGATCTTCTGGTGCAATTTTGATCTGATTATAACCAAAAAAAAAATCAATGAGTGATTACATTTCATATTCTACTGTAATGTCCACTATTATATCAATGTTAGGAAGTGGAAAATCATCCTTCGAACATGCTAAGTTTAGATCTTGAAAATTTTTATAGACTCTAATAGATTTGTCATGCTTGGAAACTACAATGATGTTTGATATCCATTCAACGTAATCAATACAATGGATGAAACCAGCATTCAAAAGCTTCTCCAATTCAGCTTTGAAAAGAAATGCAACATGTGGATGCATTTTCCTAAGTTTTTGTCTGACTGGTTTAACTCTTGGTGCAATAAACAAGTGATGTTTAATGAGATCAAGATCTAATCCTAGCATGTTTGAGTATGTCTAAGCAAAGTTTATCTTTTTCTCTTGGAAGAAAGCAATGAATTCCTCTTTTTCTTTTGGAGATAGCAACTATGCAAGATGTATCATGTGAAGCTATTCCTTTTTTCCCAAGTTGATCGACTATGTTGGATCTATCAATACTAATGATCTTTCCTAAAAATGAATAGGAAGTGCATCAAATATCTCATCCGTGGGTGCCTTAGAGAGGTTTTCACCCTTGGATACATCTTTTATTTTTACTATTTTAGGTTTTGACACTACCACAATGTGGTTTTCACCATTAGACCTTATATTTCTTTTCTTTTTGATTGTATGAATGAGATATTTGATGTCACCTTTAGTAATTTTGAAACTTTGTTCACTAGTCAAAGACATCACTGGTTTGATAGCATTTAAGTAGCAGGCAAGAGAATACTCATTCTAGAATGTGTGGACTTCATTAGAAGCATTGGAATTCTAGTCTATGAGCTCAAAATAGGTGAGTGAAAGATATGTGGAAGGTTCAAGTGCATTAATGGTATAATCATTAAATGCTTGGATGATCAATTTGAGAGCTAGAGTGCCTTCATCCAGAAGTGTGTTTGAATATGTCTGAGTTCTAACATCATTAACTAAAGACTCAAGGAGACTAGTTAGATAGGACTCATCTGACTTGACCCTAGATGATTCACCTACTTTGAGGAGGTTTTCATAGACATGAAATTGATCTATGTCTTTGTTTGTAGTTGCTTCTGAGAGAGAGAGAGTCAAATTCATACTCTTGAGAATCTGTACTACATGGAGACAGACTATAGAATTCTCCAACACTAATAGGGACAAACTCTCCTTCATCATCTGGATTTTTGTAGAGGTACTCAATGTGTAAAGCATGACTAGACTCTCCTTGTTCTGGTTGGGTATGGTGTGAACTAGTAGTATCCTCAGAAGAATCACTATCACCATCCATAGTGTTGACATGTGGTACAAAGTTGTTTGTAAAGAATTTAGCTAGATCATCAAGAATTGGATAAGGATAAGGATCCCCATCATTAGCATTATCTTCATGGTCATCAAACTTAGGTTGTGACTCATGTTCTAATGAACTCTTAGATTTTGGTATGAATTTGTTACTTCCTAGATGGAAGGGAATCTTCTTGAAGCCTAGACCGGATGTGTCTTGATTCCTTCTAGCTATCGCTTTGACAAGGTCAATTATACCATTTTTATTGCACCTAGTAGAACCAATTCCCTTGTAGCCAAAGTGTTTCATAATTTTAAGACCTGGACCATACTTCTCAGGAGTAATTTCATGAGGCTATTTTGTGAGGTCAATTAGAGCTTCCTCTTTGTAGATCCATGTAGCAATGGCTCTGTTTTTAGCTTCCTCCTCGAGAGGAACAATAGCTTTGATGAAAGTACCATCATACTTAGTTTATGGTGTCAACATAAAATATTTCTTTGCTTTATATGGTCTCCCATAGTGACAAGGAGACTTAGGAAGAGATGTTAGAGATAGAACTGGTTCTATGTAATATTCACCTATTCCAGTTTCCTTTAGCTTGAGTGACTGCTCAATTTGCTTTAGCTTGTTATCATGATAGTCTATACATTCCCTATTAGCAAGCACAAATATTTTTAGCATATTTTAGCATGTTATAGGTATATCTCATGCTTGCATGTATGGTGGCTTTAGAGCCATGAAATGGGAATTTTATGCATTAATGGTAAGTGGATGGCACAATGTACATCTCATGTATCCATGGCCTTCCTAGCAGAATATTGTAAGCCAAGGGAATGTTGAGGACCTAACAAGTGACATCCCTTTCTATGTGATCAACATGGAGAAGAAACACCACAAGACCTAAAGACTTTCACTTGACTTTTTCATACAATTTGATAGTGATCTTGCGATGGGAATTGATGGACTCGTCAAAATAGTCTAGTTGTTTGAGAAGTGTAGAAGGGACAATGTTTAAACTAGCTCCATTATCAATGAGCACATAAAAGACATGTTTCTAGTGTATCATAGCCTCAATGTGTAGAGGTTGATTATGTGGGTGACTCAGTGAATTGTTTTCCTCCTCAGAGAAGGACATATAGTAAAATGAGGTTAGATGACCTACCATAAATTGGAACCTCTTAAGATAAAGATCTTGAGGTACATTTTCCTCAGTGAGGACGTTGTCGAGAATCTACCTATGAGCAGGTGATATTTTGAGCAATAAAAAGATCATAATTTATGCATTAGTTTGCTATAACTGATCAAGGATACTATAGCTAGTAGCCATAGAAGTTGTTGCAAATTTTGCACCTTTTCTAGATGGACCAGCAAGGGGTTAGTCCTTGTTTTGTTCTAACTTAGAAGTAGAAGGTGTAGGGCCTTTGCAAACCAACTTAGCATGAGAACACATAATAGCATTAGTACATGATTGTGATAATTATTTTTCAAATGTGTTGGAATTAGGGCCCCTTAAGATGAACAATGTCTTAGGCTTATTGTTATCTTTCTTGCCCTTGATGGTGATAATGTCATAGTACTCAAAATCCATAGGTTCAACCATGTTGATCACATTATCATCATTAAAGTATGTATAGTCAATTTTGTTATGATATTTTTATTTTGAAGTTTCTCCATTTTCATAAGATGGATATGGCTCCTTGAAAGCCTTGTGATATGAGTTCTTGTTATGTTTTTCCACAACAATGTCACTATCATCAATCAAGTCCTAGAATTTGTGACACAAGTTTATGCAGTTGCTAGTTTTGTGACCCTTGTTTTGGTGATATTTGCAAAATGCTATTTCATTCCACCATGGTGGTCATGGTTGTAGATCTTAATGGTGAGAGTTGTCCAATGGAAAAATGAGCTTGTTTTGTAGCAAGGTCTTATAGACCATATCCAAAGGTTCAACAAGAGGTGTATACTCTAATTTTGGATGCGAGACCCAAGATGAGCTCTTTGGTTTGTATCCAAATGTCTTATTTTTAGAAGGAGGTTTCTCAACATTTTTGGATTCTTTGAGATTATTTGTAAGATTAAAGGCTACCTTAGTAGGTTTAGGAGTGATATTTTCAACAACCCCATCATGTACAACCTCTTGGTTTTTGTTCACATACTTGGGTTTGTCCTTGTTAGAGGTGGATCCTTGTTTGGTGTCTTTTTGAAGGGTAAGTTCACCCTTTTTGACCATGAATTCCTCTATATAGATAGCTTGTGTGACCATGTCTTTGAAGGTACATGGACCCTAAAGTTGAACTTTGTACCCAAAATTAGGTAGGAGGTTATTAGTGAAGATATCAAGCTTTTCCATCTTAGTTATCTTTCATGAATATTTTGTGTAAAGTTGTCTCCATATCTAAAGGAATATGAGGAAAGGTTCCCCAACTTTCTATTTAAGGTTACACAAGTCTCAGATGTTAACTAGGTGTTGTATGTTGTGAGAGTACTATTAGACAAAGAAGTTAGCAATCTCATCAAACATTTTGATACAAGGAGGCAAGTGTGAAAACCACTCCATAGCCTGACCACCTAGACTTCTTGGGAATAGATGCATGAGATATGTCTAATTATGTTTAAATTCCATAGAAAATGCCTTGAATTCCCACAAATGATCTTGGGGATCAATAGTTCCAAAGTATTTTTTTTACTTAGGTGACTCAACTCCTCTTGGAAAAGGAGGCATGTCTATACTCTTGTCAAATGGGAATGGACAAAGAGTGTCTAAGGTGTATGTTTTTTCCAGTTTGTCTTTATCACACATAATTTGGGCTAGTTGGTCTTGTATGATCTTCAACTTATTTTGAAATTTGGAAGTTTTAGTTTCCTCTTTAGGTGTAATGATAGTTTCCACATTAAAGTGATGAGGTAGCTTAGCTCCCTCTTGGGAAAGTTTGAGAAAGTATTTCTCTTTCTCTTTGTTAAGAAAGATCTCCATGACTTTATGGAAGTTTTATCTTTACAAATTTTTTTGATATGCTTGGGGAGTATTTCTACCTCTTCTTCATTCTCATTAGTAAAAGGTTCTCAGTTTCTTTCAGTCCTATGTTGATCTTGGCCTCTACTATGTTCTCCATGTTTTGGTTCATGATCAACCATTGTAGGAATGTGAATGATTTCAATATGTTTTGATTTGAAAGGTCCTTTGAATAAGAATTTAGTTATATTTTTTAGAGATGTAGGACCTTTTTTAGTTTTGTGATCCTCTTGATATAAGGGGTTCCTTGTTTGTTGTAAGTTGATAGAGAATGTTGTTTGAAAATGGGGTGATCTTGTTGGTGAAGGAGACCATGCAGACTTCATACTAAATGAACCAGACATAGACCATGTATGAATTGGAAAGCAACCTCTACCATGATTATGACCCCTAGCTCTACCTTGCCTAATTCTAAGGGGATACAAAATGTTTTTTCTTCTTGTTGCCATAGTCATAGACAAGGATAAAAAGAAAAAACCTAGATAAGGACCACACTAGAATGTAGTCTTAAGGAAACAAGATAAGAGTGCTATATACTAAGGTACGAGTAGTTTGAGTAAGGGCTAGAATAGCCAAAGATTATGAATATTGTGACATGGAGTATAACAAACACTAAAGGACAAGAACAAGAAACTGAGAGACAAGACCAATTTAAGTGTAGGTCATAAGTGGTTAGCTAAGCTAGATGTCACTGTTTGAGACTGTTTGCAAATAGAAAAAGAGGTAACACATTGTAGTTACAAACTAGACTTAGAGCACAAATAGCTCTGACAATAAATTTTGGCAATTACAAGGCAATATCCCATCTGAAGATTCCTAGGGATGCACTTGAGAAAGCTAAAAGAACCATGTGAAGACTTAGAACAACAAATTTTGCAAAGATTTCTCACATGAGGACTTGTTTAAAGCTACATGAGGTTGTGTTAAACTAACAAGAAAATTGTACCTTGACACAAAAGGAAAAATCTACAAGATCTTGTGTAGAGATTTACAGAGGGCCATACAAGAACCTTGATAGGGCCATGTAAAGAAGTACCAACCAAAAGTTTCTTGCAATTTTTTTTGAGAAACTGGGCCCAAAAATAGGTAATAGACTAACAACAGAAACTGAATGTTGAAGGGATTCTAAATGTTTCAGACTATTCTGGATAGATTGTTGGTTGTTTGGAAATTTTTTAGATAGATAGCAAGGTTTTTTTTCAAGTTGTTAGATAGCATTTGGTTTTGAACAACACAAGTTTGTTTTCAAAAAGACATAGGAAGCAAGCAGTAGTTGCATACAATCCAACCAGGGATAGGGCAACTCAAAGGGACAAGGGAGTCTTGGCTTTTAGTTTGTTTTAAAAAGTTTGGACAAGTTTAGGACTTGATGAAAAACACACTTTATCCCTAGAACCAAAAATAGTAGAGGAAGCAAAACCTTTGTCCCACAATTTATGTACATGCATTCACCTCACATAGTCATGTCACCCCACTAGAGGGAACCTATATTTTTGGTGTATTCCAAGGGGTCAATAACATATACGCTAAATGAACACCCTTGTGATAGGGGTCATATACCACCCTCCAATACCCAAGTACATGCCTATGGTGAGTTCTACAGGAGAGATTCTTCCCCCTCCTTGCACAAAGATTATGCCCCCTTTCGGAGGTGAACCATGTAGCAATTGGATAAGAAGTTTTTACTTAGCTTCCATTCATATTAATCCTAGTGGCTTTGCAAGAAAAGTTGAGCCTAGCAGCCCACACCAACATTTGAAAGTGCACACATTTGACTAGCAAGACTAGGGTTGGCATTGACTAGTGCAAAAGACAGAGCCTCCTCTTGATATGTGATATTAGGAATCAAGATGAAGAAATTAATATGGTTTTGGAGTCTTTTTCTCTCCAAATCTTCTTTATTATAGTGAGCTGGAATCTCTAGCAGAAGAAGTATGCTCACTTGGGTTGTTCCCAGAGGTTGGATTGCTTTGGTAGGCCTTCTAAAGGTTGACTCAGACTGGTGGTTTAGATCTAAGGGTCCAAGTTTTTGATTTCCCTCAAAGGGAAAGAGCATACTCCTCTACCTCATAACCTCACCCAAACATGTAAGACATGTTAATTACTGAGTTAGCTTAATTGATTTAGACTTGTTCTTTCTCAAGATTTTGAGGAAATCATCACCCCTTCATAGAAAAGGACTCATACTAGAGAACCACTAACTTTCTTACCTCCCTCAGATGTCATCTTTTAGAAGCTTTTAGGTTTCTAATTTACCCTTGGTCATGATTTCCAAGTGGTAAAGAGCATACTCCCCTATTCCCCTATCTTTCACCCTACGAAGTTCAAAAGACCTAATTATAGTATGTGTGGAAAGCAAGAAAAAAACATGATGTTTAAAGTGGATTTCAAATTGGTCTTCAAGATGTGTTTCTTTGACAATGTCCTACAATCGCATTGTCCATACATGTTTGAAGTGTTTATATAAAGGTGCCTTCGTCAAAATATCCTACAAAACACTGTTATGCTGTAGAAAAACTAGAAATCAAAAGGAAATGCTTAAGAGAAAACATGTTAGTCAAATGAAATGATAAGCTGAATTCTAGAAAACTATAATTTGCATGCTATTGTAAAATTTCACGTGAAATCCTACATAGGCCCACTTGAAGAAAAGAGGTGCATCACGTGATAAACCATGCACTTATGCACTTTTTTTCTTGAGAAAGTGTAGAGGAGGATGCAAAATCTTTAGGTGTTCACATGAAAATGAGATTTCTCATTTCAAAATTTGGAAATCTGTATAGAAAAAGGTGACAAAATAATAAAAATTTGCAGAAAATAGAGAAAATGAGGCCAGAAAAATTGTTTTTTCTTGCCTCACAGTGGGTGCTAGAAATGTATATGTGAATAGTGGGCCTTATATTCTCACATACACTTCAACATGGTCTTTACCTAAGAGATTATCTAGAATTAACATTGAATTGTTTATCTGAGTAATCTAATTAGTGTGACCTATTACCCTCTAACTAGAAGGATTTTGCTTTGCTCTTAGACTGAGAAGTAGGCAACCAAATCTTTTAGTATGAAGGATTTATATAGCTAAATGATAATGCAATTAATCTAGATGAGAGATGCAATTAATCTAATGATAAATATAAAGGAAATTAAACTATATGATTGCATTTTAATCTATATGATATTAAAGCAAATGAGTATGTAATTTGACAGTAATTCAATGCAATTCAAATTCCAACCCTTGTAATGAGGAATTGAAGGCTTATTAAATAAAATTATAGAATCATTGAAAGGTCAAGATCAACTTGGATGGACGATCGAGATTGAAGGTGAGATTTAGTTGAAATGGAATTCTCCTTGTGCAGGTGAATTTAACTATTTCAAATCTGAGTGTGATGAGTAGTTAATTGAGTTTCACATGAGTGTGAGAACAAGTTAACTAAATTATTTCTAATTCGAGAGATAGTTCACATAGATTTTCCATTTTAGAACTAAAGAGAAAATTTGAAGAGATTATTTAATTTAATAGAGTGAGATATGACCTCATAAATGCATAAACTTTAATTAATTGAGTAATTAAACCGAACAATTAAGATAAGGACATTATCAAATAAAATAAACTTAATCCCTTAGTACATTAACTTTAGGAGATAATTTAATTTAATTAAAGCATAAAAACTTTATATTAAATCAAATCTAATCAATAGGTTTAATGTAGCTTATTTGAGTTGATACTTAGGAGTTAATAAATAGTGTGATTAATGTAGATTAGGATTTTTCTACATTTGACAATTAATTCAAGTAGCAAGAATCAAAATGAGAATTTTCTAGTGAAATAAGACTTTAGGGTTAATAGACCAGAATTGGTTGACATGCCGATGCACCAATTTTGGGGTATTACATATAGTAATAGTCTTACCTATTCCAAAATGACTGGTAACCTTATTTTAGTGAGCTTCCCATATTAACTTCTTACACTCTTCCTTAGGAACACATATTTGGCCAAAGTGACAAAGCATTCCATCTTGCAAGTAAAAATCATTCACATAGTTACCTTCCACTAGCTAAGTATAAACATCAAGAAATTTATTATCATGTCCATACAAGTGGGCCCAATTTTCTATTTGGTGACCACATGATTTTAATACCATACTTATTCCTATAATTGGAGGCCTACTCAATTTTTTTTTACCTTATTGGTGCTTACTTTCTTATGATGAATGTTGAGATGAAATTGTTGAAGATAAGCTGATCATCTTTGATGCTTATCATTCTATAATTTACCTTGTGTTTGCAAAATTTGAAGGGGTTTGTGATTTGTGTGGGTGATGGTCTCCCCAATACATAATGTGTCCATTGTTTTTAATCTTGAACAATAGCATATAGTTCTTTGTCATAGGTGTGCTATCTACACACTGTATCAGAAAAAGTCTCACTATGGTAGGAAACTAGATGTCCATGTTGCATGAGGACTACTCCCAATGCATATTATAATGCATCATTTTGTATTTCAAAAGACTATTGTAAATCAAGAAGAGATAAACTTGGTGTAGAACATAACCTTTGTTTTAACTTCTCAAATCCTTATTGTTGATCACCTATCCACTTGAATTTCACTTTCATACTTCTTTCATAATGAATGATTCAAAGTCCAAGACAAATGTGAAAATCCAAACAAAATCTATGATAAAAGTTAGCTAACCCCAAGAAGCTATGCAACTCTATGAGATTCCTTGGAGTAGGCCAATCTTTAATTACCTAGATCTTTTTAGGATCAACATGAACACCCTCACTATCAATAACATATCCCAAGTACTTAATAGTTTGCATACTAAAATAACATTTTTCTCTATTTGCATAGAGTCCATGGTTTTTTAATATAGAAAGTGTTTGTTCCACATGTTGCAGATGTTCTTCCCAATTTTTACTGAAAATTAGAACATCATCTAGATATACAACTACAAATGAGTCAGTGAATGGCCTAAGGACATCATTCATCATCCTCATAAATGTGGCTGGGGCATTTGTAGGACCAAAAGGCATCACCAAGCATTCAAATAGTCCTTATTTAGATTTAAAAGCAGTCTTCCATACATCTATTGGATCAATTGGTACTTGATGGTACCCAGATTTCAAGTCAATTTTAGTGAAGAATTTTGCCCCTCTAAGCCAATCTAAGAGATCATCTATTTGAGGAATTAGATATCTATTTTTTACAATGATCTTATTTAATGATCTGTAATGAATACAAAGCCTCCATGTACCAGCCTTTTTATTTGCAAGAACAATTAGGCTACCATAGGGAAATGCACTTGGGTGAATATGTCCTTTTTGAATTAATTCTTGTATCTACCTTTTTATCTCATCATTCTCTAGAGCTATACTCCTATATATTGGCTTATCAAGCAATGGGGTTCCTAGTATCAAATAAATAGAGTGTCTAACTTGGCAATGTAAGGGTGCCCCTGTTGGTAACTCAAACACATTCTAATATTTTGTTAAAATCTACTCCATTGATCTTTGTTGTTTTGCTATGATGGACACCATGGAATGGGAATCACACACATTTTCTATTGTTCCTCCAGATGGATCATTAATAATATAAATGTACTAGTTTGGGCTATTGACCTTCTACAATATTTTGCACTAATCAAAGATGTAGAGTGTGTAAGACTTACCTCTAGAATCTAGGACTTTTGTCCACCTAATGTGATTCCCATGCTTAGTGGCCTTGACTCATACACTCCATGATGTTGATACATGCATGGCTGCCCAAACAAAATATCACACACATCAAGAGGAGCTACATCATAGATCACATCATTTTTGAGTGGTTTTATGGAATATGAAAGATGACATTGCTTGTTTACTTGAATGTCTAGCCCTTGGCTCACCCACCCCATATAATATGGTCATGGGTGTGATGTTGTCTTTAGATTCAATCTCTTTATAGTCTCAAAAGATATCAAATTCTTTTGACTACCACTATCAATAATAAAATGTAGAGGTTTTCCTCCTACCCACATTTTTGAATGGAATAATCTCTCTTCATCATCATGAGAAAATACCTTTGCAGTGGCTATAGTGGCATATGGGTCAGCCTAAATGATTTGTTCATCCTCTTGTCTTCCAACTTCTATCATCCTGGGTTCAATAGCTTCTTCATGGGTTTCCATCATTAAATTCTTTATAGTTCTACAATATTTAGTGTTATGAGAGGGACTGTTATGGACTTCACACCACATACCTGATTCTTTCCCTATTTTCTTTACCCCCCATGTCTTATTTGCTAGTGAATTTGCAGATGCTTCCTTTTCTATTTGTTTTCCCATTGTCTTATTACCTTCACCTTTCCATTTTTTGTTTATTGGATTTTCCCTCTTCCCTCTTTGTTTTAACTTCTCCTCAATTTTTGATGCATATTTGAAAGCACTAGGTAATGTTTCTATTTTCAAGAAATCTATTTTTGTCTAAATAAATCTATGAAGACCACTCTTATACTTCAAAATTCAATGTTTTTCTGAGGCTTTCATGCCAAGCTTTGTAGAGAGCAGAAAAAATGTTGGTGTACTCCTAAATTGATTGGTCTTTCTTTTGTCAGAGTAATTGCCATTGCATATATTTTTCTCATAGGTATCTCAGGGTAGTATTCTTATTTTATATGCTCTACAAATTCTTCCCATGTGAGTTTTCTATCAAATAACATAGAAAATTACTATCCATCCTAAGATTCTTGGGTTTCTTCAATTGTTAAGTGTACCTCCCATGCCAACTTCACATGATTCTTAGCTTTGAAGAGGGCAAAGGTTATCTTTTCAATATCTAAGAAATTATTAACACAAAAATACCTCTCTAATTTAGACAACTAGTCATCAACAACATCTGCATCAAAATTTTCTTCAAAAGTTGAAATGTCAAAATTTACTTGCACCTTAAATGGGGTTTGCCTACCAAATTTTGAATTGTTTGGACTGGCATGTAACTCTCATTTTTCAAGCATCTGTGAAAATTGCTACATCATTTCTTCACGTTGTTTATTTAACACCTCTTCTAGTAGTTTTTTGAGGGATTCATCCATCCCTTCTAATGATAGTTTTACCATCTACAACTATGTGCATCTCAAAGGAAGATAATTTAAGAAATCTCTTGTGGTAAATCCCAACCTTTGATAAGCTAACCATGTACGATGGGACATACAGGAGCGAACAAGCTCTGATACCAATGATCTAAATTATGATATCAAGTTACAATACTTGGTGTAGAACCTATGGTACTAAAATTGATTGTTTGAAGTCTCAAGCATAGCGCTACAACTTCTTGGCCTTGTTAAAAATGAAAAATACTAGAACATAGAAAATACCAAAAAATGGATTTTGATATTTTCCCATTTTTTCTTGTGCCAACATCCTTTGCATCTTCTCAGACTATGTTTTGGTCCCATACACTCTCCTTGTACATAACTATTTTTTCTTACATAGGGTAGTAGATATGGATATTGAGCATGGTTTCTAGTACCTTAGCCTTAGATGCTAGCTATTCTTTATAAGTCATTTTCAAATCCATGCATTGTTACCTCATCTCTCTTTTGCACACACAAACACATGCTAAATCTCATAATGGGTAACACAGGTGAATTTACTAAATCTCATTCATGGGTAATGCATCTAGATACATACATATATACTAAATCTCATATTTGGGCCACACAATTTTTTTCTAAAGTCCCATATATAAGTAGCGCATCTAGTCACAACATGCTAAGACCCATTTAAATGGGTAATACATCTTTTCCAATGACTATATCATGGTGATACAATGGATGCTGATCTATGGATGGAACTTTGGTGGGTTGACTAGTGGGTTACCACCCTATTAGACTATTTTAAGGCCATATTTTGTAGTAGCTCTCTTGGTGATTCATAGTGGGGTGGATAGACTGGGTGATGTAATTACTCTTATCCTTTTATCTCTTTTTTATTTCATGCTAGTAGAGATAGATCCAAAATTTATCTTGATTAATGATATTGCTCTTTCATTTCTTACATCATCATGTATGCTCTTGCAATGGCTTTCTAAATATGTTATTAGTAGGAGAGATATTTCTACGGCTAAGATTCATCTCACTAATTTATTTCAGCTTGTTTTGTAGTAACCCCTTGGTTATGTTATTTGTCCTTTATTTTTGGTTTTTTTTTGCACCTGCATACATATATGTGGAGTTAGGACTCTTAGTCTTAGGGGCTTATTCTATTTAACTAAGAGATTCCTATCTCGTTGAGATTTTCCAAATTCTTCCCTTCTTATCCTCTCTACTTTACTGCAAGTGTGGGTTGAGCTATACTTTTGCTAAAGTGGGGGCTCAATATACCATCTTCAATTGGAAGCACTCTAATTTAATGAAGGTTTAACACCTATTTAATGTGATATTATCATGTTCTTCTTTTTCATCTCTTTCTCCCTTCTATGTCCTTTGTCTTAGGTGGAATTGGGGTAAAACCTAATAGATCCTATTTAAAGCTCCTATTTTCATGGTGATGAGCTCAACGTGGGATCTATTTTCCTCTAGGTCCTTTCTTTCCACCCACCTTTCCACTTGGAATCTAGTCTTGACACTAAGATAGGGTTTCCTCACAATTTGGAAATGATTTTTGAATTCTAAGACCTATTTTGGGGTCCCCATATTATCCCCAGGGTTTGTTCCCTTGGCAATCAGGGATTGCGTTGCACCCTTGATTGGGACCTATTTTTCCCTTTTCCCCTTAAGTCTCATGTTTTAGAAAATTGGGTACAAACTCCTATGCTAGTTGGCCTACGAGAGTTTTTTGATTTTGATATTTGTTTAAACCTTCCTATTTGCTCCATTTTTCATATTCAAGCATCCACACTCATATCATGACATCCACCCACAAAAAGTTGCATTCAAGAATTCAAGTTCTCAAGCTATCTTCAACATCCAAGGCATTCAAGGCTTCCTCTATTGAATATCAAGGATTCACACATTCAAATCATTGAAGAAATTTATGTTAGATCTTTTATTGCATTTCCAACATTCAAGATCTATTGGCATGAATGCTAATGATATTCCTATGGGGGAGTGTCCTAAGCATTGGACAGTATTGACATGTTGCATTCATGACTGTGTTTGTCATTGATGTCAACATAGAAGAGGCAATCTTTTAGAAGATTTACAAAGGTCTGTTAGGACCATTTTGTTAAGAGATTTATCCTGATTCATTTGCTAGAATGTATTAGTACTTGATCCTCTAGTTTGCATTTAATATGAAAATTATAGATCTCATATTTCCAATCTTTGATATGGTCTCTTAATCTGATATATCAAGATTCTTCTTCCCCTTACTACTTTAATTTCTCACTCTATTTGGTTTACCTTCAAATTTCACTTCTATCATCTAAACTTCTCTTCTCTCATATACTCTCTAAAAATAGGGTTTGGATCATGCTTTTATAACCATCTATAGAAGTTTCCAAATTAAAATCAATGATCTATATCCTTCACTTTTGCCTCTTAATCCTTCCATTTTTATGATTTGGTAATCATCTTGTATAAGGATTGATGATCCATATCAAAACATGTAATCATCTCCATATTTGACTCAATAATTAAAAAATGTATTTGAGTTAGCTAAAAATAGTTTAATTCAATATTTGTATCATTCCAAACAAATATATCAAAACTAGTTTACTTAGCATATGAACATTATGATTCTTAGTCATGTCCAATGTGTTGACATAACGGTCAAGTTTTTTTATTAGTGACTCACACTTAGTCAAATGGTTAGTAGCTACCAAGATTATCTTGTAGTTTATAGTGTTAACTAAGTAATTCAAGTTCTACCAAGTTCTATAGTTGCTACCAAGTTCCAAAATCAGTATTTAGTTCACATTGAGTAGTATCTACTGAGTTGATGAGTATCAGTGCAAACTGAGCTTCATAGTATTTACCAAGTTGCACAATGCAAACTATAATCTCCAGTGTTTGTTGAGTTCATATAATCAATGATGTGAATCAAGTGTTGAGTGAGCCAAGAAGTGTCAACCAAGTGATTCAGTTTATGCCAAGTTCTATAGTGTTCACTGAGTCAATAGTGCGGATTGAGTTTAGACTACTTGGAAGTGATTAATATGAACTAAGCTTCTATGTCTACTGAGAGCATAATGATGCTGAGTGTTAAAAATAGTTTTTGAGTATCAAAACCTCATTGAGTTTATCTTTAGAACCCGAGTACCAGTAGTTGAACTTTGTGTATATTGTTGAAACTTGTATTGTAGCCAACTTTGATGAATTATAATTTGGATTGATATATATGTAATACATTGTATCACATCCAAAATAGATAGATAGAACATATGATGCAAATATGATAAGAATAAAGTTGTGAATTAAGAAGGCTACAAGCAATATAAGGAACAACAAAGATTTATCTATCACAACAAGGTGATCATTACACTCCAAAGGAATCTTAGCTAGAAAATTAGAGTTGCAGATTAGAGATCAGCCACTAGTTCATCCTAATAGGTGGAATAATTAAATCGTTTCACAAGGTTGACTTAATAGTCTTTAGAAAATCTCTTTACCAAGTGTATACTTCATTGTATGTTCTCTAAATCCTTTAGCAAGGTGGACCTAGCAATCCTTATTACTCCTAATAGGGAAGATCATCAGAAGTGATCAATTATAAGCCTTAACTGGCCAAATTTATACTACAGTACTAAAGCTTGTGGGTATCATCCCTACCCCAATATTAATTTCTATTTAGAAGATTTCTGGGTCACCATATCTTGTGTAAAAGTGCTATGAATGTTTTAATGCTTCAATTTTTCATGCATACAATTAGATCAGAATATATGAAGGACATAACTGTTGAAATAAGAATAAGTTTTATTGGTTCTTGATTCACCCCTCCCCTGTTAGTACCCTAGACCATCATATATTTCCAACAATTGGTATCAAAGCTTTGTGGTTCTCAAAGAAGAAGTTTAATAGCTTGAGTAAAGATCAGAGACAATGGAGGTATTTAGGCTAGATAAGGCTATTAACAATGAAAAACTAGATTTTGAATTGGCTATTGGGAAACTTAAGAAAGAAAAGGAGCAACTCTCTCAATCTTTAAAAAGAAGAAAAGATCATGTAGTACAAATAAATGAAAAATTTTACACTAAAAAAAAATTGAAGATATCTATCCTAAAATAAGTTTAGATGAATCTAATGAGGTTATCAAAGACCTATTAGAAAGGAATTGTAATCTTCAAGAAAAAGTTAGAAAACTAAAAATAGAATAAGAAATTCATCTAGTAAGATTGTGTGAAGTCATGGAGGAAAAATAAAAAGCCAAAGAAGAGACAGAAGGAAAGAACAATGGAATTCAACATCTATCCCTTCAATAGATAAACTTCATTGATTAACTTACTAATACAAATGAAGAAATCATGAATCTAAGATCAAAAAATGAAAGATTACAAAATGTTCTAAATAGTAAAAAGTAAACCAATGAGAGGATCATAAAATCTCAAGAAGACATGAATCAATTGAATAAGAAAAGTCAATATAGATAGAAAGGAAAAGTAAGAATAGGATACACAGAAGAAGGTGAATCATCCAAGCAAGGAGATCAAAAGAATCAAAATCCTACTTGAAATCACTATGGTAAGTTAGGTCATACATCAAACAAATGTTGGAGTAATGGTAAAGAAAAACGGAAAGTGTTACAATAGCAATAAGCATGGTCATTGATGAGGCTAATTATTGCCTCTATTTTATGATAGTTTTAAACACTATTTTATTTCCACCAAGACATTTGTGGACCTATGTTTTCTTGAACTGATGATTAACCTATGGGTAGATAGTATGTTATATTTTGCCAATATTATATATATATATATATATATATATATATATATATATATATATATATATAAATATATAATGTAGTATAATGTGTGTTTTCATATTTGAATTTAATTTGATAATTCTTATTTACAAATATCTTTGCATAATAACTAACCTGATTAGCAAAGGGAGTTGAAGATGGTTGGAAGCATTCAAAGGGAAATGTTGAAGACATCCAATTAGCATTTGAGGAGAAAAGTCATTAAGCCATGGTGGAAAGAGTCATAATGGTACCAAGGGACATGACTGCTAATATGGAGTAGCTATGAAGAACTGTTATATTTCTCTACATTTATTATTGTGAAAAAGTGGTTGTGCAGAGTTTACTATTCCTGCCTGGAGCTATTATCTTTTCTTCCTTTTTTTTTTGGTAGATTTGAAGTTAGTTTGTTTTTCTTTTATGTTGCTGAATAAGCATCATTCTTCTATTTATAGAGATCAGACCAATAGTGTTAAAAAGTTATAAGAATGTATATGACAAGAAACTGTTGACTCTTGCAATGAGTTGTTTTTACAGTTCTATGTACTGTTCTCATGTAAGGAATTTCTAGAACATAATGAAATAGCTCCTAGTTTACATTTTGTGTTAGTAAATTAACAAAATCCAACCAAGGGGGCCCACTTGGGAGGTGGATTAGATTAGAGTAGTATAGATTTGTTTTCAAGCATTTTTAGTAGTGCAGGTATAAGTTATAAGTTCCTTCCTATAGCACCATACTTTGTGAGTGTTCCTGCAACATTTGTAAGAATAGTTATAGTAGATGAACTGAGTTGGAATATATGTTAGTATTTCATTGCATTTCATTACAATTCCAGTATTCATTTTAGTAAAGATCCTGCATCACTAGTGTGGGTTCTTTCCTTGCATTTTACTTTCCTCTAGCATAAGAATAATAACTCATTAAGAAACTTAGTGCACATACTGTGCCGACCATTTCAAGTATACATCCTTGGGTTGACAAAATTAAATGCACCTCATAGTGGGAAAAAATAGTCCTTAGGTTGAATACACTATTCCTAAGTATGGCCTTTGGCATGATTATTATACACCTATTGTTAGGTGGACCATTTTTGGCACCATTTTTGGGGATGGTGTCAAGCTAGGAGCACTCTTGAGTCATAGTTCTTAGTTAAAAATTTTTAAAGATTTTTTTAGTCTTAAAGCTTTCTTCACCACTGTGAAGAATTCAATTGCATGCATTGAAGAGGAAGATAATGAGATGAATATGGTAGATTTATTCCATGGGAGTCTATTTATTTGAATGAAGAAATTAAAGAAGAAGAAGTTGAGTTTCCTTTTAAAGATGCAAGCCCTATTTTTCCTATAGAATTATCCTCAAGAGCATCACCTATAGATACGAGTGGTCTTCAACTTTTTGCTAAAATTTTGGCCAATTTCCTTGATGATACTGCTCTAAATCCACTAGTTGTTGATAATCCAGTACTTGATGTTCCTTTTTAGTAGCAACCTCATAATTTAATACCTCCAGTAATGGCACAACCTAAATTTCCATTTCCTCTCCCAAGCCTCATAAATATTGATAATCTCAAGAATATACATATAGTTGCTCTTCCAAAGTTCTATGGCCTTACAACTAAAGACCCTAATACTTTTTTGTTTACATTTGACATACTCTGTCATAGTTTTGACTACAAAACTGATGCCCATAAGCTCAAATTATTTCCAACAACATTGAAAGAGTCAACTTTACAATGGTTCATTGGCTTATGAGCCAATGTAGCAGGAACTTGGGATGAAATGCAAACTCTATTTCTGGATAAATATAAAAAGTATTACAAAGAATTTGGTTCAAGAGGAGATGATGTCTTCAGAATATCACAAAAGGGGGAAGAAACATTGGAAGACTATGTTTCACATTTCTTATGTACGCTACAAAAGAACCCTCATCATGTGTTATCTGAGGATTCTCAATAGCTTGTATTTTTGAGAGGTGTGAATGATAACTATCTAGAAGCACTAGACCTAATGGTTAGTGATGTTGTATATCAAGCTTCCTGGGATGACCTCAAGAAGATCTGTCAAAATTATTCAAGGTCAACTATGAAGAAAGGCCGAGGACACCATTCCATAGTCACTAAAGTAATTAGCCAAGGTATTTCAAAGCTCAAGATATCTAACCTATTGTTAGATTTCAAGCAAGAAATCATAAATGATGTCGCTACACATCTCAACACAATGAGTGCAAAGAAAAAACATGCACAAGTTGAATTACAACTGGTTGAATATTGCTCTCATTGTTGGAAGCAAAAGAAGGATTGCCAATGCAAATTGGTTTCCAATATGGAAAACCAACATCTTCCAACTAAATACATCAAGGTAGATGGAGTTAATGAGAAAGTATTCTTTGTTGCTCAATGCTGCCCATGGGACCAACATCAAGGTATGCCTCAGGACCCTTTGCAGAATCTAAATTTATATGATCATTAATGGAAAAACTGTAATCCCCAAGGCCCCCCACAATATAATCAACCTAATTCGAGTAATGCCTAGAAAAATAATTTGCAATAGCCCCAATGGCCTTAGAACTCCCAACCATCCTAGTCCAACTAGTAGAAGCAATGGAAAAACCAACAGAACCAATGGAAGAACCAACAGAACTAATGGCAACAATCCTAGGGGAATTGGCAGTCTACAAACCAATGGAGGGGACCTCAACAATGGGCTAACCAAAATACTAGTACTCCACAATTACCACCCCCAGCTCAACAACCTGCATTAATGCCACCACCTATGAATCTTGGACCTCAAAAGAAAACATAGTTACCTACACAACCTTAGCCAAATCCAAATAACTAGCAGCTATAACAACCCATGTGTATTGCTAATGCTAAACAATATCTTGCTTATGCTCTAAATGTTGCAAATATACATCTAAGATTTGGTACAACTTTACCAGTACTTAAAATGCCTCTTATAACTAAAATAGATACCACTGCAACATCAGAACCCCAAGTATCTAAAGAGGTTGACCCAATCAATGTCACTATCTTAGCCCAAGCTCAGCCAGTAGTGGAACCTCCTTTTATAGAGAAGCTTATACAAAGTAAACATTTACAAATAGAGGAATAGTCTTTTAATATTGCTAATCAATTGAAAAACATGCATGTCCAAATACCCCTATTTCAAGCTATTAAAGATGTTCTTATCTATGGAAAATCCATTAGAGAAGCTTGCCTAAAGAAGACTGGTAGAAAGAAAAAGGACCCAACTATATTCCATGTTGTGGGACAATTGGTTGACATTATGTTAGGAAAATTGGTCACTCCAAAATATTATGATCTAGATAGTACAATTGTGAATGTGATTATAAATGGTTAGTTTGTTAAAAATACTTTAATAGATCTTGATGCTGCTATAAATGTCACAACTAAGGATACTATGAAGAAGTTGAAAATAGAAGGATTAAGGGCTACTCCAAAATTTTTGCAACTTGTAGATAGTTCTATTGTCACTTGTAATGGAATGATAGAGAACATAGTTGTAACTTTAGACTCTCTAGAGTATCCTATAGATTTCATGATTATGTCTCCCAAAGTTAATCTATCTAGTTACCCTGTCATCCTAAGATGGCCCTTGTTAGCTATAACTGATGCAAATATAAGTTGTAGATAAGGGAATATGACCATATCAAATGGTCAAGCAACAAAAAAATTTGATTTGTATCCTCTAGCACAATCATTACTAGATTTAAGCACATTTATCTGGCCAGATTTAGGAGATGACAAAGAAGAATTAAACTCTATAGCATAGCTTATGATGTTACATAGACAATCCTTTCTAAAGCTATAGGAATAGGATTCTATACTTTAGAGTATTATTACTAAAAATTGTGTGGTAGGTGTAATCACCTAAAAATGGTCATCTAGATTATTAACCCCCTTCTTAGCATTTTGGCTAAATTAATTTAATCACTTACCTAAGCCAAATTGCTAATAATCAATTTATTTGATTATAACCTATAGTTTGACTATGCTATCCTAAGTTCATTATTTGATTAAAAGAATATGTCCCCTTTTAATTAAATAAAGCACCCCATTCTTCTAAACCACTTAAAGTGCACACATAAAGTCCTTTTTCTATTTTACAATTAAAAAAAAAGGCTTGTGAGACTTTTTGTCTTATATGACAAGTCAACTTATATTCTATTGGTTGACTTGTGTGTGCACATGGATCACTCCTCTTTTCAAATTCCACCGTTGATCATCCACCATCTTCATCTTGATCTCTACCATCCGTATGACTTTAAAAGGGAGAGAGCTTTCCCCCTCAAAGGATCCATCCCTCATTTGAATATTGTCATGTTGCAGGTTTTCTAATAGGTTTCTTGGGATCTTTGTGGAGAACTTCTCATTTCTTGTCTCATTCTCTCATTCCATCATATTAGCATAAGATCATATGGAACTCTTAGCATAGTTGCATTTTAGTTTAAGTTTGATTTCTTGTAATAATCTCACATAGTTTAAATATTTGGTTTTGTAACAATCTCATACATGCTTAGCATAGCTGCATTTTGCATTATCATCTTAGCTTAGTTTCCATACTTGCATTGCATTCTTGAGGGATTCCTTGAAGATATTTGCACTCTAGCTCTTGTCTCAAAGAACCTCCCATTGCATGGTTTACTAGCAAGAAGTACATTTCTAAGGCTTGGCTGAGAGCCTTCATGCTGAAATACTAACTCCTTGCACTCCATGAATAGGGAGCTCTAAGCCAGCTTCTAAGCATTCCAACTCATGGAATCATTTGGATAGAATGGTTTAGAGTGTGACGCAAATCAAGTGTACATTTTTGGTGCCCACCGTGGGGTCGGACTATACGTTTTGCCCTACATTTTCTTATTTTCATTTGCATTTTCCTTACTATTCTGCATTTTTTCTTTTTTTACAGTCGTAGTGTTGGGCGACATTTTTCCAATATCGCGCGACAGTTCACAGTACTATCGTGCGACGCATTTTTTGGAAATAGTGTCACACTTGTAGCCTGCATACTGTCGCCCTCTTTGAAAAAGTCTATTGCTTGGTTGAAGGAAATGTATCACCTAAACAAAAACTGTCACCCTGCTATACTGTGAAGTATCGCGTGACATTTTTTCAGCAAAAAGTATCGCCTGACATTTTCTTTGCTCGTTCCTTGAGAGTTTTGATCAAATTTCTTCTTAGCTGGCTGACTGTTGTTTTTAAGTAGAGTTCTAGGCTATTTGACAGAGGTGTAATTCACTGTTTTTGTGATTATTTCATGCTAACTTGTGGGCTAACGAGTTGTGATTGTAGGTTACCCTCTTTTTGATGAAAAAAATTGAAACCTTGCATACAAAAGAACGCATGTCAAAGCTTCAAATGCGCAAGGGCTACTAACATTATTTGCAGGGCTGCCCAAAGCATAAAAACCCAAACTTGCTTGATTTTTGTTTCCATGTGCGGCATTGAATAATTGTTCATTTTTTATAGGCACATAAAACTTGTGATTGGAGTCTTTTGGTAATAGGAGAGTATGCTCTTCACCCTCATGGTGAATCAAAAATCTTGACTTGGCATTTGGTTTCAAAAGAAAGGGGTAACTGAATCTTCCTGGCGTGTTTGGGAGAAAATGATTGGAATAGGAGAGTATGCTCTTCACCCTTGTGGTGAACCAGAAATCTTGACTTCCAAAAGTTGATCCACTTTGTGTAGTTAGAATCCTTTAGAGGGCCTGCTCTCGGACAACCTGAGATGAACGATCCAAGTGGGGACAAGTCGATTACCTAGCTCTTCCAACCCACTATAAATTCAAGGTTACTAAGGACACAAAACTTTGGTAGACGTAGTTTTTGTCTTCACCTAGTGTGATCGCTTATGAGATTTTGACCATAGGGAGATCACTAGGCAAGAATGCTTAAGGTACTCTTGTGATCGCGAGATTGGTTACTCAGCGCAAGGTGAGGTGTCCCATAATTGAGAGCAAGAGGAACACTATGAACGAAAGCCCGATCTAAAAACCCTAAGTTAGTAACTACCCTTTTTAGCCGCTCAACTTCTTGGTGCAAAGATCGATCCTAGTGGACCACCCAGATCACCCCAAGATTTACACTCACCATATGTGTTCCCTTGGTTGTGCTTATGGCACTTCCATGACAAAGCCAATATCTCTTGTGGGAAACCACTTGGTGTGAGGTGAAGGAGCATCGAGCGTGGGCCAAGTTGTTGAGTAATGAACCATGACTCTAAGGTAGATTGCTTGGCTATTATTTTCGATGTTTTGACCAGTGTTAACATTCTTGCAACATAAAAATTTCGATAAAAAGTTGTTAGGAAGTCCATTCTGATATCCCAAATGCGTATTGACAAGGTTGTTTTTACCCTTTATCAATTGTTTTGAGACATGTTACAACACTTACTATTTGCAAACCTTTCTATTTACTGATAGAAACTGAAATGAAATGCTGTCTGATTAAAATGACTGTCTGATTGACAAATTGAAAAGAACTTCAAACCAAAAAATTGACTTTTTTTGCACAAAACTGACACTCTATCGCACGTTTTCAGGAGAAATATCATGCAACATTTTTTTCAAAAAATTCTGTCGCATGTCTTGGTAAATTTTGTCGCACTGTGTCTGAGATTCTATCGCACTTGGGTCAAATATCTGTCGCCTGAGAAAAATGTGTCGCACTGTTGCTGAAATTCTGTCGCACGACACTATTTTCTGAACTTATGTCACCCTCCTTTTGAGAAAGTATCGCCTAGAGTCATTTTGGGTCAAAAACATAGTTTGCCATTGGATTTGTTTGGTCTAAGGAGCATCACGCTGGTCACCCTTGATCCTGGCTACGTATTAGTGTGTGAAGAATTCGTCCTAGGTTGAAAAGATGGGTTTAGTTCGTCGAATGTAAGTCTTGAAACATCTTGATGAATCACTTGTCAAAATTTAGCTATTATTTTATTCTAGCTATCCACTATTGAGCTTCTCGCTTGTCCACTCAGCTCGAGTCACCCGTTCTGTAAGATCTTGAGTCCTAATCGTAAAAGCTTCAAATTCGGCTCACTTTTCTTGTCCTACTAAACAAAGACAACTCTTTACATGCTGGTCACAACTAGATATCAAGTTGGTAATGGTAGCCACACACCTTTCATTTTCAAGCAATTGGAAACACCACCCAAACATCCTCACAAACAACCTTGTGATAAGAATCTCGAATTTTCTCAAACACAAATAGCTAACATTCGGCACAACCCACTTTATAGTTTTGAAAATCCATTTGGTACACCCTTTGAGACACCCGAGGATACGAGTGGTATAGTCACTATGGTGCACCCTAATGAAATTAAACATTGCTTAGAAGAACAAGCACATGAAACCCAAAAGACTTTAGAGGCTATATACGCTATGGAGAGAGAAAATCAACAAGCTGAAACTGATAATTAGGCACGCTATGAAGGATATAAAGGAACTTGTCCTCCAAATCCTTTTGAGAACAATGATGGTAATCACACACCTCTAAGGACTCCTAGAGCTGCCACTGGCGCATGTCCTTCACCTAAACCATCTCATCAGGATAGTGATGAAGAAGTAACTAGCGAAGACGTGATCAAATTTCAACAAGATGGCTTCGCCCAAAAACTAATGCTCAGAGCTTTAGAGGAAAATGGAGACCAATACTTCTGATACATGATAGCTAGGGGATGGAAACTCCCTCAAGGTTTTAATGTTGAACATATTATTCCAAAACGAGAGCCCACTGAGGCTGAAATCTTAAGGGAAGAAATACAGGAACTAAGGAAACAATTTGCACAACTACAAACTTCAAAAGAGCTACCTAAGACATCATTTGTTGAATCAATTTGCGCTCTTCCATTCGATAGGAGTCTATACATGCTGCCATTTCCTAAGGATATAGAGGTTCCTAAGTATGAAAAATATGATGGAAATGGTGACCCTCACAACCATGTGAGACATTTCTATGCTATTAGCATGGACTTTATGCATGAAGACACCTTTCTTATGCATTTGTTTCCTAGAAGTCTAAGAGGACAAGCTATGGAATGGTTCACAAAATTGAGTCCTCCTCTTAAAACATTTGATGAACTTGCACAATGCTTCATCCAACAATATTCATACAACATTGAACATCTTGTGATTGTGCTAGACCTATGCAACATCAAACAAAAACCAAGAGAATCTTTTACAATATACCTCCAATGATGGAGATCTTTATACTCTCGGTATCCTCGGCAAGTGCCTGAGGCTGAAAAAATTGACATTTTTGTCAATACGCTTGTACCCGAATTATACTTTGATCTAAAAAAATAGTTATTCACATCCTTCAACGCCATGGTAGAAAGTGCATATCGCATTGAGGATGTTGCTATCAAAAGAGCTGATATTGCCATAAACAAAGATAGAGTTAACAATGGAAACGGTAAAGACAAAGGCAAACCTTGGAACAAAAAACAAGTATGTTCTCAATGACGGAGTAGTGGACACTCCTAAGACTAAGGAGCCTGCATTTAACCTTTCCAATGCCATCTATGTAGCAAAGAAACAAGAAGTTTCAAAACAACAACCCTTTGACAAAGGCTCTAAATTTTTGAAGAAGTGACATGTTTACACACCTATGGTCGAACCTTATGAAGTGGTTTTAAAAACCTTAATTGCAAAAAAATTGGTTACCTTACTAGACAACTCACATCCTTACGATCCACCCGTTAGACCTCCATGGTGGAGTGAACATCATACTTGCAGCTATCACCGAAGTAAAGGACATAACACAGAGAATTGCTTCAAACTCAAAGATGTAATTCAAGACCTCATCAAAGCTGGAAAAGTTGTTACAAATGGCCTTGTTAAGAATATTGATCATAAGGCTTTCCAAAAACCATTACCTGAATATGAAAAGGGTGAGACCTCAAGGGTAGCTGCCAAAAAGAATCATGACGCTAAAATCAATTATGCTTACGCTAACATTAATAATGTTATAAGCATGCTTGAGCCCATTGAATACATATGTATGGCAAGCTCCAACAATGACAACTGACCAAATTATGATGCTGAAAATGAATGACCAAGAGTGGTCTTAAGGACATGATCCACTCCTCAAGATCATACTGATACTAGACCCAAGGTGGTACTCCGAGTGGCTGAGTCTTCATCTTCTCAGGGTGAACCACTTAACGCTGTCACTAGGGGGCAATCTAAGGTTGTCCTAAAAGTTGCTAATGATCCTAAAAATGGTTCATCATCTAAGCAACCAATTACTTCCAAGATCTCCAACTATGATCTTGTTAGCCAACTGCAATGCACACAAGCACAAATCTCCATTTTCAAATTGCTAGAGTTATCTCCTTTGCACAGGGATATGCTTGAGAAAGCTTTATGTTCTGCCAATGTTCCCATAGATATTGATGCAAAACAATTCCAAGCTATGGTGAACCACATCTCCTCACCCCACTATCTCACCTTTTCTGAAGAAGATGACCAAGCTCTCAGTCATCCCCATAACCTTGCTCTTCATGTCGAAGTTCAAATCTTTCGTACTCGCGTCCGTCGAGTCCTGATAGACAATGGTGTAGGGTTAAATATCATTTTGTTCAATGTAATCCAAAAATTGGGCATGTCTGAATTTGCCATTGATCCTAAGCACGAGATCACTATAAAGGCCTATGATGAAGTTGAAAGGCCTTCTAAAGGTCTAATTGTACTTCCAATCAGAGTTGGTCCAGTTGAGAAGAATGTTGTTTTCCAAGTCTTAGACATACCACTTGCATACAACTTGTTGTTGGGATGGCCATGGATTTATGAAATGCAAGCAGTACCCTCTACATACCATCAGTGCATTAAGTTCCCTTTTAATGGTATTGAAGTAGTTGTCCCCAATGACAACTCTATGTCTATCAACACATTATCTGTTGCTGAAATGCTAGTCCTGCACAATCGCTCTTCTCATGAGCTAACACCATCTTTCATAGAATGTGAACAAAAACTAAAAATGATGAGCCTTGGTATGGGAGAGTACACTTTGGACTCTATTGCTACCTTACCAATTTCCCCTTGGTCCTATGGGAAACCAACTATTGTAAAAAAGTCTTCTGCTTCTGCTATGACACTTTTTGGCGCTTTTGTGCAATCTTCCATACCACTAGAAGCAGAGAAGGAAGAACAGGCCATTAGGGACTAGATCTATAGAGAAGAGGAAGACAAGGAGGTTATAGTGACTACTCCTATTTCTCCAAAAAAAAATGGAAAAGGCTATAAATTTCTGACAAAAATGGGCTACCAGGGCCATGAGTCCTTAACTGGTTGTAAGAACGCTTCGGTTGAACCTTTAAGTCACATTCAAGGTCATGATGCTCGAGACACCGCTGGTCTAGGCTTTGGGCTAATCAATAATATACCAACCTATGGTCGAAGATTGCTCATGTTTAGTGAATTAGAGGATGATGACTCTCTCATAATTGCTACTACTGCACAAGATGAAGACTTTGTTCCTCTCACTTCCCTCCTTTGGGGAGAAGAAATAGTGACTGCTAATAATGAAGAAAATTCTACCACCCAACAACATGAACAAGAAAGGTCTACTTTTGAGGACATAAATAGAGGGCGGATTAGGCAGAATATTGCTCATCTCATAGCTAGGGGTCAATGTACAGATTCTCATGAGTATGAGTGGGAAAGCCTCTCTGATGCATCTTGAAAGCTAGGGGTAGATTTCATTCATGCCTATGCAACCCGACCCGATGTAGTCGAACAATCTAGTATGGGGTCAGATGAGTTTGACTCACAACATGTCTCAATGGATCACGCTAGTTCCTCCAGGACTATTCTTGAGCTGGACTCCTTTGCGACATTTTCTATAGGCTCAACTTCACAAGTCATCAAAGATGACTCCTTCCATATCAATCACATTGAAACTTCTCCCTCACTCTCACTAATTCACCCAGATCTCATAGATTGGTCTATCCAAAATCAAAGACCTAAAATACGGTCTTTCCAAAATGACTATGAGATCGCTTGTTATTTAAATGCAATTGAACCTGCCAGTTCTTCCACCAGCGAACCTATGGTTAACATGATGGAATCAGATATCAAGTACCTCAGTCAAAAAATTAAAAGGAAAAATAAGCGATCAGATGGCAAAAACCACATTGTGGTGGTGTCTGATCCTCAAAAAAGTAAAAATAAAGGCGTATCTAATGGTGAAAACCTCTCTAAGGCACCTATGGATGAGGTACTTGGTAGTCTACCAAGCTATTTCCAAGATAGATCTTCGGTTCTAGTTGAACCTACACAACCTATCAACTTGGTAACAAAAGAATGTCCTCAGATCATCCATGTAGCTCAATCTTTGTTAGACGAAGAAAAGACATAGTTTGCTCAATTCTTTCATGACAAGAAGGTCAACTTCGCATGGACATACTATGACATGCCAGGGCTTGATACATATCTCATCATGCATCACTTATCAATCTCACCAGATGTCAAGCTTGTCAAAAAAAAGTTGAGAAAAATGCATCCACATGTGGCCCTACAGGTCAAGATAGAGTTAGAAAAACTATTGAATGCAAACTTCATTAGGGCCATTGATTATGCCGAGTGGATTTCCAACATTGTACCTATCTCCAAGCATGACAAATCCATATGAGTTTGTACTAATTTTAGAGATCTCAATAAACCATGCTCCAAGGATGATTTTCCACTAGCAAACATTGATATGATAGTGGACATGACTGCGGGATATGAGATATACTCGCTCATGGATGGATTTTCTAGGTACAACCAAATAAAGATAGCTCTAGCAAACCAAGAAAAGACAACTTTTACATGTACATGGGGTACCTTTTGCTAGAATGTCATGCCTTTTGGGCTCAAAAATGCTGGTGCTACATATCAAAGAGCAATGACAACCATCTTTCATGATATGATGCATAAAAACATGGAAGACTATGTTGATGACACATTGGAAAAATCAAAGAAACAAGACACACATCTCAAAGACCTTAGTTTGATATTGGACCGTATGGAACAATTCCAACTTAGGCTGAATCTAAAAAAATGTGCCTTTGGTGTCACTTCTGGAAAATTGCTAGGCTATATCATTTCAGCAAAAGGCATTGAGGTTAACTATCAGTCAGCTTAGAGGTCTGCAAGGACGGCTACAATCCATAAGAAGATTTATCTCTCAATTAGTTGATAATGCTCAACCTTTCAATACAAATCTACATAAAGGATCTACCCATAGTTGGAACAGTGACTGTCAACAAAGCTTAGATCAAATCAAAGGCTAGTTGGAAAAATTGCTAGTTTTGATGCCACCCATTCTAGGAAAACCTTTGATTCTGTACATTTCAGCTATGAATTCTTCTCTAGGAGCACTCTTAGCCCAAAGTGATGAGACGAGTGAAGAAAGAGCCATATACTATATTAGTAAAACTTTGGTGGCTTATGAACTAAATTATACAAGTATAGAGAAGACATGCCTTACTGTAGTTTTTGCCTCCCAAAAACTTCGGCATTATATGCTGGCCCATACAGTTCACTTGATTGCCAAGATAGACCCTTTGAAATATTTATTCAGTAAAGCTGCACTTACTGGTCCCCTTGCAAAATGGATGATGATTCTTTCCAAATTTGACATTCAGTATGTTGAACGTAAGGCAATCAAAGGACAAACCATAGCTGACCAGTTGGCTGACTTCCCACTTGAAGATGTAGCACCTATGCAAATTGAGTTTCTAGATGCCTCGATCATGAACATTACTAATAGAACATGGAAGATGTTTTTTGATGGATGCCATACACAGAATGGAGCAGGAGTAGGGGTGCTGTTTGTTTCCCCTCATGGTTATACGATCCCAAAGTCCTACAAATTATTGCTCCCATGTACAAACAATATTGAAGAGTATGAAGCATTAACAAATGGGATCAAAATGACCCTTGTATGGCGAATAACTGAGCTACACATCTATGGGGATTCTCAACTGGTTGTGAACCAAGTGAATAATGAATATCAAACAAAGGATGACAAGTTGATCCCTTATAAAAAGTTGATAGATGCTCTAAGGAATTATTTTACCTTTGTAACATTCCACCAAATTCCTAGAGCAGAAAACAAGGCTACTGATGCTATGGCCACCTTAGCATCTATCCTCCAATTACAAGAACATGAATCACGATTTGAGTTCCTGGTGGAAGAATTGCATCATCTAGCCTATGATTCCTCAGATAACCAGGTGATCTACACTATTGTGGGTCATAATTCCTCCCTCTATGTGGCTATTTTCTCCTACCTATGTGATCAGGTTATTCCCGAAACCCTCACACGTAACCAAAAATGCCAACTGCTTCGTAATGCCTCACACTACACCTTGGTCTTTGGTGACTTGTATAGGAAGGGTCTAGACGGAATGTTGCTCAGGTGTTTAGAGCTAAAAGAGTTTGAGAAGGCACTTGTCGAAGTCCACGATGGCATTTGTGGGGCACATTCTAATGGCCTTGCACTTGCTCAAAAAATTCTTAGGACGAGTTATTACTAGCCCACCATGCAAGCTGATGCTGTGCGCTATGCAAAGTCCTATCAGAAATGTTAGCTCCATGGCAACTTGATACATGCTCCTAGGTGAGAGTTAATCCCTTCTGTGACATATTGGCCATTTCAACAATGGGCCTTTGACTTGGTAGGAAAGATTCATCCAAGCTTATCTAGCGGTCATAAATTCATCATCACAGCAATAGAGTATTTCACTAAATGGGTTGAAGCTATACCATTATCTGCTGCTACAGGCAAACATGTTACCCTGTTTATACTGAATCACATCATTTGCCGATATGGTATCCCATCCTCTATTGTTACGGATAATGGAGGGAAGTTCAAGAATAAGGACTTAAAATAACTATGCAAAAAGTTTTGAATTAAACAACACTGGTCCTCCATTTACTATCTCCAAGGGAATGGCCAAGCTGAGGCCTCTAATAAAACAATGCTAAAAATCCTACACCGCACAGTTCACAAGTCTGGGAAAGATTGGCACTTGCAAACAAATTTGGTACTTTGGGCCTATAGAACCTCTATTCATACTCCTATAGGGGCTACACCCTTTTCTCTAGTCTATGGCTCTAAGGCTGTTCTCCCATTAGAAGTCGAGATACCTTCTTTGCACGTCTCCTTACATGGGTTAATAATCGATGAAGATCATAGAGATATGAAAGTACAGGAATTAGAGACTCTAGATGAACGTCGCAAGGCTACTTTTGATCACATTAGAGCTTATAAGAAGCACATGTCTACACAATATAACAAGAAGGTTCACCCCCGTGAGTTCTAGGTTGGTGAACTCATGCTTAGGGAGAATCCAAAAAATCAATAACATCGAGAGCAGAAAGGGAAATTTGAACTAACTGGTTGGGTCTTTACATTATCACAAGAACATTTGGGTCTAGTGCTTACCAGTTGTCTACATCAGAGGGTGAAGAACTTGCAGAGCCTATCAACATCCTACACTTGAAGAAGTTCTATACTTAGAGGCTTGCTACTCAGCTATCTTGTATATATCTATGATCCTAAAAAAATTCTTAAAAATTAGAAAATGTCCTAAAAAAAAAAAAAAAAAGGTCCTGAAAAAATCTGTCAAGTGGTGAAAACCTGGAAACAGGTGCTTCTTGAAACCCTTGCACCTATGTCTATCAAACTCAATCATCCACTTCACTACACATTTCCTAGCTTGGAATTGTTTCTTGTCCTCATCTTGGGGGCATAGCTACTTAGCCTATTAAGGTATTCTTGTGCATTAGGGTTTCTTTGACAACTCACAAAACAATGTTTCTCAACACTTCCCCCACCTTGACATCTAGTGTTTTTCAACACTTTTTAGATAGTTTACCTACGATCTCCGATGTTGTGATATTTCTCACTATCAGAATCAAGTCTTGAAGAAATGGCCAAGTGATTTACACACACACACTTTAACACTTAAACGACTGAGCGATGCTAACCTTTATCTACTTTGTGTGATGTCTATGATGATTTCTTTACTATATGTTCCATCCCTAATAGTATTTCAAGGATGTCATTGACTAGAAGACTGGGGGCATGGTGCATGTTTTCTTGATTTCTACTTGTGGGTATACTTTGTTTGTCTATAGTGTTGTAAGCATTTATGCTTGACCTATTCAACATTTTGACTTACAAATGTATCATCCTTGACTATTTTGCAAGACTGCACTTGGGGTTTATCCTTGCACTTATGCCTTGATATATGTGTAATCTTGCTAAATTAAACTTAGGGAATCTAATCACGTAGTTATCTTGACTTACATGTCTCTGATGCTTAGATTGGATTTCCACATACCTATCTAATATCGATCATATTCATATCCCCATAGTTATACTAGTGATGGTTGTATGATCTCATGATGTCCCTAATAAATGCTCAATGATGAAATTAAGAGTCTAAATGTTATGCACTTCTTGCTGGTAAACCACTTTTCATATTAGCTTGCATTTTAGGTTCATTCTCTAGCTTAGTCTTGCATTCTTGCATGTGGGGAGAGCTCTCTCTTCATCTTTTCATAGACATATCAGAGAACTCCTTTCATATATTTCTTTACTTTCTTCTTGTTCATGTCTTTTCACCTTCTTAATCTTTCACTTCATCTCTTTTCTATCTTATCATCACATTATATAAAGTTTTGACCTCTTAAATAATTTCGACATCTTGGTTCATTTTCGGGATCAAAATCCAAATTTGAGTTCATCTTGATGGTCAAAATTGTCTTTTAAAAATTCTACTTTCTTCTGAGCAGTTAGTTGACCTTTTGAGGTCTAATCTCTGAATCATCACTGGGGCATCTTCATTTCTTCTTGTATTCATCATTTCTATGCTTTATATCTACTCAAATTCAACCTTTTCATGTCTAAAATCATCTTTCTACTCATTTTGACCTAATTTTTATGCTATATCCTTCAAGGTCAACTCTAGTCAAACTGGGGCATTTTATCAATTTCTTATAGTCATTCTTGGGTTCTAATCATCTATCTGTCATCTTGGACATTGCTATATTCTAATTTTCTCATGTCTAGCCAATTTCTGCATCCCCTTGCCTCATTTCAATTTCGATCCCGAGGGGGCAGAAATACTCTATCACTGATTGCTACAACTATCTATTTCTTCGGAGCATTTGTTTGATCTTCTCACTTGTTCTCAATCTATCTACTTTGCTAAGTGTTAGCATTCTTCTTGAATTTTGACATCATCTTTTCCTAGTGTTCAGTACTACCACTATCAGGCTGTACATTTAGGACTTGCTATCTTTTTCTACATTTTGTTCTTCAAAATTAGATATCTATATCTATCACCACCTACTTGGCTTTCTATTTTCTTTGACATAATTTGTTCCCAGATCGATCATGCATTAGTCAAAGAGGGGCAAATGTAATCACCTAAAAATGGTCATCTAGACTATTAACCCCCTTCTCAGCATTTTGGCTAAATTAATTTAATCACTTACCTAAGCCAAATTGCTAATAATCAATTTATTTGATTATAACCTATAGTTTGACTATGCTTTCCTAACTTCATTATTTGATTAAAAGAACATGTCCCCTTTTAATTAAATAAAGCACCCCATTCTTCTAACCCACTTAAAGTGCACACATAAAGTCCTTTTTCTATTTTACAATTAAAAGAAAAGGCTTGTGAGACTTTTGTCTTATATGACAAGTCAACTTATATTCTATTGGTTGACTTGTGTGTGCACATGGATCACTCCTCTTTTCAAATTCCACCGTTGATCATCCACCATTTTCATCTTGATCTCTACCGTCCATATGACTTTAAAAGGGAGAGAGCTTTCCCCCTCAAAGGATCCATCCCTCATTCGAATATTGTCATGCTACAGGTTTTCTAACAGGTTTCTTGGGAGCTTTGTGGAGAACTTCTCATTTCTTTTCTCATTCTCTCATTCCATCATATTAGCATAAGATCATATGGCATTCTTAGCATAGTTGCATTTTAGTTCAAGTTTGATTTCTTGCAATAATCTCACATAGTTTAAATATTTGGTTTTGTAACAATCTCATACATGCTTAGCATAGCTGCATTTTGCATTATCATCTTAGCTTAGTTTCCATACTTGCATTGCATTCTTGAGGGATTCCTTGAAGATATTTGCACTCTTGCTCTTGAAGACCAAGATAAAATCACATTCACATGCCCATGGGGTAATTTTGCATTCTTTATTTTTCCATTTGGTCTATTTAATGCTCCCACAACATTTCAACGAGCTATTATTAGCATCTTTCTTGACATATCACAGGATTGTATGGAAATATATATGGACAACTTCACAATATTTGGAGTCACCTTTGAAGAAGCAATGATAAATCTTGAAATTTTTTGAATAAGATGACAAGAACATAATCTGGCACTTAATAGTGAAAAATGTTTCATGCTCATGTAGGAAGGTTGGTACCTGGTCATTTCATATAAGTTGTAGGAATACAAGTGGATCCAGCTAAGATAGAGGTAATTCAAACAATTCCCATATCGACAAAACCAAAAGATGTAAGATCTTTTCTAGGTCATGCTAGATATTATAGATGTTTCGTAAAAGACTTTAGCAAAATAACTAGTCCCTTGTATACATTATTGACCAAAGAAGCTGAATTCATTTAGACATTAGAATACAATGAAGCCTTGCTGTAGCTTAAGAAAATTCTCACAACAATCCCAATTTCACAGGGCCTTGATTGGACTTTGCCTTTTCACACATATATAGATGCTTCTGACTATGCCATAGGTGCAATTCTAGGACAACAATCTCAACATCTTGAAAATACAATATATTATATTAGCAAGAGCTTTCATGGACCAGAATTAAACTACACAATGACTAAAAAAGAACTATTAGCAATGGTTTATGCTCTAAACAAATTTTGGTATTACATAATTGGCTATCCCATATTTGTTCATACTAATCATGCAAACAATTAAATATCTCATGAACAAACCTACTATAATAGGTTAGTTAGCAAGATGGTTACTATTGTTGCAAGAATTTGATATCACCATTGTTGATAAGCCTGGAAAAGCCAGTGTGGTTAGCTGATTATTTATCAAGAATCCATCATGATGAGAATGAAACTACTCTAGTAGATGATGCATTTCTAGATAAGCATTTATTTCATATTGCTGTTCAAACTCCATGGTATGTAGATATTGCTAACTACATTGCAACTAATAAAATTCCAGAACATTTCTCTTATAAGGAAAAGAAGATGATTGTAGAGAAAAGTTTCCATTTCTCTTGGATTGATAATATTTTATTTTACACTAGACCTGATCAAGTTATGAGAAGATACGTGAGAGAGGATGAGACATATGACATTCTATATGCATGTCATAATGAACCATGTGGAGGGCACTTTGCAGCAAAAAGAATAGCCTTGAAAATTTTAACAACTGGTTACTATTGGCCCACACTTCACAAAGATGCAACCAACTATACATGGAGGTGTGAAAAATGTCAAAGGACAGGGTGATCTAATAAGAATAGATGAAATGCCTCTCTGTCCACAACTGCCATTAACACTATTTAACAAATGGGGTATGGACTTTATTAGTCCAATTGATCCTCCCTCTAATGAGAAATCATATATCCTTGTGTGCACTGATTACTTGACAAAATGGGTTGAAGTGAAAGCCATGAAGAATGCTCACGCTATGAAGAAATTTTTACTCGCTATGGTGTACCCAAAGAACTAGTCACTAACCAAGGTACATAATTTACTTCTAATTTGATCAAAAAATTAATGAAACAATATAATATAAGGAAAAAAAAATCAATTACCTATCACCCTCAAACTAATGGACAAGCAAAAGTCCCAAATCAGGAGATAGAGGCCATCTTAACAAAAATAGTTTCATTTGGACTGTAGGGATTGGACTAATAGATTACCAGAAGCTATTTGGTTCTATAGAACAACATGGAAGACAACTATAGGGTTCACACCATTTGACCTCCTATATGAAAAAATAGCAATGCTCCCCATTGAATTTGAACATAAAACTTTAAGAACTACACTGGAGCTGAACATTGAACTTCTTGTGGCATAGAGAGAATGCCTTAACATCTTAATTCCTTGGATGAAATGCACAAGGCTGCTCTAGAATGCACTGAAATTATACATAAGTAGAGAAAGCAATGGCATGACTCCCACATTATCAATAAACAATTTCAAGTTGGTCATTGGGCACTACTATATGATTTCAGATTTAAAGATATGCCAGGCAAGCTACAAACAAGATGGCTAGGTCCATATGAAATTAACCATGTCTTTGAAAATGGAGCCATCCAATTAACTACCATTGATCCAATGCCTTTTAAATTATTAATCAATGGTCATAGACTAAATTTATATAAATGGCCCCAAACAAAAGTAGACTTCCTATAGTAGTTTCAAAGGCCAAATTTAAATGTACACCAGGTAACTCTTCCTACAATAGAAGGTGCTGACCTCCTACCTGTACCTCTTCAATATTTTTTTTCATGCATGCCTATAATAAAAAAATTATGACCGCATAAAGTTCCAATTTTCTCCATTCACCTTCTAATTCTTCTTTTCAAACTCCTCTCACTTCTTTACCTACCACCCACCCACCTTCCACATCATAATTTTCCAATGCTTTCAATAAACACCATAAGTTTGCTAATGTATGCTGTTAATACTGATGTACTTTCTACCACTTTTGGTACATGCAACAATCAACTCATAGGTATAAGCTTTTCAAATCTTAATTCATTTATAGTACACTTATTTTGTTGGTTATATATAATATTGCATTATTTATGTTATGGTGGTGTTATGCTAGTTCCATACCCCATACTAAGTTTGACAAGTGTGGGCACTTGTCCATATTTTGTAAGGGGCAGGGAAGGTTACTAAAACCCAATGACATTTCTATTTATTCATGAAGATTTTTTTTCTAAATCTTTATACTTCCTATATGAAACTCAATTGCTATAAGTATGCAAGTGTCTAGGTGTCATACCCCTTATTCTTAAATGATTCTTTACTGTCAGGCTATGATATGACCCATATTGAATTTTCAAGTCATCCAAATTCTATTTTTGGACAATTTTCACATATCCATGATAAACCACATCATTGCTACTCATAAAAAATTGTTATGACATTAATTAGCTAAAAAAATAAAATGTGAAAACAAGTTTGAAAGCATTAATTCATAGAAGGGAAATAATGCAAATAGAGCAGAGAGTGAAATTGTTAGGTAGAATGGGTGGACAATTGCAGTGATGAGAACCAATAGAGCATACTGTTTTACTCTTAGATGTAGAATTAGTGAGGAGATTTAACACATGTGGCTGGTTAGGGTATTTCTTAAGTTTAACTACATTTGATGAAGAAGTAGTCACAAATTTTACAAGAACATTTAATGAAGGAGAAGGTATTGTATGGGGTTTAATAGTTGTTTCTATAGAATAGTGAATAGTTGAAGTAATTGGGTTACTAGCAATAGGAGAACATTATCCTAATACACATGATGCAAGATCAACCAGGGCTCAGTTTGTCATACCAAATGATCCTTAGTTGGATATTACCAAGAAAGGTTGCAAAAGGACATCTCTCCTGCCACCATACAACAAGTTGGCCATGCATATTATTAGGTACCTCACCTGTGAAGGAATATTTTCATATTTGGGTACCCGCAAGAAGTTGGGTTGCAATTCTACGGAAGTCAAACTTGTAAAATTGTACTTCTTAGAAACAAGTACTCAATTTAAAAAAAATTGGGTACCCATTTCTAAAATCATGGTTTAGGCACCTGAGTTGTGATTCAAATATCGGGTACCCAATTATTGAAAAGTGGACCGGGTGCCCAAACTACTTAAAAATTGGGTGCCCGATACCTTTAAAAATTGGGTACCCGATTTGTAAAATATCAGGTACCTGATTCTTAAAACTTAGAAATATCCAATTTCATGTGTTTTGGGAGTCATTTTAACATCTAGAAAATGGGAATCCGATTTAAGAGTGATATGGGAGCCCATTTTTTACCTCTACCGACTACCCCCTGTGGCTATTTTCTGATATACTAGATATTTTAATTTGTTTTGTATTTTTTACTAAAATTTTGCACATGTGTAAAATTTAAGTATTCATACAAGGAAAGTACATAAATACTATTCATTTCACAAAAAAATAGAAATGTCCTTGTATTATTCATTTTTAAATATACAACTAATAATGTTTACAGAAGAGTGAAATGAATTGGAATGCTAAAAGGAAAAAATATCTCACACAAGCCGTGAGTATAGCTTACTATACTAACATTATTTCATAAAGGAATACACAAATAGATAAATATGTTCAAAAGAAAGAAATGAGGTTAGAGATAACCAGTCATTGCCTTTTGCTTTGACTGGTTATGAATTCCCTGGCGAGTTCGTCATCCAGCTCCAAGCTTTGTATTCTTCAACAGCTGCAAAAAAAGAAAGAGAGATGATATTAGATCTCAAAGGATCTAAGAAATGATTGGATGTCTCTACTACTACACGTATTCTATTTGTTAATGCATTTTGGTACAAAATAAAGTAAGCTACGTTAAATACAATGTTGAAAAATATTTTTTAGTAAGCTTTTCAAAGAACTCAAGGTCATTTATGGATGTCATGAGCCCGTGCTCAAACTCCATAGATGATATGCTATAGGATACATATATTACATGATGCAAAAAGATTATAGCAAAGAGGATTAGTGATTCATGGAAGATTATTCATGAGGCATGCTCACCTTTTTTGGGTTTGTTAGATACCAATAAATGCATACCATACAACATCAGTGTGTAGACCATACTCTATCAGTTATTTTTGGCAGTAGGAGAACTTGTTGATCTAGTTCATGTGATTACTGTTGGATATAATTGTTAATTATGTATTGTCTTTGATATTACACAAATGTCATATCAGTCATCAGACAGAGTCTACCAAGCTCAGATGATCAACAAAGTAATTTACATTGTTAACCGAGCTCCCATGATTAATAAAGAAAAGTTAATGTTTACCGAGCTCACTCGGGCATCAAAGGATCTTGTAGCAAAAAGTTAGTATTAATCGAGCTCCCAAGGTTAACAAAGAAAAGTTAATGTTTACTGAGCTCACTCGGGCATCAAAGGATCTTGTAGCAAAAAGTTAATGTTTACTGAGCTCACTCGGGCATCAAATGATCTTGTAGCAAAAAGTTAGTGTTAATCGAGCTCCCAAGGTTAACAAAGAAAATTTAATGTCTATCGAGCTCACTCGGTTATCAAAGGAAATATGGCAAAGAGTTAGCTTCTACTAAGCTCACAAGGTCAGCAAAGGAAGGTCAGTGCTAATCGAGTTCACTCGGTCTCCAAAGGATTTTTGTAGGGTTTGCAGTGTTTACCGAACCTCACTTGGTTAACACTAGAAAACTATTTTGGAGCAGTGCTCACTGAGCTAGGTTAGCCAACGAAGGATTTTTGATATTAAGTTCAATTGTTTCATGCAACCGGCTGATGTAATGATTTTTTTAGTTGTTGTAACTTATATTTGAGCTGACTTGATAATCTGAAAGGTATATTTAGATGTTCAAGTTGTGAATTAAAGTGTGTGTGAGTATATGGATGAGGATGGAATAAGAGAATATTGAGCAAATTCTGATGAAGGATTAGATATCCTAGAGGAGCTACAAAGTTGTATTCGGTCAGTAAGGATCTAGTAAAGTAGAACAGAAGATCTGTAATCAGCAAAAGATAAGTTGCATATCATTCAGGTCACCTCATTGTTGCTTTCTAATCATTGTAATAGTGAATCTAGAATCTCTTAACAGAGTTGGTTTAACAGCCATTTTGTAAATCCTCTAACAAGGTGACAATTTAGTTGAATTGTTCTAAAGACCTCTAACCAGGCCACTCCTAACAAGGTGATTAAATCCTCTAACAAGGTCACACCTAATAGTGTGCATTGTAACCTTTAACAGGGTTGGCTCCTAATAGGGCTCACTTGAGAAGAGTGAAAATTGGTGACTAGTTACTTGGTGGTTTTTTCCATATTGGGTTTCCACATTAAATCTGGTGTCTCTTGTGTTCATTTATTTTAACCTTTACAAGCATAATAATAACTATGAATGCTAGATGATCAGTAATTAGTTAACCTATCGAGTTACATTATTCCTACACTATTTACTAAGTATCAGCAGTAAGTAAATATTATAGACATCTAAGGGATTTTTGGAATTGTTTTTATGGTAACTAATTCACCCCTCCCCTCTCAGTTACTTCATCTATATTTCCAACAATTATAGGTTTTAGAGAATTGGAATTGTACATGTCTATGACTATATATTCTAAATACTTGATGTTGATTATATCAAAATTCAAAGAGAGTATGGCATGGGAGCTGAAAATTGCTAATTATCAAGTTCATATACTAAATTTCAGTGGCAAGGGAGATGGAGTTAACAGTAAATGGATTGTTTCATCTGCTGATTTTAGTAATCAAATATCAAATTATATTGCTAAAGGAATCATCTCCTTTTTAACTAAACACAAGGTTCACCTCCATGATGCATTGGGAACCTACCATTTATTAAGCTGGAAATTTTTCCTCCTCGAAAAATATCATGCCATATAGTAGACAGAAACAAAGAGCAAGCTTTGCAACATAGAACTAGATCATAACACTGGTGATATGCTATCGAGGCAAAAGAGAATACATTAAAAGAATAACTGAGTGAGTATGTAGTTAATCAAATCAAAATCAGCTAGCAAAGATAATGAAAAGAGTTAATCTACAACCTATTCTACCATTAGTATGATTGTCTAGACATGCCACATTGGAACTTGCTACATTGCTACATTGCTGCTACATTTTTTTTTGCCCATAGAATTGCTAGAAAACAATTATGTGAGTTTATTGGAGATATTTTTTAAGGAACGTGAAGGAAATGTTCATAAAACACACAAAATGGTGCTTGATTGTCTAGATTGGAAAGTTAAAAATGATATTGAAAATATATTGGTGAAACCTATTGAACCAATTGAAGTCTACAATGTAGTTTAGGAATCACAACTCATTGGGATGACAGGGTATTCTAAAAAAGGAATTCCTATTTTTTCTATTGGTGCAGGGCTGAGCACATTTGATAAAGCATCTAAGGATAAGTGTGTGAAGTCCCATATATAGATCAATGAGTATTGAGATTTCATTGTATTACCAAAAGAAAAAAGAAAAATGTGAGTTATATTGGTACTTGCTTGACAATTTTGGACATGACAAGCTTGAAGTTCTCTGCAATAAGCTACCTTAAGATTTTTACTATGATAGCTATCATTGATGATCTAAACTATCCAGAAAAGATAGAAACATATTATATTGTCAATGTTCAATATGCTTTCTCTACCTACTAGAAGGTTGTCAAGCCCTTGTTGCGAGAAAGAACAAGGAGAAAAATACAAGTTTTAGAAGGTAGTGGTAGAGAGGAGCTTCTAAAGGTGATGGACTATGAAGCTCTTCCTCCATTCTCAAAGTGTGATAGCTTTGATTTCTCAAAAAGAAACTTGGACTCCATGCAAATCAATCTCTGGTAAATGATTGGGCTCTCATCATGGTGCAACACAGGTGGATGGATATTATACAACAAAATCCCCATACAAGTGCTATATTTGGGATAGAGTTTTGGCCTGTAGCTGAGTATGGCCGCACAATGTAAACTATATGTCAATGAGTTGGGCCATTATACATGAAAATGCAGAAATGCTATGTTGCTTTATGTGACCACAAAAACTTGTAGATATAGTAGATGTTGCTGTAAATGAAAAAGACATAATAAGAGCAGAGAGAAACTCAGGTGTTGTGAGTGATAAAGTGAGGGAAATTCAAATGCAAAATTATATACAGGAAATGGGTCTTCTTGAAGAGAAAGAGAAACTCACACCTACAACTGAGAAAAATGATGTAGCAAGAATATGAAGTAGATTGTGTAATGCTGAACTAGAGATGGCTAATCTACGTGCAAAGCAAGCCAAGTTCTACAAAGATGCACCCAATGTTGTTACTACTAACGAGGCACTATTTTCCCATTTCAATCAGCATGGAGAAGTGTACAAGGTTATTTTACTAACCGATGTTATAGATGGACACCCAGAAGGGAAACAACAAAAGCATTATCTTTAATGCTTAATATAAAAAATCCTTCAATAATGGCCATAGAAAACCATTTCAAAACTATGGAGTTCCAGTTTCTAAGAGAAAATTCATCAAAGTTGCTGTTAGTTTCAACCTCAAATATAAACTTCATATCAAACAATAGCAACATTATTTTCTTCATTCAAGATGAGAGAAAAAAACCTAGAACGAATTCCTTCTAATAGCAAACAAGATTCATTCATTGCAAAAAGTAAGAAGCCCAGCTCGGTTTAAAATACAACTCAAAAACCTTTTAAGATCCAAAAGCTTACATAGTAACAAAAGTAAATGATTACCTCCAACAAGAAAACAAAGGAAACCATGGCAATTGAAATAAATGTGCCCAGCAAGAAGGAAAATCTCATATGCTCACAGCTTTTACTGAAAAAAAGGGAAAAATTTTAGCTTTATCTCTAGTTCTAGCCGATGCAAGAATGGTGGCTTCAAGATTTTATCACATCCCTTCATTGAAGACCAATAGATGCATTCATGGTGGTCCCCAAAAAACTAGTAAAACCCTCACCTCTTCTTCACTGCAGATCCAAATGTTTCCAGAAGGTGAAAATGCAAAATGAAAAGGGATTAGGTTATTCGAATAAGATATCATGCCCCAATTTCCTTTTTATAATTTTTGAAGTTTACAGGTATTTCATGGGATATTTAATCCTTTTTGATGGTTTTTTATTTATCATGTGGGGGAGAAAAGTTTACCCTTTTGCCTTAGGTTTATGTTAAAGTCTTGACTTAGTTTTTCTTCCTTTTGCATAAGTATGTAATATTATTGTAAAGAAGAATATTAAAATGATACATTTATGAATCATTTAATAGTTTTTTAATCTTTAATCCAAAAAGGAAATGAGTCATTATTTCTATGTCATGATCTTTTAAGTGAGAAATCAGTCGGGAACATCTGGAGGGAATATAGGGATTTTGGTCAAATTTGGCTTTGCCATGATAGTTGAAAGATATTTGTTGACTATTAGAGAATTTTTAGAGGAGTTTGGAGTGAGTAATTGGATTCTTTATGAGGTAGTGGAGTTTTCCTAGGGGTAGGACTTAATTTTATGAGTTGTTAAGTCCTTATTTTTGTGTCATCTTTTTGCATTCAACCCAAGGGGGTCTGAAGTTGTATTTAGTGAGTATTTTGTACTCATTTCAAGAGTTCTAATTTTATGCATAGAGGTTTTGTGACTGCTTTTCTGAGTCCTAGACTGTATTGCAAAATATGTAATTCATTTTTGGAGATGCAATACAAATGACAAGTGTGATTATGCTATTTTGTGTTAACTATTAAGCCTTCTTTCTTCCTGCTTTTTTGTGTGTGTATCTGAGTGATTTGATAGAATAACTTGTGAAATTTCATTATTCCTTATCATTATATCTCATTCCAACACCTAATTATAGGAGAGTAAGTTTATTTGCAGGTTATAATCTGTGTCTTTAAAAGTGAAATTGGTTAAAGAGAGGTGTCCATGTTCCTCCTTTTACTAATTCATTCTTAAAACCTTATTATAAATTATTTATGCAAATATTTATAGGAAGATGTGTTTTTCTTGCACTTCAAATAGCTATGTAATCCTCTCAATCAAGTGTATCTAAATTTCCATCATCACTTTTGGTGTATCACCTTTTTCTTAATTTAGGCTATAGGTTTTAGGTTTACTCTTAGCAATTTCTCTCCTCTTTCCTACAAGTTTAAATTAAGTTCATAGAGATTTCACTGAAATATTGCATAGGAGCTAGCTTAGAACCCAAAGGTTTCACTTTATTTGCATGTCCCACATAGTGAAGTGATTCCCATGTTAAGTCAGGATTGCTGAACTCTTTTAGTTTAGTAATGGGTGCAAATTATAATACTTAACAGTACTATTTTACTTAATTATTTTCAGTTTTATGTTTTATATATACATCAAATTTTATTTTATTTTTTAGTTTTAATATACATAAAATTGTAAATTTACATTTTTAATGAGTATTATCTTATCTGTTAATTTAAACAATAGTTTCATAGATGTTCGTTTAAAAATTATTATTTTAGATGTTTTGAAATGTATTTAATTTATGTATTTATTACAATATTGAATGATTAGATTAGATGTAAATTCATTGTTTAAACATGTAATTACAAATAAATATTGATTTCAAATAACTAGTGATTAATTATCTAGATTAGTTTGTAAACCATATAACAAAGAAAGTACTTAAACTAACTATAACCTCAACCTAACCATATAGTTATGTACAATAAAACCCTAAACATATAACTAAGTATTTAATTACATAACACTCCACCAAGGGATCCAAACACAAAACTTAGTATTTAATGATTTTACTTATTGTATTGTACTTTGTTTCATGGATCGAAAATGGATGATGTAAACTATTTTATAAATGTATATTCTTTCAGGCTTTCATACCTTGTGACATGTACAATGGATGATTGTGCATTCTGAATTAATTTTCCAAGTGGCATTTGGAACAAATGTATATTATTTAATTGGATTGAACTCAAGTAGTTATTCTTTAATGTGGTTGTGTTATTTATTTTACTTCTAGTACTTATAATTATTTAAAAATGAAATGTAAATGTGCTCGTTAAGGAATGTAATCTCTTATTTTTTTTTATGTAAATTATTGTACATGTTATTGCTTGCTCAGTAAAACTTTAGAATAGTTCTTTGGATCCCTTGGCTAGGCATCATTTAGGATTAACTATAATCCCAATTTTAACCAAAATCCTAACCATATGTAATCTTAATTTTCTAAAACCTACACCCTAATATATAAATAATTGAATAACTATCCTAAGAACCAAGTACTAATTATAAATGTCAAACCATAATCGTAACCTTAAATGATAAACTATTATCCTAGAGGAGCATTATATCTACATCTACATGTCATATGAATCTAAAAACATTTACATATCTAATTACATCATTTATTGCATAGGAAGGATTTAAAATTTTCATTATATTATCCATGCATATCATATCAAAAGAATTATATAGAGACATGTCATTTACTACATCCATCATAGATAATCAAGAATGACACTCTGGTAAATTTATATATAACACAATATTATAAGAAAATAAAAACATCATATAGGAGAATCTCATGTATAAACTAGAAAAAATGATCATGACACATGTAATGAGATCAAATAATATTTTTAATCATCGCATATACTATCAATGTATGGGGGTGATATAATCAAAATATCAAAAAATGAGTGATAGATCAGAGCATTATCAATATCAAGATCTCAAAATGATACAAAGACAATGATACATCATAAAAAAAATAGAAGAGAAGAAGGAATCATGCATCTAATTAAATAACCCTCCCTCACCATCAAGAGGTGGAGGTGGAACATCAGTTTGAGTAGGAGGGACTATACACCCTTGGATGCCTAAGAATATATAGAGAAGTGAATAACTTGTTTTTCCACTAGAATAGTTGCCGAGTATTCATCATAATAGTAAGCCTCTCTAGAGTTATGATAAGTGGCCTCACCTTGTGTAATCCTTAGTTGAGAAGTTAGCTCTACAATCTGCCTATCATGATCAATTACCATGCTAACTCAAATGACCACCTATGTCTAGACTATCACCTAGTACTGTGATACTCTCAATATTCTCTAGAGTCCCCTAATGACATCTTCTTATGTGGGCTCTCCTTCAGCTTCCTGCTCTAGAGGCCCATGATAAAACATTAATAATTTAATATAAAAAATCAATTTTAAAAAAGGGGCATTAATTAATTAATTAATCCTCACATAATTAATCAAATCAGGTTTTTAAATCCTATGGCTAGAACTAAAATAAATAAATTAAAATGATCAATTATCCATATCATCACTAATGGAAAATGAAATTAATTCCCACCAATAAAGCGTAATCATGTATTGATCAATCAAGGATTCAACCTCCACCACTCATGGAGAATGAATCCAAACCATTGAACTCCCAGAGATTTCTATAAATGTGCCATCAACTCAAGCTTTTGAGATATCTACATTTTTTGTAATAAGGTTATGCAAATCATTCTAGGTGATTTGCAAGCTCTTTTGAGTGAATTATGGGCATTTGAGAGCTAATCCATGTATTACAAGATGATAATCTCATTACACTTTATAGATTTCTAGCATCATGTAGGGTTTATTTAGTGTGACTTGAGTTCATGATTACATCCATTTTATGATTACATGCACCTAATTTAAAAAATATTAAACTTTGACATTAAGTTTTAAATTCTAATTATGTCAAGTCTAACCCTTATCCTAAACCTTTATATCCTAAATTCTTAACACTTAGACTGACTAAGTTATGGACTAAATGCTAAATCTTCTATCTATGTCTTGTCATATATACTTCTATCTACCTCTATATCAAATAATATATCTCAAATTCTTTAAATTAAATATACTATAATATTCACTATTTAAAATCAACTAATATATCTTAAATTCACTTGTGAATTGAAATCATTTAAAAAAATAAAAATATAGAACAACAACCAACTTACCAAACATATAAGAATTTTCCATTCTTTAATTCTTTAGTGCAATTACTTTCCCATTGTTCTTTGATGAATCCAAAAGTATAATAATTCTTCAAAATGCAATTAATTTCCTTTGCCTATCCATTTTTCAAGAGTGTGATCAATTTATCTTATAAAAAGGCCTAATAACCTCCAGGAGACTAATCTTGTGTCAATATGGAAAGTGGAAAAGATTTTCAATCCTTGGAAGTTGTGAAGAGTGCACAAGACTATATCAAGGTGCATTTTATAGTCATTTAAGTTAGGAATATAAAGATGAAAATGCTAGTTGGTCATTATGGATAAAACAAAAGACTGATAGGAAATAAAGTAATGAGTCCACCTCAACATATTCCAAAGGGAGATCATTGTCATTGGTATTATTTTCTATAAAATTAGCAATATTATTAGTTTCATGATAAAAAAGTTTAAAATTGTATTGAGATAATTTATGGAGATGAAAAGGAACCTCATCCAAATAATATTAAAGCTTCTAAGAATAATTTGTTGTATAAAAAAAGTGCATGATAAATGACCATATAATCCCCTTGGTGATAAATATTTGATATATGATGGAAGAGAAGATGAAATAGCTAAGATTAAAGCTTCTATTTTATCCACATTATTAGAAATTAACTACATGAAGTTTATTAGAAATGACTTTGATGATTGAGCTAGAGAAATCCATTTTTACAAGATGATCACAAGACAAACTAGGATCAACCCTAAAAGAATCTTCGAATGTTATTGGATCAAAACAAGTTCATTTTCTAGAGGGTTTAAAATAACCATGTTCTCTCATTTAATTCTAATTCTAAGGCACATGTAAGCTCATAAGGAAAATTGAGGACATGAAAACCATAAACATAACAAAATTGTAAACCATAACCTTGCCATAATCTTATCTTTTTTTGATCTTGAGATGAACATATAATCCATAATGAGAATACAATTCCCCACTGTCATATAATCCATAGAAAAGAAACCTTGAAGTAACCTATATAGGTTTAATGGAGTATTATTCTATGATTAGACTTAAATTTGGTATTTAATGTTCAATTAGACTTAAGTGTTTAACTTTATTTATTTAATTGATATGATTTTAACGATTTGTGCAGTTATATTTAATTGATATTTTAGATTTAAATTTTATTAAATAGTAATTTTGTCATTTTTTATGTTGTTTAAACATATATGCAGATTATATTTGATGGACCTGCCGCCACCCCCTCCCGCTCCCCCACCCCTGCTTCCACCCCCTCCATCTCCACCTCCACCTCCACCTCCACCCCCACCTCCATCACCCACCATAAATGAGCTCTGTGAGAGCATGAGGCATAACCTTAATGACCTCATGTGTGATATTGAGGCTATCTGAAATGAGACCCACCCCCCTCCTCACCTACTATGCCTTGTAGATAGCATGCAAGGTGTCATTCACTCCATACAACATTTAGAGTCTGATATTGATTCATTCAGATTATGGAGGCAAAACATGTGTGCCTTCTATTTTGATGACTTATCATATAGAGAGGTTCATAACCTCAATATAGGTAGAGGAAACTTTAAAAACTATTTTCTAAACTCTAAGATGGGTGAGGAGATTAATGAGAAGAAGCCTTGCATTTCTATTAGGTGGTGCACACATCCACGTATAGCAACACATTTTTGGGAGTGGTAATGGATGGTATTTGACCATCCACCACACACTAATCATAAGGTGCCCATGTAATTCCTTAGGAAGCTATGGGATGAGCTTGAATTGGGTTTGAAACCCAATTATTTTGATATGAAAGCATTTCAGGGGGTTGGTGAAGGGATACCACAGGGTAGGCTTGGGAAAAAGTTGAGTGATAGAATGAGAAACCATAGGCAAGCTTAGCCCCTTGTACCTCTTCTTGTGACTATTGTACCAGCTCCACACCATCACCAAGAAATTTTATCTACTCTTAGCTCTTTGAGTTCCCTTTCAGGCAATTTAGTACAGTAGTGGACACAAGTGAGACATGTTCGTCCACTTGGACATATTTGTACTAGTTGCAGAGGCATATGCATAGGCACCTAGAGTGATGCTAATGCAACACATGATGACCATTATGCTGAGGGTGTTAATTTTTATGATGACGTATACACTACCCATGGTGATGGTAGTGATGAGATTGATGAGTCATCATTTGTTGACCTCATGCAACAGGGAGAGCTGGGAGAGGGTCAAGAGTAGCAGGTAAAATTTTAATTTTAATTTAAATATAAAATACACATAATTATTTACTTTCTACATACATGTGTAATTGTATTCACCATATTAATTTGGACTTTTGAAATAATAGAGGATGGATGATATTGTTCCTCTTAGGAGGTAGTATAGTCTTTTTTCGAGACCTACAAACATTGGCATCCCTCATACGGTATGCACTTTGAATTACACTATAAAAATGTACATTCAAACTCAAATTTAATAACATGTGCTCATATGTTATTTTTATCTAATTTTGTAGGGATTATCTGTAGCTACATAGTTTGATGTCAGCATAGGCCTTACTCTAGTTACCACTAAAGCATAGCCTACAATACATATGTAATTTGTACTATTTTATGTATGTACATTGTTATTAACTTATAATCTGAATTTTTTTGACTCATGTATATATAATTTATGTGTTTTGATTTGATAAATAGGAGATGGGTTGTACTCATCCATATAGGGCTCGATATAGTCTATTTTTTACTCCATCTTATGATTATCATGCTAGCATAGCTGTAGACACATTTGTGACATTGGCTAGTACTTAGGTATGATATATATACACGTTAAATTTATAGTGTATAAAAAATGTAGTGTACAAATTATGTACTTTTTAGTTTGCGTACTTTGTAATTATTCATGTATATATAATTTTGACCTAACATTTATGTATCCATAATTTTAGGACTATGTCACCATTAGTGTTGTTGAGATCATAGGACTTAGCTAGATGGAGGTACCTACATCATCCTTTGAGGTCAGTATTGTGATTTATGTACATAATGTATAGTTTATTACACTCTAAAATCAAATTTTAAAAATGTATGTATTGTAAATTATAGGACCTCACTACTACTGCATTTGGTAGTTTTCACAGTGCGCCTCCTCCCATTACTGAGGGACACCCATCTCACGTGGTATTTATTTTATTATGTAGTGAATATTTAATTTATTTTCAAGCTAGATTTTGAAACCCATTTAAATTAAGCATGTACATTATGAGATGTGCCTCATGTCACATAGGGTGATCCATCTACCTCATAGGATGTCCCAGATGATGAGACAACTCATATTACACAGGTTGATCCATCTGAGTCCTCTTCACGTGGAGTAAAGAGGACATTCAATCAGATAGATTAGGTCTTGTTGGCACCTGTAGATTTTGTTTTTATGACACATATTGTATATTTTGATACACTTTGTGTTAGGATAGTTAAAACTATATTATATATGTATTTTTTAATTTTATAGATCATGTTATGATGTATGTTAGACCATGTACTATTTTTTATGACTTCTTATCATGATTGTGTATGTAGTATATATTATTATGTTTCATCATGTTTAAAGTATTCAAACCATTTTCTTAATTGCAACATATCTTATTCATGAACATATGACACATTTTATAAGTATATATGCTAGATGAACAATAATTTCAACTATTTATAGAGCATTAGTACTAATATAAAAAGCTTATTGGATAAATATCACATCAAATTTATGCATTGAGATTCATACAAATAAAATTGACCTACTATTAAATAAATATTTTTCATCCTAAAAATTTAAATTTATAAAATTTAGGTAAAGATTGAAGATTTTTTTAATAAAATGATGGATGGTACCCTTTCACACATTATGAACCCTTATGATACATTACAATCATTAACATCCCATTTGTGTGTCCTATCATAGTTAATGTGTTCTAAGGGGTCCTAATAGGCCCTAGTATGTCTTAGGACTACTAAGAACCCATTATGACCCTTCATGATATATTAAGACCACTTACAAACTATTATAATGGCTTTGGACATTAGGACCTAGTAGGACTCCCTAAGTCCTATTAACACACATATGAATTAGAGTACCTAGAAATGTATCATAAGGAGTCCTTATGTGTTTTATGTTAATGTAAGACTAATTATTACATACTAAGACATGTTAAGACCTATTAGAACCTATAGCATATATCAGGACCAAGTAAGACTCTCTAGGTCCCCTTAATACAAATATGGATCTAAGTACCTAGAAATTTATCATAAAGGGCTCTTATCTGTTGTTTGGTAATGTAAGACTTATTATTACATAATAAGACCTATTAAATCCTAATAATACATATTAAGACTTATTAAAACCTATAAAAAAATGATGACCTATTAGGACTCCGATGTCCCCTAATGACACATATGTATGGATAACGTACCTAAAATTAATCTAAAATTAGGACCTAAAGTACTAATCCTAATTGACATAATTTTGACTATTTATAAAGCATTAGTACTGATATCAAAAAGATTATTGGATAAATATCACATCAAATTGAGGTAGTTTTAATGTGTCCTAATTGGTCCTAATATATTCTAAGGTTTTGTAATGGGTCCTGGGGCAACTTACAATCCATTTTGACCCCTTATGATACATTAGAATTATTAACATCCCATTTGTGTGTCCTATTATAGTTAATGTGTTCTAAGGGATCCTAATAGACCTTAAGATGTCCTAGGACCACTAAGAACCCATTATGACCCTTCATGATATATTAAGACCATAGTTTAAAATCCAAGAGGAAACATTAGGATTGATTACAACCACTTAGGAACTATTATAATGCCTTTGGACATAGTAGTGTATCATATGATGGTGAATGTGTTCAGAGGGGTTATAATTGGTTCTTATGAGTCCTAAATGCCCCTAATTGATTATAAGGGTTCCTAACAGGTCTTAAAAGGTCATGGGATCACTTAAAACACATTAGAACCCCTTAAGACACATTAGGACCCATTAGGGCATATTATAACCCATTAGGTGTCTTAAATGCATGTTAAGATTATATAAGGGTCATTAATGGATTTTAATATGTTTTAAATGGTCATAACATGCACCCTAAACAATATTAATGGGCTTTCAAACCACATAGAACCAATCATGATCCATTGTGGGATATTAGGACCACTTAGGACACATTACTATGTCTTGCAATGGTTAATGTGTTATAAGACGTTTTAATGGGGTCTAATGGGTCCTAATGTGTGCGAGTGGATCCTAATGTGTCCTAATGAGACCTAATGTGTACTAACGGGTCCTAAAAATCCCTAATGTCCCTTTAGAACATATGATTAATATGACTATAAAGGTTCATAATGGGTCATAATGGTTCTTAGGAGGTTGTAATTAGTCTCAAGGATTCCTGGAACCACTTAGGACCCACTAAAACTCCTTAGTAAAAAATAGGATTGAATAGGACACATTACAACCCTAAAATGTATCCTACAATGATTAATGTGTTCTAAGGTTTCATAAAGTGTGTTAGTGGTATGAATGGGTTCCAAGGAGTCATAATGGGTCCTAAGGTTTCTTACGAGCACATATGACCCATCAAACCTCTTGGAAACATTAGAATGTACTAGGACACATTAGAAAAGAATATTTTTAGGACTGCAATTATAACTAATGTGTTGTAAGGGGTCCTAAGAGGTGCTAATTTGTCCTAAGGTGTCGTAATGGGACCCCTTTCTGATAAATTACAAGCACTTATAACCCTCTCCATATCTCTCCCTCCCTCTCTCTCCCTCTCTTCCTCTTCCCTTCCTCTCACTTAACATGGTTAACATGGTTAAACATACATGTCAATTATCAACATAATAATAGCATATAATCAATACAATGAGTAATGATCTTTAAATTATCATGTACAAGTGAAGGGTTATTAATTACAATCAATAGTAATTTGAAACTTCAAACAAACATTAATTTAAACATGCTTGAATGTAAAAGTAATGGAAAAAAATAGGATGCCATTACTTATATTGACAATTAATTTATAATATAAAGTGCACACCTTTAACTTTCAAATAGAAGTAAACTCCTATTTTTAAATTTGTTTGTACAACATATTTCAATATATATGTAAGACAATGTCAATGATAAAATATAGAAGCACGAACTCAAAATATAAAATTGGTTCAACACATCTCTTCAAATGAGGTCCTGTAAAATAAAATTGTAAAACAAAAACATATGTTAATAAATACATAAATTAATATGAGGTAGCTGAACTATGTAAATATATGTGTAATTTGTATGTACTCACTATGTGGAATTGCACAAGATGTTGATGCTCGATCCACTTTAACACTTAAATTTGCATAAATTGTAATTGAGACCTAAATAAGAGGAATATATATAATTACATATATCAAAATACATACATGTAATTAAATTATATAAGTACATATATAAAAAAAACACACTAAAGGAAAAACTTACTTGTGTTTGATTTAAATGTAGTCATCCCACTATACCATCTGCATCCTCTCTCTTTTGCAATGCATCTATGATTGTCTCATGCTCATCCATTGAAATTCCATTGAAATTGTCCATAATAACTTATTGGTAGGTCTCCCTTTCTATCTTTCTAATTTGATATTCATTGCCACAACCAAATGAGAATAGTGTAAAATCTTCTTTTCGGTTTGGTAGTCTTCAAATTCTAGTAAACCATTTCTTCGTGTTAGATATCTACGTAGCCAAGTGCCAGCTACAACAATAGACCCAATTGGATACTCAAAACCATCATCATCTACTTGATGACGTATCAATTTTTTCTTAGGTTCCACACATCTAGCAAGCCAATACTCAGCCTATTCATCATCATTACTAGGTGCAATAATAACATAAACATGTCCTACAAGATATGATAAAGCAAAGAAACACTTTAATCACTTGAGTACATATGAAAATTATAAAAATTGAAGCATGAGATCACAACAAAATCTAATTAAATTGTGCATACCAGGTTCTATGAGATCTAAAATATGATCATAGTCTTCTGATGCAAAAGTAACATTCTGACCTTCATTTACTATATCATCTTCAAAATGCATGTCAGTAGGTGCTAATGATCTTTGTTGCCAATCTTCAACCCATTATGTATTCTCACATTCTTCCTATTCACCTGCAAGACAAAATTGACAAAAACAAGCAAGCTCCCTAGTCCATATAGTCCAAGTGTTAGAATCTAAACTCCTAAATGAATGCCATTTAGCTGACCCACTAATTCTATCATAGTCATATCTTGAAAGGATATTCTTTTCTTCAACTAGGTAGAAAAAACATTTGATTGTAGAGTTCTAACTTGATCCCATGTATAAATATTTGTTACACCATTCAAAAATCTCATGTGCATTTTAAAATTTAGCTTTTTCCTCAAATTTTAATTGCTCTTACTAAGGGCTCTCTTCACGCATGCACCAGCACCATCATGTTCTCCTTTACCATGTCCAGCCTCAAAAAAACTCCACACATGTTGGATGTTAGTTTGCCTATGTGTCCTACTCAACCAATAGAACATTCTAGCATTCTTGAATTGTCCTGTACAATTATCTAACCATATCCAATGTTGTGTCATTTGAATTTGTCTCTCTTTTAAATTATCATAAAAGACCTTGAAACAATATTGCACAAACTCAAACGAATTGAGTTTATTATCACTCATATAAAAATGGTACTCTCTCAATATTTTTTGATCCTCCTCTATACTATCAGGTGCATGCCTATAAACTATATGAACATATATTGTTACTTGCACTAAATTGCAATATTGTGGTTGTACCTCTTCTTGTGGTGCAAGCATGTAGTTCTCTGCAAAGTCAACAACTGAAAGTATAGTACCAATTGGAAATGTAATCTTACATATGCAAAATTGTCCATCAAGCCATCTAGAATATTGAGAGTGTTTAACATATTTTGGTATGATCACACTCTTAAACTCATCCATAAATGCATGAAAACTAACTTTATTTGTAACTACATCACTCCTTCTTCCAATCTTCCCATCCTTCAATGGATATTCAATAGTTTTGTATCCTTTTACCTCAACTAATTTTTGTCTAAAAGTAGTCAAAGCATTTTCATGTAGACATTCATCTAACAAAGAAAGATTGTCACACATATCACATGTACTAGAAATACATGCATTGAAAAGAAAGTATTGATCATTAGGTGGCTTACAAAACAAACCTGATATGAAATCCTTTATAGTTTGAGGTGGTATTTTTATACCACATTCCTGCAACATTTCTTTACTATGCATGGTACCACATATAGATCAAAATACATCATAATGGTAACAAAATTGAATGTGAGTTTTACAACATGTGATTCTTTCCTTGTTAATCCTTACATACCATGGTTTACACTTCTCAAAAGGTCTTTGACTAATGGTAATATTTAATACCTTACCATATCTACAATTTTTTTAAACAATTTAGTTTGAGTCATGTCCAAAAGGTGTTTAGGATGTGGATCATGTATTTTTGACCCAATTCTCAATTTAAGAACATCTCTTGAATTAGGTGATACTCTTGTATTATCATGCCAAAATTTTTCAATCAAAATTTTGACTTCACTAGTAAGTTTCATATCACATCTCGGGAGTCTACCACTAGAAGTCCATAAAATATTTGTTGGATCACATTCAAAGTTAACCCTTCTCTTTACAGATCTTTCTAAAGTCTTACGATTCACATTAAGATATCCACTCATGTTGCTAATCAATTTTTTGTCAAATGTTGATTTTTTAACTAAAGCTATTGTTATTGCTTGTCATGTTGGATTCTTATCTTTAGACTGACTTCTCTTTTCGATAACATCAAAGACACTAGCAACAGTGGACATTGAAACCCAAATTTCTTATTATAAAAAAAAGTCTATACAATCTATTAGCATGTGTCCTAATTTGTCTCCATGAAACCAATCCCTCAAGATTATCCAACACATCATTAGGAATGTGAAAATTATGTTCAGACACTTTACTATCATTTTGACATATTTGTTCAATAGTCGGTGTTTCTATGTCTATATTCATGCAATTTTTATTTTCAATTGACATTTCATTTTCACTGTTATTTGGGATTTGAATCTCATTTTCAATTTTTCTTGGTATTTCTTTCGGGGCATGCATTTCAATTGAAGTTTTTTGTGCATGATCATTTGAAAATTGCTTCTCATGAAGAAAATCTAAATCGTTTAAATTGTAACCTGCTTAAAAAATCACCAATTTCATCATGAGAGAAAATTTGAGGGTTTGGAGACACACCTATATTGAATGCATGATTAGAATGTGCACTTGAATTTTCTTGTATTGGGTTCTCTTCTTTGACCTCTTCATCCATTGTGGCATCCTCAATGTCTTTCTCCTTTGAAACATTTTTCAAGTCTCTAATTCTATGTCTTTTCTCTCATTGACGTCATGCTTCATTCTCTTTATTTGCTGCAATCTCCTCATTTGTCAAAACTTTTGCTTTCTTCTTTCTTCGTTATTTTGATCCCATGTTTGCACCAATTTTGAATTTGAATTAGTAGCTTGCAAATTGTATAAGAAGACAAGAAAAAAAAACAACTATGACAGAATTCGATGTTGCAAATCAAAACTATTATTCAGTTATTTCAATCATTGAAAGTCATTCTGTGGGGCAGCTTTTGGGGCCTAGTGGGTAAATTAGAAATAGGTACCCAATTTCTTAAAAAAAAGGTACCCGATTGTTTAAAAATTGGGTACCCATTTACAAATCAGGTACTTGATATTAAAAAGAATCAAGTACCCGATTTTTAAATAATTGGGTACAATGGTTGAAAGCAATCAGGCACCCAAATTTTGAATTACAAATCGGGTGCCTGATTCTTGAGACATGAGTAGAACTTTGGTATGGCACCCGACTTTTGCATGGGGTTTTTCCTTGGGGAAAGGCATGGCATAGGCTTGATCCCACCAAGCCATGTCTTTACGATCCATTTTTTTCTAAGGCATTTAATCGATAATTTTTGGTATTGTCATAATCTTTTTATAGTCGTCCCCATTGAATTTTTTGACGAAACAAAAATTCATTATAGGTCTTACTATTCTAATTCTAAAAATGTAAATTTTATAGTGTTATTAGTTTATTTGCTATTTTTCCATTATTTATTAATCAAAACTATCTCTTAAATATTAAAAAGTGACATTGACTAAAACTTTAATAACATTTTTATTTTATAATTTTTCTTAAATTAATTTATATGTCATCAATCTACATACAATTCTTTTGAGGTTAATTTTTTTTTTTGAAAAAAGTGAAATTTTCATCAAATTATGTGGTCTATACATGAGAGGTTTTAAAATTTACCTTTATAGCCAATTAATAAATAATAATAAAAAAATTATTAAATAAAAAATTAAGGAAAAATATTGTCATCAATCTTAGGTGTGTTAGGTAACTCCCTTTAAAAGGATTTGCAAAAAAATATTTATTTGGGTCAAATTATGGTGCTCGTACACGAGCGTGGTATGGTCTTGAAATAGGCATTTTGAAAAAGTGGTTTTTAAAGATCCATACCAAAAAAAAATCTATCATATGGGTACACAAATAAATTACATATTCAAAAATTAGATTCTGAACACTAAAATTTTTATTTCTAGAGATTTTTTATATTCAATTTCTAAATGCCTCAAATTTTGACATCAATTAACAAAAAAATTGAAAAATAGGAAAAACACTTCCACTTTTTGGCCAAAAGTGAGACCCAACTTCTTGCACTAACCCACTTACGTGTACATTATTTTAAATTGCTTAGCTGTATAAGGCACAATTGTCCAATAAATGTTCCTAGTTTCTTGTATAACATGTTATGCATTAGCATTGAAGAAACCCAAAAGGGGAAGGACAATTTTGTCAGCCATCAAGCCCTAATCAAATTACTCATAGAAAAATCACTTAGGGATGCCTCTCCTATGACATGGGCAAAATTTGTCCAAGCTAAAATCCTACAACCCCAAGCTACCCTTAATGAACAACCCAGTGAGGGGAATGTAGTTCCCACTAATGAACCTACCGAGTAAAGCACTCAAGATGCTGAAGCCAAAGATGTGAAAGAAAATGTGTAAGAGAATGTGCAAGAAACTGTGTCTTTACCTGTTCAAGAGACTCAAAAACCTACCTCTACTTGAGGAAGGAGAAAACAAAAATTACAGGAGGAGACCTTAGCTCTAATAGTAGAAAAGCCAAACCCTGTAGTCACAAAACAAAAGAAAACTAAGATAGGTCCTATAGAAGTTACTTCTACAGAAGAGACACCAAAAGGAAGAAGTAGGAAGAAGGTTGTGATATAAGAGGAGACCCCTATGAGAATAAGTCCTAGAATGAGGAGATAAATTTTTAAGGTGATAGTAGAAGCTTAGTCTACTTCGTCCAAACCATCTACTAAAGAATCCCTAGTACAAATTATTCTCGATAATTCTCCTTCTCACCCTAAAACTACAAACATTCCTAAAAACCCTAATGAGGAATGTAGCGTTGAAGTAAATGAAAATCAAAATGATCCTCAGTAGGCTAACTAATAGTTCCCATAATGAATGAGTGAGTCTATTCAAACACTGGCCTAGTTCCCTATAAACCAACATGGCTTGCATATTTTGTCAGGCAGTTATGGAAGGAACAAAGGAAGAGGAAAAAAAACCATGAAGAGGACAACGGTTCCATTACCCTATAAAAACTTCTTTTCCAATTGTTTGGACAACATATGTTTGCTATAGTCCTATGGAAAGAAGAGAGGAAGAAAATGAAGAAAGTCATAGTGTCTCTAGGTGTAGAAATTATAGATTTGGAAGAGCAATTGGCAAACCAAAAACAAAGGATGGATCATGCCCTTAAATTGGCTGATCAAGCACTTTCTTGTAGACCACCACTACAAATTTATGCTCTGTGTTTAAAGGAAAAATTCCTTTTATTCCAACTTATGCTAACCCTCAAGAACATAAATTCATAATTCAAATAAGCTCAAGAATTCTATAGTTTATACTAGACTTTGCCATCTTGGTAGTAGAACTTGCTTTGTGAGTTATATGTGCACAATTTTATCATTCTAGAAAAAACTCAATGGAATCCCTTACTTTATATAGGGGACATACATCTAAGGGATTCGATGTCTTGGATGCATAATGAAGCTAATTATGGTAGAAAATTGAATAACTACAGAGATGAGGAAAGAACAAAGCCCCTGTCATTAAGAGATGAGAGCACTAAAGCAAAAAAAGTTCTTAGGGAATGGTTTAGATTAACCTATGGGGATAAGAACAAGGGAGTAAGGGATATAATCTTCACTACCAAAACCAAGGTGTATGTAGAATATGAGAACCTACCTTACTTTTCCTTTCAGAGAGCCATGGTTGGTGCTAAAAGTAGGTGGGCCAGATTACCTGAGACACTTAAAAGATCAGAGCCACATAGTCCTATCAACTTAGAGGCCACCCTTCACCAAGCTCCAAAGTATATAGAGTTGGGGAAATAGGCTAGACCAGAACTATGGTGCCCACTCACTATGCAACCTCCAATGCTTATTTAGCTCCTATATGATATTAATGTTGATAGACTTGATAAGATGCATGAGGAAAATAGAAGGGAAGTTTGGGAAAGAACACAAGGATTCTACTATACCTTCAAGAGCAGTAGGAAAGGAAGGATTGAAGTTGGGGAATTTAAGTCACTGACTAGGAAATACAATGCTTGAGGACAAGCATCAGTTTACTATGGAGTAGATGATGAGGGTAACTATTGCCTCTATTTTATGATAGTTTTAAACACTCTTTTATTCCCACCAAGACATTTGTGAACCTATGTTTGTTTGAACTAATTATTAACCTATGGGTAGATAGTAAGTTATATTTTTCCAACATTATATATAATGTAGTATTTCATATAACCATCAGAATGTGTGTTCTCATATTTGAATTTAATTTGATAATGCTTATTTGCAAATATGTCTACATAATAATGATAGATAGGGGGCCCAACTAAACTATATCCATAGCTACCCCACCCATAGATAACCTAATTAACAAAGGGAGCTGAAGAGGGTTAGAAGCATTCAAAGGGAAATATTGAAGACAACCGATAGAATTCAAGGAGAAAAGACATTAAGCTATAGTGGAAAGAGTTATAATGGTACCAAGGGACACGACTACTAATATGGAGGAGCTATGAAGAACTATTATATTTCTCTGCATTTATTATTATGACAAAGTAGTTGTGCAGACTTTATTATTCCTGGCTTGAGCTATTATCTTTTCTTCCTTTTTTTCTAGTAGATTTGAAGTTAGTTTTTTTTTTTAAAAATATTGTTGAATAAGCATCAATCTTCTATTTATAGAGATCAAACCAATAGTGTTGAAAAGTTAGAGGAAAGTTTATGACAAGAAACTGTTGACTCTTACAGTGAGTTGTTTTTATAGTTCTATGTATTATTCTCATGTAAGGAATTTCTGGGACATAATGAAATAGCTCATGGTTTACATTATATGTTAGTAAATTAGCAGAAGCCAACCAAGGGGGTCCACTTGGGAGGTGGATTAGATTAGAGTAGTATAGATTTGTTTTCAAGATTTTTTAGTAGTGCAGGTAGAAGTTATAAGTTCCTTCCTGTAGCATCATACTTTGTGAGTGTTCCTGCAACATTTGTAAGAATAGTTATAGTAGATGAACTGAGTTGGAATATATGTTAGTATTTCATTGCATTTCTAGTATTCATTTTAGTAAAGAGTTAAGTGTGTTAGCTTACTGCAACACTAGTGTTCTTTCCTTGCATTCTACTTTCCTGCAATATAAGAATAATGACTCATTAAGAAACCTAGTACACATACTATGCTGACCATTTCAAGTATATGTCCCTAGGTTGAGAAAATTAAATGCACCTCATACTGGGAAAAATAGTCCTTAGATTGAATACATTATTCCTAAGTATGACCTTTGGCATGATTATTATACACCTATTCTAAGGCAAATCATTCATAGAGCTAATGAATGTAAAGAGAAACTTAAATTTGAGGATAAATGTCACAAATGCAAGAAGTATGGAAAAAAATATTTTTAATGTAAAAAAAAGATACTGAACACAAGAGAATAGATTTCGAAAGCTATATTTGGTTTGGACTACAATACATGGTGTAGATGCCACTACTATGGAGAATTTGGGCACATTGGAGAAAATTGTGTGAAAAATCACATGAGGACAAGAGATACCATGAGAAGATGTTTTATTTGTATAGAACTTGAAAATCTTTCCAAGAACTATATGAACACTAGAAGGATTAAAGATGAAAAGAAAGACAAAGCTGACAATACCAAAAAGCATATGAGGTAGCAATGGATTCCAAAATCTTCTAAGAATGCAATTCTGAGCCATGAAGCACATGTAACTTAAGAATTGGGTGACTCAAGTATTCTACTTGATATCCCACAAGGATGACTAGAGCTAAGACTTTGAAGTAGACATCTTACATTAGTTCCAACTAGCTAGAAGGAATGCTCCATATTAGCATTCAAGATGCAAAGAGATCACTGAGTGTCTAAGGAAAATCTAGACTTTATCGAGCTAGGTTGGGTTGCAAGACCCTATCGAGCAAGGTTGAGATACACTTAAAACATTGTGTAGACATTGAGTTAGGAATGACTCTACCAATTACTAAGGTTGAACCAACTAGAAGAGAGTCTGTCACCAAATAAGCAATCATACCAAGTATCTATGGCAATTAGAAAGTGAAAATTTGTTAAAAGGGAGGGAATCAAATTCATTTATCAACATGAATTTTTGAAGAGATATTTGCAAAAGGTGATTTCTATGCTTCCAAGTGATTTGTGCATTTGTTGTTAAATATTTTTTTTCATAAACCCTACCAAGCATGATGTCCTCTAGTATAAAAATAGGAAAGGATCCAAGATGTTGGTTTGAGGAGTCGATTGAAAGGCACTAGACTTCAAGTTGAATTTTGCAATTGAAGAAGCACTTGATCCAACAGGAGCTCAGTCGTAGATTCCACCAAAGGTATTACTTGTTAATAACATTTGTTCATATTTTTACTATTCAATACAAGATATTGGAGCCCTACAAATGAATGAGACTCTAGAAAAGCTATGTGTAAATGGTGTGTTGAAACCCAAGCATTAACATTTGGAGACCAAGGGTTTAACACACATTCTGTATATGCCCTGAGATTTTTAGATAAAATGGATAAGGTTTATCCTTAGTCATGTACACAATAGGCAACTATGGTTGGAGCAGCCTATTCAAACAATAAAGAAAATGATTCATCAAATCACAGGGCTCCCAATGTTGAACAAAGCAAAGAATACCAAAACCTAAGTTAGGTAGAAATGGAAAGGGAAACTCTTGCTGAGTGTGATGGAAGAGGCATGAAGGTCAATAGTGTGACTAACATGGAGCTGAAATTTGGAATTCATGTGATAGCTCATAAGATCTATAGCTCCATTTTTCTCAATAGCATGTCCTGTGAGATAGTTGATTTGACTCTTAAGGTGGTGAAAAACAAGATGTCATTTGACCTTGCCAAGCTAATGTTGAATCAAATTAACAAGAACATGGAGAGAATTAGGACTTTAAAGAAAAACTTGTATAAGTTTGGTTCACTCTTGACTTGTTTAATCTTCTTTGTGTAATTTTTTTTTCCTTAAAAAGGTTCAGTCATATGGAGAAAATATGTACTGGTATTAGATCATATTAATGAATATATAGAAGAGATGGGTGAGAACTTTGTTAGTATCATGGAAAATTACTTTGATTCATTCAAGGAAAAGATGAATAGTAGATTTAGAATCCCTAAAAAACTTGTAAAATATTATAAGGATGATGTTTGTTTCATGGTAGATTGTGACATAGAGTATATTCAAGTAGTCAAACCTAGAGTGGTGTGGCTTAAGCCTCTAATCTATGAGGTTAACATTGATGACACCAAGGATATCATTGAGGCACTATTGAATGAACCTATGGATCCCAAGGCCACAAATTTTGGTACTTTTGATGAATCCAAAGCTAGAATAGAACTTGAAATTAAGCTTCCTCAAGAAATCAACAAAGGAAATAAGAGGATAGCAAAATTGAGGCAAGAAAGTTCTACTCTCCTATTGATAGAAGGAAATGAAGATGATGTGGAAGAAGATGAAGTAGAAGAAACAAAATCTAAAGAAGAAGATCCAATCAAGAAGAAGGGTAAGGTTATCATAATCAAACCTAACAAGTCATCTACTATAGTATTCACAAGAAGAGTATCTAGATAGAGAAAGAAATTGAAATTAGGTGAAGAAGATGCAGAGGAAATTATTTCCAAAACACCTCCACCTACATTTTAGGAAAAAATAAAAGAAATTGATGTAGGAGCTAGCATGGAAAACTTCAAATCTCTCAGATATGAGACCAATAATGTAGATGAGAAAAAGCAAGTTGAATACATGATAATGTCAAAACTAGGTAAATTGAAATACTCACTTGATCAACTTGCACAACAAATTCCCAATGAGTTTATGGAAAGAATCAAGCCTAGATGGGAAAATGCTAGGAAAACTAAAAAAGATATATTTGAAAAGACTATAAGGAAGTTCATGTTGAGTCTTTGCAATAAAGAGGTAAAAGAATCCATGAAGAAAAATGAGGAAAAACTCACTCTAAAATTCAACACTTGCATGATATTGGTCAATGATATTGAACATGTGGTGAAGACAACTACAACTACATGGAAGAATATCTACAAACTTCATCAATAGAGTGATTTTGTTGTTCATGTTAGTAACATAGATGATAAAGATAAGGAATAAATTGAGGCCATTTCTATTCATGATTGGTGAAAAGGATAAGTTAAGAAGAGAGATTACAGTAGTAATTAGTCAAATGATGTCAGAGTCATAGGTAGCATCTCCTCTAGCTCCTAGAACCTTGGAAGGGTCAGTAAGTGGTGATACTATATAGATTGATCAAACCAATGTTACCCTTAACATTGATGATACTAATCCATTTTGTGGTTCCAAACCAAATTAACCAGATACCAAGGATATAGAGGATAAATTAAGACTGATTGAAGTAGAGAAAAGGTTACTTGAAGTAGAAAAGAAGAAAATAGAGGAAGCCAACCATAAATTGCTTGAGGAAGATAAGAAAAGAAAGGAAGAGCAAGATAAGAGAAGGATTACATAAGAAGAGAGGAAAATGAAAACTAAGGAAGATGAAAAGAAAAGATTAGAAGAGAAGAGAGAAAGAGAGGAAAAGGAAAAGAAAGAAGAAGAGAGAAGAACAAAAGAATTAGTGAAGAAAGAGAGGGAAGATGATACTAAACCATCCAATTCATCTACTCCACTCTCTCTCATCAATTTAGCTACTATTGATGATGATTAAATAGATCTGATCTCATCCCTAACCAAGTTTATTGAGAAAAATAGGAAAGTAAAGAGTTTACAAAGAAAATTAATAGAAGTGATAGACAAACTACATAGTACATTGGTAGTTCAATGCACTGAACTAGATCCTGAATAGAGAGCACAAGTAGTGCTAAAATCATTTGATGAAGAGTTTACACATTTTTTGAATGTTGCTAAGGTGAAGGCACAAATTTCCAATGATGCTAACTTGTTTTGCAACATTTGTCAGAATATCAAGAATGATTTAGTTAATCTTGATACTTGTATTAAATAACTTTGGAAATACTAGCAAGAAGGGAAAAATTTGTATGTTAAGTGTACCCTATCATATAAGCTGACTAAACACATGGATAGTCACATAAAGTTAAAGATGAGTGAGCTAGAGGCTTTATCTAGCCAAATCTAGCATCCACCTTGAAAAGTAGATGATTTTGAAAGCCCAGTTGCTAGTATTCACAGTGACATCAGGAAATTAGAACTTTAGAAAGAGAAAATTTTGAAGAGGACATCTAATTTCAGAGAATCCATTGCTCTAAAATTATCTTTTGCAAAGAAACAACTAGAAGAATGTGTCAAGGCTAAGGATACATATTCAAACTTTTTGTATTTGGATATTGATGCAATTGAGATTGCATCATATGCTTTATGTGCAATTCTCACATCAACTAAGTCTACCAAAGAAACATGGACCAAAGATATGGTTAGTCAAAAAGCTATTTTTGATGATTGTATGAAGATCATATAAGCATAAGAAAGGACAACAATTTTGGACAATGTTTTGAGAGAATCTTGACATTTTGAACTTTGTCATTGATGTCAAAGGGGGAGAGATAATCATGAAAATTGTATACATGTCAAAAAGGGAGAAATACAATATATAGAGAAGATAATACTATAAAGTATATTGTAAGGGGGAGCATATGTAAAGTTGAACAAGTTGTAATAGATGTAATGTTTATATGTTTATTTTTGTCACTTAGCCAATTTTCCCTATTTTGTTGCCAGTAATGCCAAAGGGGGAGATTGTTGACAATTGGCTAATAGTGATATGTAATTTTTTTCATTTATGGCAACATGTTAATAGGAAACCTAGGAAATAAAGATACATAGTGTTTGGTAATAAAAAAAATTGTCTAAGTAAAGAATTTGGTTTACAACAATGTACTATTTTGTTTATAACTTGTTGTTGATGTCATATTATGAGTAGAAAAGTTACATAGAGATAGTATACATGTTGCTGATGATGTATATAACTTTGGAAGTTAGTACAAATTGTATGGAATATAGATATTCATGTTTTGATGAAGCATGATAGTGGAATTGAAGGAAATAATTGTTTTGTTTACAAAACAATTACTTGTCCAATTAGCATCGATGTCCTATATGTTTACTCTAGCTTGGAAAAGTGAATTGTGGTCTTAGCCAACCTAATAGTAATTTGTGTAAAGGCATGGTATTTATGCAAAAGACTTTTTGCAATAAGAAGTGTAGCAGTTGTAATTGCAAGTGCTATCATGTAATTGTGATTATATGTAAACTTCTGTGAAAGTGATATAGATGAAGTTTTATATGAGCTATTTGGTGATTTAAGATTAAGATAATGATCAAAGATTAGTCAAGAAAGAAGATGATGCAAGAGCATCCTGGGTTGCCTTGTTATCCTGCTCTTTTTTTTGTTCATTCTGCATGTTGATACCTAGTTATCCAGTGTTCACCAAGTGACTCTTCATTAACCTAGTTACCCAGTGTTCGCCAAGTAACTCTTCATTAACCTAGTTGCCTAGTGTTTGCCAAGTGACTCTTCATTAACCTAGATACCTAGTATTTTCCAAGTGAATCTTCATTAACCTCGTTACCCAGTATTTTCTAGGTGACTATTCATTAACCGAGTTACCCAGTGTTCGCCAAGTGACTCTTCATTAACCTAGTTACCTAGTGTTCGCCAAGTGACTCTTCATTAACTGAGTTACCCAGTGTTTGCCAAGTGACTCTTCATTAACTAAGTTACCTAGTGTTCACCAAGTGACTCTTCATTAACCAAGTTACCTAGTGTTCACCAAGTGACTCTTCATTAACCAAGTTACCCAGTGTTCACGAAGTGACTCTTTATTAACTAAGTTACCCAGTGTTCGCCAAGTGACTCTTCATTAACCGAGTTACCCAGTGTACACCAAGTGATCCTTCATTTTTCAAGTTACCCAATGTATGCTAAGTGACTCTTCATTAACCGAGTTACCTAGTGTATGCCAAGAAACTCTTCATTCACTCAGTTACCTAGTGTATGCTGAGCGTCAACATTTGAACATCATTTTTGCGAGCCGACTTGCAGGATTTATTTTTTTTGTGACATTTATGTTAAAATATCTTCTTGGGATGCATCCAGACCATTGTTGGGTCAACCTTACTCTTATGTAATTTTCTAAAATAATCTACAAGCCATTTTGGCAAGTATATATAGAGTGTTTAGGCTTAGAGTTAGGTAAGCTTTTGGGAAGAAGATTAGAGAGTAGAACTAAAAGTGTGAATTTGTAGTTGGATCACTGAATGTGAATGTATTTGTAATTGGCCATAACCCAGAAGGCCTTATAGCTAGGCATGTATGAAGATATCTTGATGAATCAATAAAAGTATTTCACTCTTCTCCCTCTTGTGGTTGTTATTCTTTGTTTTTGCTTCCATTGTGTTAACTCTTGCAGGGTGGTTTGGATAGCTAGGTGAGCCTTTGGCCCTAGTTATTCACCTTTTGCCTGTGTTAGAAGATATAGTACTTATATTCAATCTGATTACTTGCTTGAGTAGTGAGCTATTATTATGATTGAAAGTGCATGTTTGGGCAGTGGGCTCATCTTGCATCTACAGTGCCACAACTCCTAATAGTGTTGGAATCTCCTAATAGGGAATCAAAGTCTCCTAATAGAGACTCTTTATACTAAATTTTCTCATTGACTCTTAACAAGGTCCATCTTCTAACAAGGAACTTGTATATCAGTATATTACCTAGTGGGTATCATCCCCATTAGGGTTTTCCCTTGGCTAGGGTTTCCTTAGTTAACAAAATATGGTGTTATGAGTTATCTTTGTGCATTGTTACTATTACTATTCAACATTACTTCATTGATTTGTTATGCATGGTTTAAAGTAAGTAATAATATCTAGTTGGCAACCAAAGTTTGTAGATTATTGATTCAACCCACACCCCCCCCCCCCCCCCCCCCTCCCTTCCCCCTCACTAATCCCTATTTCGAAAACTAACATCGTAGGAGAACTATTACAAAATAAAGATAAGAAACATAAGCATAGAGAAGAGAAAAGTAGAGAAAATTAAGTCCTTGAAGATGTAAAGAACATACTTTTAGATGCACTAAGTACTGAGGTTGATAACACACAACCTATTTTGGTTCAATTAATAGAAGTTTTTTAGAAATTCAATGAAGATATGAATGGGCAAGAAAAGTTGTTACAAAGAGTAGAGAGGAAATTTGAGAACAAAGTATTGGAGAAAGTTGCAAAGAAAATTGTAATATATCAAGTAGACTTATCTATTATTCTTATCTCGTTAGAAACCTCTATGAATAATGTTACTTTATGGTTTAGCAAGTTACATGGTACATATATCTTCACTTAGGAAATCAAACATAAACTATCTAAGATAGATGAAGATTTGAAGGCAAGTGCACACCCATTGTCACTTGACTCGAGCTATAGTTTTGTTCACTACTCAAAGATCAATTTTTTTGAATATTATGCGAGTATAATTATTAAGGGAAGAAGCTAGAACCAAGGCCACACTTATAGAAATCTAAGGCATAATTCTCCCAAACATGGATGCATTGCAAAAACACATTGCACATTCCAAAACTCTCATCCATGATAATAACTTCTCCATAGTTGATCACATGATGGAGTTATTAGCAAATGTACAAATTGCATTACATGCAAACAAGGTGTTACTGAAAAATTGGGACAAGACAATGACATTGATTTTGAGGGTACATTCTAACTTCTTGTCATATTTTGACATTACCATGTAGCATACACCTTTGGTAGTTATGTCAAAAAAGGGGGAGAAGAAGAGATAAGATTAAAAGGGAGAGAAGATGTAATATAAAGATATGAGATATATAGTAAGTAAGGGTCCATTTGGTTTGTGGAATTCAAAAAACCAAGGTTTCTACAAACCTTGGTTTAGCCAAATAAAGGTTTTGCAAATCTTAATTCTAATTTTGTGGATTTTGCTTGAATTGTTTGTTTCACTCTGAAGATGTGTGTGAAGACACAGTTTTATGCTTAAGCTTGGAGTTGAAGGAAAATTTCAAAAACTAGTCCAATCTATTATTTTTACACTCCTTAAAAAACAAAACCAAGCTTTGATTTTCAATTCCTACTTGCTAGTAGGAAGTCAAAAAAATTAGTTTTGAGGCAAAATTGGAAGTCTGGTATGCTAATTTAATTTTTCCAATTTTGAAACAAACACAAAAATTTTCAAAACCATATTTTGAAAAAACCAATTTTTGTCATCTTCTAGGAACCAAACAGACCCTAAAATATAATATGCATATATGTATGGGGGAGTATCATAATATTCATGTACAACTAATAAAAAAACATCTTTTACAATAGAAAATTTGAAAAATCTCAAAAATAGAGTATGTTACCAAGTTGAAGACATGGGATGGAGACTAAATATTTTTTTGAAATTGAAATTTTAAGAATTTAGTTTTTGATTGATAAATGTTTTTGTTACTAATGCCAAAGGGGGAGATTGTTGACATTATGGTCAAGTTTATTTATTAGTGACTCACACGTAGTCAAATAGCTAGTAGCTATTGCGCTTATCTTGTAGTTTATAATTTTAATCGAGTCATTAAGGTTTTACAAAGTTCTACAGTTGCTATTAAGTTCTAGAATCACTGTTTAGTTTACATCGAGTAGTATCTACCAAGTTGATGAGTATCAGTGCAAAGCGAGCTTCATAGTATTTAATGAGTTGCACAATGAAAACCATGGTTTCCAGTGTTTACAGAGTTTGCAACATCAATGATGTGAATCAAGTCTTGATTGAGCCAAGAAGTGTCAACCAAGTGATTCAGTTTATGCCAAGTTTTGAAGTGTTCACCAAGTCACCAGTATTGACTGAGTTCATACTACTTGGAAGTGATCAGTATGAATTGAGCTTCTATGTTTATAAAGAGAATAATAATGCTAAGTGTTGACAATAGTTTTCAAGTATCATAACCTCACCAAGTTTGTCTTTAGAATCCAAGTACTAACAATTGAACTGACTTTATGTATTTTGGTAAAACTTGTATTATAGCTAACTTTGATGAATTGTAATATGGATTGATGTATATGTAATGTATTGTATCACATCCAAAAAAGATAGATATGAACATATGATGCAAATATAATAAGAATAGAGGTTCTATTTAAGAAGGCTACAAGTAGTATAAGGAGCAACAAAGACTTATCTATCACAAAAAGGTGATCATTACACTCCAAAGGAATCTTAAGTAGAAAATCAAAGTTGCAGATTAGAGATCAGCCATTGGCTCATCCTAATAGGTGGAACAATTAAATACTTTCAAAAGGTAGACTTAAAAATCTTTAGCAAATCTCTTTACCAAGTGCATCCTTCATTGTATGTTTTGTAAATCCTTTAGCAAGGTGGACCTAGTAGTCCTTATTGCTCCTAATAGGGAAGATCATTACAAGTGATCAATTGTAAGCCTTAACCAACTGACTTTATACTCTAGTACTAAAGCTTGTGGGTATGATCCCCACCCTAGTTTTACTTCCTATTTGAGAGGTTTTTGGGTCACCATATCTTGTGTCAAAGTGTTATGAATGTTTTAATGCTTTCAATTTTTTATGCATGCAATTATATCAAAATATATATGAAAGATATAATTGGTGAAATAAGAATAAGTTTTGTTGGTTCCTGATTCACCCCTCCCCTCTTAGTAACGTAGCCTATCCTATATTTCCAACATAATGTTCATGTTGTCACTTGGTCTCTATCTTCTTGGCTCATACTATGTGATTAATCTTATATATGATTGGAATGCACTATATTCTATATTACTCTAATATAAATAGATAATACTAAGAGGGGGGAGGGGTGAATTTGTATTCTACAAACTTTTACCCACAATTGGATATTATTAATTACTTTGCAAAATATAGATGAAAGTAAACCAATAATATTAAATAGTAAATAAAACCATTCACAAAGAGAACTCATAATACCATATTTTTTTAACTAGGGAAACTTTGGCCAAGGGAAAACCCCGGTGGAGATGACACCCACAAAATGATCAACTAAACAAAAGAATCTTGTTAAGGATATTGAACCTGTTAGGAGTCTATGAATAACATATAGTGTCTTGGTCTTTATTAGAGGACTATGTCACGTTAAAAGCCTCAACCCTATTAGGAGTTGGTAATACAATTCCAACTATATGCAAAAAGAGCTCATTGACCTAACATATAATTATACAATATAGTGCCTTTATACAAAATGAGATAGATAAAAAAATCTTTATTTTTGATTGTTATACTTCACATAGCTTTGATTTGACATCAAAATTTACACCATATATCTCTTATACAAATTTTTATGTCATATACATAGTTAACATACTCATCATATACTTCAAATTGCATCACATTCGCAACATATTCTATTTCTTCACATGAAATGATTCTTTAGTTATACTCTTTTCTTTCACAAAAACTCTTATGCAGTCAGCTTGATGCAATCACATATTATGCTAACTTAGGGTAAACATGTAGGATGTTGTCCCTAAACATCTAGGATAAAGGTTATGCTAAGTAATTATTTTATGACTGAAATAATTCCTTAACACTTTATTCCTCTATTTCTGTTGTACTCTATTCTATTATGCATACTACCTTTACTGGTATTTGATCTATAACTTTGTATGTATTGTCTATACTGATCTACACACTTAGGTACATCATCATGACACTCTGTTATACCTACCCTTATTTTTTCATGTGTCAAACATCTCTGTAGCCTTCGCAATGCCAAAAACTATCTCTGTACTACTAGTGAAATTATCTAACACTTAGATAATTTTTTGTCTCTGCCTATAGAATCTTTAACAATATATTCTACCATCTCATCTTGAGATATATGTTTCCATAATTGATAACCTTAACTCATCCTACCTATCCATTTGCAAAAAATCTCCCATGTTGGCATTGAGGGCAACATATAGGAAAGTTGGCAAAGTCCCACAATGTTATACAAAAAAGAACTTTATAAAATTTTGTGGATCATTACACTTATAACCATCTTCCTTATTTCTACTAATATAATATGATATTAGGTAAAATTTCTCCTCGCTTTGTATATAACTATTTACTTTCTATACATACTATCACTTTATATAATTTTCCTTCTTCCCCCCCTTGAAATCAATGATAAAGGTGTCAAAACTATGTTTCATTACTTCTTATTATGATGACAAGAGAGAAATATAGTTACCAAAACTGACTACAAGAATCTTCCTATTCTTCTCCCATGAGTCCTTGACTCCTAAAATGCTGAAAAGAGCACACATTGTCAAACTCTTTTAGGGCTAGTTTTATGTTGATGGTTAGCAGCATTGTTTCGAGACTATCAAATATTGTGCTATGGATTCAGTTGATATGTGATGAGATTACTTAGACTCTACATTTCATGTATGCATGATGATTATTCAAGTGATTGTAGTTATTAATGATGATTAGTTAGATGATTTATTATCACATGTGTTTTCCTATGGATACTTACCCCATACTTGCATGTGTATGGTGTGTGTGTTTATTCTTGGATGGCATTTCTGATGTGGTTAAGGAAGGGAGTTGTAGTCACCTACTAGTTGGGATCTATACGATGCACCACTTCCTGCCATTGCCTATTTAGCTTAGCATATATATTGTATGCACATGCATGGTTTTATGCAGGTTGCAAGTACCGGGTATCGACTTCCCTGAATTGCCAAGATGAGCATACCCTATCACATTATCTCAATGGTAAGAGAGGGGAGATAAATTCTCAAGTCCAAATCTCAACCTTTTAAGCCATTTGTGCTAATTGGAAATTAGGACAAGTATCTGGGTTGAGTACTCTCTGAATGCGTTAGATGATGTAATTCATGATATTAACCCTTTTTTGGTTTGATTTTGTATGTGTTTTGCTATAGTGAATTTTTCGTATTTTATTTTATGAGTCTTTGGTGTATTTTCTATTAATTAAGCCTAATTAAAAGATTTTATTAATGGTTTAATTTAATGGAAAATTAATATGATATTTTAATATTTATTTTATTTAATTAATTAGGAAATTAATTAAATAAAATAATTGAATTTGAAGATAAAAGCTATAATTTTAAAGTTGGAATGTGATAATATTTATTTAAGTTAATAAATATTTATCAATTAAGTTTCAAAAATGAATTTAAAAGTAGAAAAGATATTAAAATTATTAAAAGATTCTAGATTGCATGATGTGTGCATGTGATTAAAATATAAATATATTAAGATTAAACAAGTGGATTTTATTAAAGTGAGTGCATGAGATGTAAAATTAATAAATTAATTTAATTAATTAAATTAATTTAATTAAATAAATTAATTTAATTAAATAAATTAATTTAATTAAATAAATAAATAAATAAATAAATAAATAAATAAATAAATAAAGTGAAAATTAAATAAATTAATGTGCATTATTTTAATATTTATTCCCATAGGAGTATGTGAGCTCTTGGGAGTTGTCATGTTGACAACACAAGAGTTTGCACTCTAATTATGGACGTATTGTCAACAACACAAAAGTTAGTGCACAAATTAAGCACATGGTGTCTACAACCTTATGACTCATTTAGAAGGTTGAAAAAAGCTCATTCTTAGTTGTCAACACCTTATGGTTGCTTCTAGAGACATTTTAGGTGCTTCTTGAGAGTTCTTTATAAGGAGGCACTCTTAGAAGCTTAGGGGGAGTGTTTGGAGCATGGTTGGAGGATCGGGAACGTGAGAGAAGGAAGGAGCTTGCTCTGTGGATTTTGAGGAGAAGGGAATTGGCATTAGTATCTAGGTGCACTTGTGATTTTCACATATTTTTTTTTGCATGCTTTCTCTTCCTATCTTCATCGTGTCTACTAGATGACTACTTGGATAGTTCTTGTGATGAATGTTTAATTCAGTTTTGTATGTTGATTCTCTCTCCTTGTGCGAAAAAATCAATAGAGAGCTCAAGTAGGATAAACCCTAGTTCTAATTAGGAAATAAATTAGTTTTAAATCGGGTTTGGGTTCAAATTGTAATAGAATCAAGGATTTGATTAGACAAGGGTTGTATTTTGATGAAGAATTCTAAGTTAAAATTTATAGTCAAATCTAATAGATGGAGTATTGGGTAAATTTAGAGAACAGTTATTTCAAAAGAAAATTCTTAAGATTTAGAAAGCCCTTTTTATTTTAAAATTATGTATTTGTTCTCTTTTAAAAATTATGCAAATCTGCACACACACACACACACACACACACACACACACACACACACAAACACACACACACACACATATATGTGTATATATATATGTGTATATATATATATGTATATATGTATATGTATATATACGTATATATGTATATGTATATATATGTATATATGTATATGTATATATGTATATGTATATATATATGTATATATATAAAAATATATATACATATATGCTATAATTCTTGATAATAATCTACATTTAATTATATATATACATATATACATATACAAATATATATATATATATATATATATATATATATATATATCACTCTTAAATCGTAGTTGGGAAAAAAATATTATTAAATCTGAATTGGCAAATCGAAATATGTTGTTTTAAGAAAAATATATATAAAAGTGGGGAGGTGGAACAAAACCTGCGCTCCCATATAGCAGTGTACTTGCCATCACAAGTACTGCGACGGGAAGGGTACTTGGTACCCATTGACGTCACAGGCCCTGCGACCGCAGGGTCCCTGCATAGCGCGAGAGTTATATGTATATATATGATGTTGATGGATATGTGTGTTGCAAAAAATGATTTTTGCATATCAATTTTATAATGTTTTAAAATGTTATTATTATTATTAAACATTTATAAATTTTAAAAAATATATATATATATATATGTTATTAATAAGAAATAATTATTATAATGATTTAAAAATATTTAATTAAGTAACATTGAAATGATAAGGGGTCATGGATTGTGAAACTATGTACATTATTAGTCAACTTAATTAATATGATTTAATTAAGATTAGTTAATGGAAAAGTTGTTTAATTCAAGTGTTGAGATTAATGTAAAATTGATTTAATAGAGTCAAGATGAATTTGTTGAAATTCTAGAGCATTATTTTAATGATATTGGATTAAGATTTAATTGATAGGGAGTCATTGTTATATTATAACATTGTTATAATATTGCTATGATTTGAATTATTAATACGTTATGTAAATTATTGATATACCTTAATTGTGCTAATAGTTAGTTAAATATCAACCAATGAAGTTTTGTAAGATTTCTCTAGATCGATTAATTATAGTTTTGATGAGTTTATTATTTATTAATGTTTGTTGGGTCTAGCAAATTATTAATAAATAATAGTATAATGGTCTAAATGATTATCTATAATACGAGTTTGTTAAGAAAATGTTAGTATTCATTGAAAGAATGACAAATGTGGTCATTATAGATTTATTAATAAGATTTCTAATATAACTTGTTATTAAATAATAACAAGTCATTATTGAATTATTAATATTAGAGAATTGAATTATGGTTGGCCTTTAACTTACAAATTATGGCTAGTTATTAATTGGGTCATTGATATGGATATATAATTATTAATTAAATTAATTAATTAGAGTTAATTAAATTTAATTAATAAATAAGCTATGTAATAAAGTTTTAATTGATATGATTCTTTGAATGAAGTTGTAGAGTATTTACATCGAAGTTGATAAGTCTTATTCTAATGACTTGAATAATGACTTCAGATATTTTAATGGTTATTAGTGATTATTTAATTGTTATAATGATTAATATTAGAAGGCTTAAATTTTAGTAATATTTAATTAAGTTTTAATTAAGTATTATTAGAATGATAAAAGTAATGGATTGTGTACCTATGTTAATTGATTGATTAAATTAATCATTTTAATAAGTTATAATCTTCTTATTCGAAGATTAGTAATTGGCTTTCTTATAATTTAAACAAATAATGATCCTTTGATTATGTTGAAAAGTTGAATTAATGATAAGAAGAGTTATTCAATTAGTAACATTGATCTTAGCAAAATAAAGTGAATGATTTTATTAAGTGTCAAATGATTTAATGAGTAAATATTTATCCTTTAGTTATTCTTGGAATGTAATATTAAATAATGGAAGGATAATGTTATCGAGGGAACAAACGGGTCACTAGTACATTTGAGACCATTTTTCAACCATTATTGGTCGAAAATTTGACCCAATTTTTGACCAAACTTTGACCAACTTCGACCAACCCATTGGTCAGAATTTTTTCGATCGAAAAACCTCCATAGCCATGGTGCAAGTTCTGCCAGGAATTGGTCAAAATTTTGACCAATGAAGGTAAAAAATTTTGACCAATAAAGGTAGAAATTTTGACCAATGAAGGTCAAAAATTTTGACCAATAAAGGTAGAAATTTTGACCAATGAAGGTTAAGAATTTTGACCAATGAAGGTAAATTTGACCAATGAAGGTCGAAAATTTTGACCAATGAAGGTAGAAATTTTGACCAATGAAGGTAGAAATTTCTACCAATAGGTAGATGTAAAATTTTTTTTAGGCATTCTATAAAACAGTCACATGCCTTGCATATGATATGACATTTTGCATGCATCGTGCAATCTCTCATCCGGCTGATGATGGATTACAGAGAGTGATCTGAAACCATGATGCTAAAAAACACACACAATCAAATCCAAAATGAACTTGCATTACAAATGGATTGTGGAAATTTGATATTGTTAATTTTGCATGCATGTCTACTAGGACAAATATATGTTTAAGTTGTGATTGTCCTGGTAGACATGCATGCAATTTTACCAATATCAGATTTCCACAATTCATTTATAGTGCAAGTTCATTTTGGATTTGATTGTGTGTTTTTTAGCATCATGGTTTCAGATCACTCTATGTAATCCATCATTAGCCAGATGAGAGAGAGTGCAGGATTCATGCAAAATGTCATATCATACGCAAGGCATGTGAACTATTTTATAGAATGCCTAAAAAACACTGACAGTAACTAATATGAAAAATATATAATTAGTTATATGATTGAGACAAATCATGTACTAGTGAGTTGGTCAAAATTTTGACTAGATAAATTTTGACCAATGGGTTGGTCAAATTTGGTCAAAAATTGGGTCAAAAATTTGATCAATGAAGGTCAAAAAATGAACCCAAATGCACTAGTGCAAGTATGCTTGCCAAGTTGACTCTTTGAGTTCGGTCATCAAGTCACCCCACCAAAGTGCCTCATCAAGGTCAGTCTTTAGGTCTGCTCATCGAGCTTGCTCACCAAGTCAGATCACCATGTCGCATCTCTAAGTGGCCTCGCTAAGTCGGCTCGCCAACTTGCCCCACCAAGTTGCCACTTTAAGCCCACTCACCATGTTAGATCGCCAGGTCGGCTCCCCAAGTCAGCTCGCCAAGATGACAATTGAAGTATGCTCACCAAGTCTATTTCTAATTCATTGTCTATAGCTTAAAACAGGAATACATCTACTAAACAAAATACAAATCACTCAACAAATTTGAATGTAGTAGAAGAGTGATCAACAACACAATGAATCGAGTCTATAGGTTTGTGGCATTGACAGCACTTGCTGGTTTCAGAAGAGATTCAAAAGGAGGCCTGGTTGAGGATGCATTTCAATAGCAAGCAAGAGTGAAGACATGATGCATGCATCACTCTGATGAAAAGACTAGCAACGAATAGCATGCAAACATATGCTTATTTTATAAACTTCAATGAAATCTATTTTCTCTTGATCAGATCAAAAGATTGCAAGACATCACTCAAGGAATTCACATCATGATCTTAGCCAAATTACAGGAAGTCATTGTAATCAAATTACTTTCTTTCAATATAATGGGAGGAATCTCCTTTCACAGCAATTCACCAAAAACAAAAAACTCAAAACATGTAGAAAACAAAAAGTAGAGAATGCCATTTAAAGAACTTTTTCAGTGTGCTAAAGAAAGCTGGTAGGCAATATGGTACAGAACTAGATTAAACATATACCCATGATTTTAATCTCAAACAAGACATCCACTGAATTGTTATCCTATTTTAAAACAAAATCAAGATTCATGAAACTACCAATTTAAAAGGTTCATAGTGCATTCTATCCATTAAGCAAAGTGCAACTTGAGATAAAATTGTTTGAAAAGTAACCTTCCAGAACACGTGTAAAATGAAATGTACACTTTCTGCCAAGTTTGGATCAAGGATGTTCTACTTCTAGATGAAGAGGTTCTGCAAGTTTAAAATAAAACTACAGCTCCAAAATCAATGACAATTTTTCTATTTATAGTGTTACTGCTGCCACAAACATAGGAAAGATACATAAGAATACACCCACTATTTAGAAACATTAGACAGTAAGACATGAGATCTTGAAGGGACAAGAAGAGGAGGTTCATAGAATTAAAATTACAATTAACGAAAAAAAATCATTTTGACATATATGTGAAAAAGGAAAACTCGCACAGTCTAAGCCAAGGATAAATTCCATTTTAATTTCAGGCTGGGCATAAAATGCATTCACCAAGCACAAATGATTAAATAATATCTGGAGCAAGTCTTGATCTATTTCTCTAAATTTAATAAAATTTGATAAAATTTGAACCCCTCATCCAAAGAAGAGTCTTTCTTATCAACATGATGTACTTGGAGATTACCATTATCTCTACTTGTTTGATAAAAATATTTGGCGAGCTTCAAACCCAATAAGAAATAATCATCCCAGGCCTCAGCAATTCTACCAAAAAGATCTCTGTGCGCACACAACAAAGCCAACAAGACAGAAAAGTTCTTTTCAAACACTTTATGGCATAATGTAACAAGGGAAGGAAAGTTTTCCACTATTTCCTCTGGCATTGTAGATACTATGGAGGATGCAAATGCAGTTGCTGCACCAGATTTCCTCTCACAATCTATATTCTCTACAAGTGACAACACTTGGGAAAGAGATCGTTGAATAGTAGGATTGCCTTTTCCCAAAAAGTGAGTATCTATTGATTCCAAACTGGATCTCACTTGCTCTTTGGATAATATGCCTTGGGAAAAATGAAGCAAACTTCTCAATGGACTCCATTCACAAAGGAAATCTTTTGAACCATGATCAGATTGATATACTTGATTGATTTTTGGAAGCAAAGTAGTCACAATTGTGAAAGATAATGTCCTTGAATTAGCCTGTGAGAGGAAATATCCACTTATCAACATAAGGATCTAACTTCAAACTCAGAATGAACTATATGAGGAAGAACAGATACACACCTAAGCATGCAAAAGAAAGTTCATCACACTGGCCACATAGAATGAAATCATTGTCCGGTGGGCAAGCTTCTGACTTTTGGAACTTGACTCGACAACTCGAAGGCACTTTTGCAAGACACAGATCACAAGAGGGCTAAAATGTGGAGGTGAAAGATCTGCATAATTTTTAATGAGTAAGTTATTAATAAAAAATAAAAGAGTAAATGAACAGACAAGAAACTTTATTATACAAGCCCAACTAATAATTTTCACTTTTCAGAATGAAATTGTGGTTAGTTTCAGACATCTATTTTCCATAATTCATTGCGCATCAGCAACTACTCATCAAAGGCTAAGAAAACCATTTAGTGTTTGGAACTAGGCTATTATTTTCTTCAAGTCAAAGGGATGAAATCATTTGAAAGAAAAAAATATTTTTTTAATAAAAATATAATTAGTGCTACAGTTAAACCCAAGACAGACAAGTCGTTCTATGATTCTAGATATTTTCCAATAAAAGAAATGGACAGACATGAAATGGACTGTCCACTCTAATTTGTGGAAGCTCCCCTGACAGTGCATTTGAAATATCTGTAGGTAACTCCAAAATTAAGTTGTGGGATCATATCAATGGTTGTTAGTCAAAATTTTCTCTTGAATAGGGTTGTGAGGATATTTTGTCAGCATTTGGTTCCTAATTTACTCAAGAATTGGGGTCTGATAATATTGTCTTACAAATTGTTTATTTTACAATGGAGTTGTATCTTCTATTTTATTCCTAACTAATAGAAGTTTATCTGACCCCGAGATGATCAAATCCACTTGATAAATGTTAATCTCTCTTTAAGTTTTACACTATTTTATATATTAGGAATAAATCAATTCTTGAACTATCTACAACTATTGATTGCCTTGTGTTTCTTTTTATTCTTGTCAGAGCCTTCATTCAACTCTATCTACCCTGCTTGTCATTCCAAAACATAAGGATTTATAATTTTTTCTCTATACACATTATCTGCCATCAAACTAGTATGTTTAATGTCCATTTTACCATTCTCAATTTCCGTAATCTCCCTTTTTATTGATATTGGTAGAATCATGGTTGAGCCCCATGGTGCTATTGATATCATATCAAGTGGTTGTGGATTCCCTTCAGGAGTAGTAATTCCATTTATTGGTACCAGAGGTTGTGATGGTAAAAATGGTGCCAAATGCTTCTTTACTCCTATAGGCTCGATACCAGAGTGTAGAATATAGAATGTCTTCTAAAGATTGAGATGGCATACATCCACTCCAATTCAACTTGAGCTAGTTAGTCCAACCTGCACATTCATGTTTGCACCATCCATGTACACTTGACTATCATTGTCATGAATGATTTAACATATCTTATTTAATACCCTCCTCATACACACCATGCATTGAAGGATAGGTAATCATAAGTGCTACAAGGTTTCCTTATTTTCCTCTACATCCTTCATTTCTTTAGCAACAGTTCAAACAACAACAATTTTCATTCCACACATTGTAGCACTTGTAGGATTCATTCCATGAGTTGAGATAGTAATGATAGAAGTTTTGATGCCCATATCCCCTTGCTTAATGATAAGCATATAACCTTTACAGTATCAAGGAATGGAGCATCCTCAACATTAATAGTGCCTAATTTCTTTAATCCACTAATAAATGCTCCCACCAAACCATGTACACATTCTACATTTTTTTTCAATCCTGCCATACCATGATAGATTGCATACATAGAAGATATATTGTAATTAATGCTTGTATCATGTAGATATTTCTAGTGGCATTATCTTGCCTGATGTGTTGCTCCCTTGTCTACATTTCCATCCTTAGCATAGGATTCCTATGGGAATCCACATTAACTCCAATAATCCTACCAGGCATCATTCATTTTTACTCTTAAGATGTAACCAAGCAATATAAATGAGGGGCCCCCATAGTCTAGGGGGACACCAAATCTTTGAGAAGACCCAAAGATGATATCCACCCCAAATTCCTCAGGAGGCTTCAGTATTGTTAGTGTAGAAAAATAAGAGGCCATGACAACCTTCACACCATTAGCATGAACATTCTTACCAAAATAAGATTAATCAATAACTTCCCTCTCTATCCTAGGGTGCTGAACAAGCACCCCACAAACATCCTTGGAACTATAATCAAAGTACTTTAGATCAGATTTCATGACATTCAACCCCAACCAACTTACCCTTATCTGGCACACATAAATGTCTAAGGATGAGAGTTACTAAAAATGATAGAAGTCTTCTTATTATCTTTGGTTATATCATTACATATCACAATAGCCTCAAAACTAGTAGTGGCCTCATCCAAAAGAAAATTATTTGACATGGGAGCCCAGTAAGATCTAATATCATGTTCTAGTGATTCAAAAAAGATTCTAGTATATCATGGAAACCATGTTAGGAGGGGACAAGGGATGACGATGGGGCTGAAACCTACGATAAATTATACTCTATTAAAAGTATTAACTTATTACTATGAAAAGAAACATTTCACTTAACAAAAACTCATATATCAAGTACCTCCATTTGAAGAAAAATTATCACTTGTTGCTCAAAAATCATGGATACTTAATTGATGAGTAAGTATTGACAATAAAGATGCCTATTTTTTGAATCTCTCACATTTCCTTTTTGCATTCTGATCTTCTTGGAGAAGTTCTTCAATCTTTGCTATACTCTGAGAGCTGTTTGAAGTAGAATTGAAAAATAATATATGAGGAACACAGAAAAAAAATATAACTAGTACCATGGCCATATTAGCCACATGTAATTAACCTTCACCTGATAGAGCTATAAAGTTGAGTCAGCATTTCCTCTTTGGCTTTCTCAACTTGGCAGAGCACCACAGCCTGTCAATCATTGAAGGACAAGTTAATACTCATGAGAAACATATAGAAGAATGCCTATTTCTATAGTGCTTTAATGCAAGGATGTTCTAAGGTTCTTACTTTGGGTACATTTGCAACAAGACTATTCAGAACAGCTTCCACATAACCACATACTTCCTGAGACATCAACCTCAACTCCTCCTCTGGATCAACTAGTCACCTAGCCATTGTATCCTAATTACAAAGAACATGAATAAACTGAATATTAGCTTTGCCTCAGTATTTAATTTGTGTCTTGTTAGATAAATTAAGACGCATCATGATCAATCAACCTTACAGAAGGAAAAAACCATTCCTAGCATTTTCATTAAATAATTAATAGAAAACTAGCACAAATGTTTTTTACCACATTACATAAGTTTGTTTTAAGAATGCAGACTGTAAAGCGTAGAGCTACTACAATTTTATTGTAAAGCAAATATGAGAAATAAATTGGCACATTGTTGAAAAGTCATGTGAGCTCCATATGAATGGATATTCCTAATAGTACATGAGTCTGTGTCTCATCTCATATTCAAACTTAGTGACCTTCATTACCTAAGTTGAATTCCTTCTAAAAGGTAGCAACTAAGAGATAAAAAGATTTGTATGGTTGATAATTGACAATAGTTCCATAGGGAAGACTAAAGGGGAATCTGTTTGTCCATATCATATTCAAACTAAGGTTTTTCATATCATCTCCACAGTTGAGTCATTGTCTTTACCTTCGAAATTCCCCTAACCCATGGACTTACTTGGAGTAATGTGCACGTTTGTCAGGCTAGAAATCCTACTTCCAATGCAAGAGGACTTCTCTGAAGGTAAGTTCAGCATTTTGGACATGGGCATTAGAGCTGAGATACTATGTTCCCAGCTTGACTTTTGACTGTATGAAATGATTCTTGAGACAATTTGGCTCAGAATCAGAGAGAAAATTGGGACTTGAATTAGAGTTGATAGTCTTCTTTCTGGCACGGGCATCCTTGAACCTGAGGAGGAGCATCTTGGCAGTCTCTTTGCCCCTCAAAAGGCAGGCTACTTCATCCTTTGCAAGTGAACAGTATCACCACAATTTTTTGTAAGTGTCTCTAATAGCTGCAAAAATAACCAGGCAAATATTAAATCAAAGTTATCCATCAAAGTCAATCATAAATGAATTCTTACTATAGTAAATTTTTTGCACTCAGAATTCAACCAAATATCTCAGTAATGATAACTTAAAATAAATCAAAATGTATATAGAAATTTATAATATTATTCAATACTAACCGTCTGAGAAAGAATTTGGATCTTAGGATTCTTATTGGCAATGCGTTTCTTAATTGCTTTGGTTACTTCCTTTGCTTGTCTGTTCCAACACAATCATATTGACCAATATAGACCCTTCATTACTATCACCATATCCAAATGTCCATTTATAAGAAAGAATTTAGAAGACAGAGCTGTTAACCTGCTTTATAAAAACCATACCAACATCTCTTATGCAAACTCTATTCATATAACAAAGATGGGATTACATTCTCCGAACATGGACTACCATTAATGCATAATACAGAGCAACTACCAATCAAATAATGTCAAATTGGATTTATAAAAGAGGATAACAGTGTATCAATATTTGCAAAGCATAATCAAGAAATCTGAACCTAAGGTGGATTAAAGCAATTTAGCATGATTCTATGCCTTTTAACTCAGAGATGAAGGTATTTACAAATATTTTGTATGACTTCTCATGTTAGAAAAAAGATTATACAAACACATCTTATAAATATAGCCAAGATAGAATATATGACAAAAGGAGTAAGATTTCTTTGTGCCATTCAAGGTTCTTGGATAGGTAGCATGAATAAAATGAAATGCTTTCATTTCCTTAAAAATTCTTGAAATCCATGTTTGATTGTGACTACCATACATGTTGATCTGAGCATGCCTGGCTCCCAGTTACTGCTATGATATAGTTTAAGATTATTGCTAATACTGATAAGTGGTGATGTAGATGAGAGAATTTGGATAACAATTTCTATATGTTAGGTGTCGAGAAGCTTCACTTTACAATTTAAAAAATGGTTCTACCATACATGCTGTTTTATTTTGTGTCATCTTGGAAAACATTGGATCATTCATGTAAACAAATCTAACAAGCTCTCTTGTGTGTTTATACTTAAGTTCTAACATTTCTTTTCTAGCCTGCACTAGAAGACTCTTCTGAAAAGTAATTCAACATTATAACATAATTATGAGCTGCGGAAGCATCAACTGTACCAAATCCTTACATAGCTGAAAACTATATAACCCATCACTGAAAAGTGATCAATATTACTCAAAAGATGCATTTGTTAAAACCATTGATTGATCAAAAGATGCACATCTTGTTTCCAGCTCGTACTGTTTCTATTTCTTAATCTATTAATTCTCTGAGCTTGATTGTTCTAACACCGTGCATAATGCTTTTATTGTTCCTTCCTAAATAGGCTCTGAAAGGTATTAGAGATAAGGTGCATATTGTAACTAAGTTTGGATTGACTTGGAGTAATGGAGAATTTGGTGTGAAGGGAGATCCTGCATATGTCAGGGCTGCCTGTGAAGCAAGCCTCAAGAGGCTTGATATAGACTACATTGATCTTTATTACCAGCACAAGGTGGATATTACTGTACCCATAGAAGCTACTATAAGTCTTCAGATTCCAAACCCTTAACCTTGCACCAAAATACTATTTTGTCATGGTGGTGTAAGTTTTAAGATTCAAAATCTGTACTACTGTGATAGGTTTTTTATTTTAATCTTATTTATAAAATTTTGAGCAATGGTTTTTCTCCAAAAACTACATAGTTGAATCTTGAATTTGATTTGATGTGAGAAATATATTTTACATATCAATTCTTGAGATTGATAAGTATGAAATATTTTCTATAGCAATTCAAATTGTGATTTTACTACAAGGATTCAACTGTGTGGTTTTCTAGTGAAACGCATTGACACAAGTTATTTTAATAGTAGTTCACAAGAACTCATTTTTCATAAGAATGAATGGAACACATAGTACTCATTACATTTAGATGATGCTCATAAGGTGAAGCATTAAGCCTTTCCAGAAGGTCACTAAGTGCAATACTACTCCAACTTATTATCATGAGAGATGAGTTCTTATGAAGCTAATGTAACATGAGTCAATGAATTTGTCTTAGAAACAACAAAATCAAAATTTCAAACCTCTAATTTCACTAGAAAATATGTGTCTAATAATCAAGGTTGTATGGCTTTGGAGGGCAAGATTGTATCCCGCTGGCTCTTTACCGACGCCTAGCAAAACATAAGAAATCTGATAACAAGCAAATTAGTTTTCCTTTTATACAGATGGGTGAGTTGAAGAAGTTGGTAGAAGAGGGAAATACAAAATATGTGGGTCTGTTTGAAGCCTCTGCTTCAATAATCCATAGGGCCCATGCAGTGCATCCAATCACTGTTGTGCAGCTTGAATGGTCTCTCTGGAGTAGGGATTCTGAGGCCCAAATTATTCCCACCTCTAGGTAAATGTTGTGATGATATAATACCTCAACAGTCAGTGATTCAATGTTTACTTTATAGATTGCAAAGAACTGAGAATAAATATTTGTGAATTGGGTTCACAGTATATACCAAAAGTTGAAGTTTTTAATAAGATTTTTTTTTGAACTTTGTTCCATTTGAACTTAGATAAGGAATACAAGCTTACTTATATTTATTTTATTTCATTTTATTCCATTCATAGGGAGTTGGGGATTGGGATTGTTCCATACAGTCCTTTAGGCATGGGTTTCTTCAGCACAGGAGGAAAAATTCTTCAAAGTGTGATAGATAATGACTTCGTAAGGTAAAGGATAGGATTTTTTTTTCCATTTAATAATTGTACCATTTTAAAGATGATCTGATGTTGAGTTCAAACATTGAGACTGAACAACAAAGTAAAATCTAAACAAAAATCTACATGACAAGACTGACAATAAAGGTGAAAATTAATATGATTTGATTTTGTCATTGTTGATTGTTTCATATCATAATAATTGATCTGTTAAACAGGGGAATCTAAGGTTTTAAGGTGAGAATCTTGAGTGGAACCAAGATCTATTACTAAAGCTAAGTAAGATCAGTTTAAGAAAAGGGTGCAGCCCAAGCTAGGTTGCTCTTGCATGGGTTCAAGACCAGGGAAATGATGTTGTGCCCATTCCTAGAACCACCAAGATGAAGAACCTGGATGATAATATCTTCTCTCTCGGTAAAATTGATAGTAGATGACATGAATGAAATCAAAGCCATCTTTCCTGTAGATGCTGCAGCTGGAGACCAACACAGAGCTGTTGATTTGCAATTGACCTGAATAAATTCAAAAATGCCCCCATACAACACTGTCCATTGAATTAAAGCACGTAAATATTTGTGTTCCAGAGCAGAACATTTGCAATTGAGCTAGTTGAATAAAGGACTCTGAAGAGTTAGCAGCGTTTAAAAAAAAAGAATCTAAATAAATGGATTTTTTAGCCTTGTACTATATCAGTTATAAATGCTTATTATTGAAAATGTAGTATTTTTAAAGTCTATTAATAGAGTATTTTTAGAGCCTATTAATAGAGAGCTTTTGGTAAATGACTCTATAAAGAGTTTTATAAACTTGGTGAAAATATATTTCGTTAATAGTAATGCTACTAGCATTTTAACATTTATGCATGACAATATTTATGGACTAGTGATAAACCCAAACCCTTCCACATGGATCTTAAGTAGGAGTTAGTAATAAAGATCCAATAAATGAGTCGTAATGTCTCCAAGGTTCTCTCAGAGACTTCAATATTCAACCATTGTTACTCCACATAACTTGTGGGCTTGGACATCAGGATAACAATATGCCATTTATTATCAGTGCATGCCAAGGATACATTAGAGGTTTTCACCCCATATGTCAACAAATTCACATTTCAAAGTAGATAATCTAGAATTTCCATCCGGTGCCAATTACATGTTTTATTATCAAGACAAAGCACAAGAACCCGTAGCTACAAATAAATCCAAATTTCCTTGAATTTCCTTGAAACAATATGAAACACACTCAGAGAAGTGGTATAACATTGAATAAGACCCATATTACATTACAAAAACCATATAAAAATCTCAAAGTCTTTCTAATACAAATTTCAAACTCATTTATGATCATATTAATTTAAACAAAAATAAGTATATAATGGTAAGAAGTTGCATGCAGAAATTATTTATAATATTGCATTCAAATTCATTGATATGCACAGAAGTAGTGCCATGTAGAGTGCGGGAAGGGTCTACGTTGTATGGGTATGTCTCTCTTGATATAGAGGTGTGACACCTGAGAAAGAAATGGTAGCCCTCGTTCACTATGTTGTGTACACAGATGTCACTTTTCTTGATACTTTAGAGTCTTAGACACTAATAAAATTATTGTAGGGAAATTCAGTCAACTTACTAAATCTATTATGACACTTCCATTCTAAACGGCATTATCATATTAGACTTTGTGATCCAACGTATTGAAGAAATTACCTTAATATTGAAGAATTAATACAAGTGATGTTGCAGGTGTAGTGGGATTGCTTCCAAATTCTGACTCTTCCACAATACCACTCTAAATATATAGTCCATGTCTAGTTCCTTTGTGCTCATTCCATTAGGAAGACTCCAGTCGAAGGAGTGAACCAGCGAAGCCAAAATTAAATGAAGCATCTTATCAGCCAAAGGAAGCCCTAGGCATATTCTTCTCCCTACTCCAAATGGTATAAGCTCAAAATCTTGTCCCTTAAAGTCCATAGTAGCTCCCTCTCCCTCCAAAAACCTCTCTTGCATAAATTTGGAAGGCTCCTTCCAACACAACATGATCCCTCGCAATCGCCCACACATTAACCCATACTTGTGTGTCTTTGGGGATCACAAACCCCCTATTTCACAAGATCTTGATGCTTTATGAGGGATCAAAAGAGGACCAGGAGGATACAGTCGAAGCACTTCTTTCACCATTGCATGAAGGTAAGGTAGATGATCAATATCAGATTCCTCCACTCTTCTACTATGACCTACAACCTCCTCTAACTCCCCTTGGACTTTTTCCATTTTATCTAGATTATGAATGAGTTTTACCATTGCCCATTCTATTGTTGCACTAGTGATGTCAAAACCAGCAATTAACAGATCCTGCATTATCAAAACACCCCATCCTCATTAACCAATGCCGCCACTCTCATCTTCAGCCCTAACTTGGCCTCCTCATTAGCAGACGACAACATTGATTGCAAGGATTTCATTAACATCACCGCTGCCACACCTATCTCCACACACCCCCTATACATAGATGCCCCTTTCTCAAAAACCTTTGTCTTTGCCTCCTCCAGCCTGTGAAACCCTTCCTCCATTTTCGTCCTCAGCAACAATGAGTTTTTCCCACTTTTTAAAAAATTTTAACATATGAAGCCCGTGTTGGTCAAAAATTCGACCAACACGGGCATGGATTTTTCAAAAAAGATATTTTTCCTTGCATATTTCAACCAATCTAAAACATTTTAATAGATGGTCAAAAATTTTGGTCAAAAATTGGGGTCAAATGTACTAGTGGGTTGACTTATAGGTCAAATGATTAATCTTATATACTTGAAGTATACTTGCAAACAAAAACTGAAGCCTCCACACTCATTCAACTATGTAAATTTTAGCAAACTTAAATATGTGCTTGCATTTTGTTTTCTCTATGCTTCTTGTTTTGGGTTTTTGGGTTGACTGTTGTAGGACATCTACCAGAGGCTCGAGAGTTATGATTGTGATGTCATGATGATCTCGATTCTTTATAAACCCAACCATGGTTATGTGATGGTATGCTCTATGAGATGTTTGTATTTAATAATTTTTATTTCTCATCAGTCTTCTTGAGTGAAGTTGAGTTATATGTATTTGAGACACTTGACTTAACCATTTTTGAGTCATCGATTAGTTATACTTGGGTTACTTTTTAGTCACCATGATGGGACTAAAGTGTTGATTTATTTCTTGATGATGTCATGTTGTCATGTTTTGACTCAACCATTTTGGAGTCTTCGATCAGTATTACTTTGAGATACCTTTTGGTTTCTTTTTAAGAACCAATGGATATTGTGATTCATATTGGAGATTATATTTATGAGGTTTATTTTGTGGAGCTTTTATGTGTTCTTAGATGGGAGAACCATCTTATTATCAAATTGCTTGTTAAGGAACCGAGTTTGATCTTTATGAGTGTTGTGGTATGGGACACAACTGTGGATTTATGTGCTTAGGAGAGGTTGTCTAGGTACATGACTGTGAGAGTGGCTTGCATAGGGGTTTGGGGCCCAAAGTGGTTAGTACCAGGGTAACCTAATGCAAGTTATGTAATAAGTGATAATCTAGTAATTAAAATTTATGGGGGGAAACACACTAAAAAGATAAGTCAGAGATATTTGATCCACCCATGCCTTGAGTGCTTGTATAAACTAAGGATGGGAATTGGATGAGTGCCTCGTCTTCTTGAGAGGGCTTTTTGGTTTTCACATGTGCCACATTGAGGGTCCGAGGTTTAGAGTAACCAGTCTAGGGTAACTCAACACTTGAGGGTTCGGGGTCTAATGAGAGACTAGTCTAGGGTAACTCAAGCAGCCATGTGATGAAACTCCCTAGTATGTAGCCTGAGTCTCCTCTATCATCTTTGTTGTGCCTTTGGGATTAAATTTTGATTTGTGACTGGAACCTTTGAGTTAGTATACTTTTAGGATTCCTGGACTTAGAGAGTATTTGTTCCATGTGATTTGATAACCTGTTTGGGACTTGAGACTATCTCCTCAGTGCGGTGGGAGTGGACCATTTAGGTACAACACGGTCAGGTGGTAGTGCTTTCCACTCTTATCATTTGAGATCCATTTGAGACACCATGGCTGATGCATTCTTTTATTATGATGGTGGACACATATTGGTGGTAATGTTTCTTATGCTTTATCTTGCATGTTAGATTTCTTTTCTGCATATGATGTAGTATGATTTAGGAGTGACATTCCTACTATGATACTATTGATGATCTCTTTTGTGATTTGGGATGTTACGCATGGAGGGATGGCTAGGACCCATGATGGTCTAATGATGCTATTTACGGTTGGGAGGAACCGTGCACTTAGTTTATTAAGTTTGATCTTTTACGATAGATGTTTATATCTTCTATGATGATGTCTCATGTATGGTATTTGGTTTCATTTACTTTGTTGCATCATGGATTAGAATTAGGATGATGTTGTACTTTATTTTCATAGATGTATATTCTTTTAAGCCTTTCATACCTTAAGACATGTATAGTGGATGATTGAGCAATCTGAAATGTAATTACAAAAAGAGACACTTGTATATTGTTTAAATATGTTGGGTGTATCATTATTATTTCATAAGGATGTGATGTTAGATGAATAAATGAATTAGATGTGATTCAACGTTAATGGATCCTTAAGAATGTAACATGTTATGTATGTTTATGTTTATTTTCAATTGAATGTTTGTTATTGCTTCTGCTATTGCGTGAATGTTGTAAATGGTTTAGCTTTCATGTTTTTTTAAAAAAATGCTACCAAACTTAGTAAAACTTTAGGTTAATTCTTTGGATCTCTTGGTGGGGCATTACATGAGACATGTGATGGGTGTACTTTCCTTCTCATCCTCCTCTTCTTTCCTTTGTTCTTACTCTCTTTTCTTTTCCTCATCCATTTTCTTCTTTTCATCTTCCTTTTTTTTGATTTCTTCATAATTTTTTCCTCTTTTCTTCTTCTTCTCCCTTCTTCTTCTTTTCTTCTACTTCTTTCTTCTTCTTCTCCTCTTCTTCTTCTTCTTTCCTCTTCATTTCTTCTTCTAACTTCTTCCTCTTCTTTTCCTCTTCTTTCCTCTTCTTGACTTCTTCTTCCTTCTTTTTCTTTTCTTCCTCTTATTTCTTTTTCTCCTCTTCTTCTTTTTGCTTCTTTTCTTCTTCTACTCTTCTTCCTCTTTCTCTTCCTCTTCTTTCATCTTCTTCTCTTCTTCTTCCTTCTTCATTTTCTTTTCCTCTTCTTTCCTCTTGCCTTCTTCTTCCTTCTTTTTCTTTTCTCCCCCTTGCTTCTTTTTCTCCTCTTCTTCATTTTGCTTCTTTTCTTCTTTTGCTCTTTTCTTCTTCTTCCTCTCTTCTTTTTTCTTTTCATCTTCTTTTATCTTGTTCTCTTTGGCTTCATTATTTCTCTTCTCCATTAGAGTTGGAGTAATCAATGATATTCCCAACAATATTTGGGCCAAGATCCTTGAATGGATCTTCTGTGATATTTACTATCACACTTGTAGTACCAAATTGCATAGTATTTGTTGTAATGGAGATCTATGAAGATAGATCTTCCATCTAAATGTCCTTAGCTTCCACTACTATTGCTAGAATACTTTTCTCAATAGGCATAGGGATTCCTCCCCTAACTTTATACTTTCTTCTTTGGGTGTAGAAGTCATGTATTTAACTATGGCTTCTTATGTCTCCTTGCTTACCTCTTCATAATTACCTCCCATCATAAGAATAACTCTTCTTTTATTTCTTAGTAAGGGCTCAGTTCCCTTTATTATATCTTTCATGTCTTCATCACTATTGACTTCACAAAGCTTCTTAATCATATTTTCTCATATTTTCTTATCTTCACCAATAACTATTCTTCTCTTTTTTATCAACCTATTATATAGATCCTTTTGTATATTTCATTGTACATCTTCAAATCTTTTATTCTTCAAAGTCATATTCCTTACTACTACATTCTCTAACTAAATTCTATTCACATTGCTATACATGCTATAAAAATTGTTCAATTGGATGAAATTGTTGTCATTAATGATTTTTGTATTCAAGTCCTCTAACTTTGGCTTCCAAGGCTTCCTTCTAGTGGTTTTGCTTGCTTCATTAGCTACCTATTCCATAGGTCAATCCTCTTCATCTTTAGGTTCATTTGATTCAACCATCTACAATATCCTTCTTCTCTTTCTAGGGCCACTTGTACATTGCTTTGTCCTTTTCTTGTTAGGTGACTCAACCTCTTGTTTCACCTTAGTGAGCCTCTCTAATTTCCTTTTGGATAGAGGAGTAGATGATTTACCTTCTACTATCTATACCTCCTCTTCATTATCCTTCTTCACTAGTTGTACAATAGTAGGTTGCATGTGGGCTACCCTGACATAGGGAATAGTAGGTATCTATAAAGTAGATCTTACTACTATTAATCCGTCTAACAGTCCCACTATGGCAATAGGAGTAGCTACCACTACCTTAGTTTGATCACTAGCCTTCATCTCCAAGGATACCCTTTATCTCATTGATATCTTCTCTAGTCATTCTTGATTTTTTGAGAATTGATTCAATTTTCTTCTCAACATTCTTCTTTATTTCCTTATCATATATTTTTCTCTCTACTTCTCTGATTTTCTTTGGACATGTTCTCCATATAGGAGTGTCCTTATCTTCTTCAGACTCAAGTATGATCTGTGCATACCCTTCAATTATTTCTTCACTTAACTCATAGCCCATAGGGTCTATGAACTTAACTCCCAACACAACTTCCTCCATGCATGATACATTTGTTTCAACCATGAAACATATGTCTTCCTTGTACTTACCTACTAGTATGGGTGGTATCCTATAGCTCTGCTTATCTCAATTTTAAAGTCTTTCATCATTCTATTGATGTATTCAAAAATCTTTTCCTTAGACTATCTTCTATAATGATATGTCACCAAGCTCATGGTGCATTGATTTTTGTTGACCTCTTTCCTATTAGGCATACTAGAGAATTGCCTAATCACTTGAAAGAATAGGTTTATTAGTAATGACTCAAACCTGAACCCCACACTTCTTGTCTTCTTGAGTTTCTCTATGTTGTCCTACAATTTATACCTCAGAATATCACACATATTTACCTTTTCTTTCTTAGCTATCATCATGTATGTTGCATGTAAAAATCTAGTAGGTGTTGAGTTCAATCTTGAACTATGATTCATCTTGTGAACAATGATCTTGTTGATTAATATCACATCTGTATGCTTTATGAGATCAATTCTTATATTACTACCATATTATTTGGTCTTCATATTGGTCTCCACCAACTTCTTCACATTCTTTTCATTAACTAGTTTTGTTCCCTCATTGCATAAACTAGTTAACCTATGTATCATATCATTGTCAATCATGATAGATATATCTCCAACCCAAATAATTCCTTCATGAATGTAGCTTAGAATGATTCTACTTCATTCATGGTTGTCAAAGTCCCTATAGAACATATGACTTACAATGTTTAGCTCCTTAAGGTGTGAAAACTCTTTTTTCAATGACAAGTCTGTTGAAAATAGATTGATACAAGTATGGGAATGTATTTTAGTCATTGTTTTGTCACTAATTTCAAACCTAGCACTTGCTAGTATGCTAACTATTTAGTTTATTAGAGTACTATCATTTGTTTGATTGATGAGGAGGATTTGATCAAATGAGATAACAAAAGAATCTAGAGAAAAGGTTGAGTTATGGTATGAAAAAGGAGTACAAAGATCAAGTAAGATAGTGATGATATAGTGCATTGATTATCTACTTAAGGTTGCAAAGGTTGGATACACTGACAAAGTCTAAAAGAAGAATTGAGTTTGCCAAGCTTAACCGAGTGGACAGTAGGTGCTAAGAAAAGTTAGTGCAAGTTGAGAAAAAAATCAATTGGAGATGAGCAATGTCAAAGCTTAGTGTATGCTAAGTGATATAGTGTAATCAGAGTAAATTTTAGTTGATGCCAAGCACCACTAAACTTTAAGTGTTTGCTGAGTGATCTTGTTGAAGATGAGTGGAAGAATAGTATGGAAGCTAAGTGACAACATATTGCTGCCAACTTCTAATATTCATGTTATATCATAGATTTGATGAATTTGAGTTGACTATTTTGTTTTCTTGAGTTTTGTGAAGTGTGTGAAAGATAACTATAACAAGTTGGTGGAACATAATTTATAATAAACCATTTTGAGGCAAATTCAAAGAGGAGTAAAGGAGAAGTTTCTAGAAGGGACTAAAATGAAAAGATAGGTAGATTTATTGAATCCTACCTAATCCTACCTAACCCTAAAATTGATGATAGAGAATTAATGACAAAAGATCTTAATTTTCTATTTATAGAGATGGCTAGTCAGAAGCAAGGTTGATTAATGTTTGAGAACCTAATCTAGACAAGAGGTCTAAGATATTGCTTCATTTAGACACTAAATTGAAGAGATTGCTATTAGAAAGAAAAGTAAGAAGGCTTAAGAGTATGAATGATTGAAGGGTGAACAAGTTATTAGAGTTGAAGTATGTGAAATCCAAGAAGAATGGAGGACTAAAACAAAGATCTATAATCTACAAGTGAGTTGTAATTTTTCATCAGATCAAGCCTTACTATTACTTTCTAATCATTGTACCAGTCTAGGATAAATCCTGTGGGTTAAGGTTGACCTAAAAGTCATTTGTAAATCATTGAATCAGGTGACATTCCAAGTGAATGATCTAAAGTACTTTAACAAGGCTCAAAATTAATAAAGTGATTGAAATCCTCTAACTAGGTCACATTTAATAGTGTGTATTGTAACCTTTAACAGGTTTGACCTTTCATAGGGCATCACTTCAAAAGAGTGAGAATGAGTAGCATGTTACCAATGGTTTTTCCCAAATTGGGTTTCCACTTAAAATCATTGTATCAAATGTGTTATCAAATCTATTATGTTTTATGGATACATTTCTACAAAGTTGATTTGATAGTAACCTACAAAATTTAAGTAATTGTATGATCCAATGGATGCATGCATGAATATGTTTTATGGATATGGGTTCACTAAGTTGTGAAAAGTTTTTTTTGTACATATAGACCTTGGGTAATTAATTCACCTCCCCCCCCCCCCCCCCCCCCTTAGTTATTCTAAAGGATTTCAACAATTGGTATCAGATCCATTTGCTTAAAGAGGGCTAGTTTGAAGGTACTAGAAGCAAAAGATCAATATGTCAAAAAGAAAGTTACCCAAGCTTAACAGGGACAACTTTCCTGCATAGAAAAGTCAAAAGAAGCTACACCTAGGAGATCTTGGAGACCATGCACAATATACCATTGCCAATAAGCACATTGAACCTATTGGAGCCCTAATTACTAAAGATCTAAAAAAGAAGAAAGAACATAATGAGGCAATGTTGGAGATTTCTTCTTCCCTAAGTTATGCTAAGTTTGATGACATCAAGGGTTGTGATAGTGTAAAGAAGATGTGGAATTCTCTTCACACCATCTATGGAGGTGGTGCAAATATTTTGAGAGCCAAATCTAAAAGTCTTAGAGGTAAGTTCAATGATATGAGGATGCAAGAAGGTAAGAATGTTGCTCAATATTTCTCTAGGATAAAAAATGTTGTTAATGCTACTAGAGGATCTACTAGGAAGATAGATGATGAGACTATATTAAGAAAAAATTTGAGAACACTACTTCACATCTATGCTATTAAAGTTTTTGTAATACAAGAACAGAGATGTATACTAGGTTCTAATCTAACTCTTGAAGGTTTGGTAGGTAGGCTCACTACTTTTGAGCTATTTAATTTTGACAACTTTAAATCTGACAATGTTGAATCTATTTTCAAAGCTAAGTTGTCATTGATGGAACCTAATGAGAAAGAGAATAAAAAGGTAAAATATGTTTCTAATAATAGTGATACAGATGAGGAGGATGTAGAACAACTTGAAGCACTACTAGAAAGGATATTTAAAAAAGGAAAAGTAAAATTCAAAGGTAAGTTACCTATCATGTGTTTTAATTGTAATGAGGTTGGTCATATTGTTGCCAGATGTCTAGAGAAGAAGAACTATAAAAGTGGAGACAAGTACAAAAGTATAAGAGGAGAGGATAGCAAAGATTACAAAGACAAAGGAAAGAAGTCTTGCTACATTGTAGAAGAGGAAACCAAAGATGGATTTGATGATCATGATGATGAAGTGGTGTATGTTATAATGTAGGATGATTTTGATGAGGATGACACAACTGCACTAGAGTCTTGTGTGAACAAAAATGACAAATGAATCATTAACAGTGGGTGTTCACATCACATGACTAGAGATAAAGGTAAGTTCATTACCTTGAATTATTATGATGAAAATAGTGTAAGGTTTGGTAATGATGCATCTTGTTTGATAAAAATAAATTATAAACATAAAGGCAAGAAGTCTTGCTACATTGTAGAAGAAGAAACCAAAGATGGATCTGATGATCATGATGATGAAGTGGTGTATGTCGTAATGTAGGATGATTCTAATGAGGATGACACAATTGCATTAGAGTCTTGTCTGAACAAAAATGATAGATGAATCATTAACAGTGGGTGTTCACATCACATGACTAGAGATAAAAGTAAGTTCATTACCTTGAATTATTATGATGAAAATAGTGTAAGGTTTGGTAATGATGCACCCTATTTGATAAAAGGAAAAGGTTATATCATAAAAGGAAAAGGTTATATCAAACTCAGAAAAAAGATTTTATGTGACAATTCTTATTATGGAAGGACATAATTATAGTTTCTTGAGTGTGTCATAACTAAATAGTTCAAGTTGCAAAGTTGAGTTTGAGAAAAAGATTGCTAAGATATATGATATTGGTGAAAAATTAATAGGATAAAGGTGATCAAACTAGAGGTAATCTATTCTATCTTGATATGGATGATGCTACTTATCTAGTTGTAGAATTTGATGATGTGTGGCTATGGCACAAGAGGCTATGTCATCTTAATTTTGATAACTTGGTTAGTATCAGTAACATGAGAAGAGTCAGAGGTTTTCCTAAGTTGAAAAAACCTGACAATATAATTTGTAAACAATTTTAGTTAGGCAAAATGACAAAGTCTAGTTTTAAGAGTAAGACTCACACCTCTAAAGGAATTTTGGTGATTATTCATACTGACTTGTGTGGACCAATTGATGTGCAAATCTACAAAGGTGATAAGTATATTATGCTATTTGTTGATGATTATTCTAAGATGATGATAGTTATGTTTCTGAAATAGAAATATGATACTTTCCAAATGTTTAAGTGGTACTTAGCAAGATTTGAGAAGGAAATGGGTAAAAGCCTAAAATTTTTGAGATCTCACAAGGGAGGAGAATTTATATCAAATGAGTTTGAGATTTTTTGTAATGATAAAGGAATCAAAAGACAAACATCTACCCCTAGAACCCCTCTATAAAATGGAATTTATGAAAAGAGGAATATATCTATAATGGATTGTGCTAGGACACTCACGATGGAGAAATATGTTTCTTTGAAATACTAGAGAGAAGCTATAAGTACAACTATCTATACCTTGAACCATGTGCAAGTCAAGAGAGGTACTTATTCAAAATGTTTTAAACTATGGTATGGATACTCACCCAATGTAAAAATTTTATAAGGAATTTGGAAGCAAGTTTCATATTCTCAAAGATTTTAGGAATGGTAAATTAGATGAAAAAATTGAAGAAGGTATATTCCTTGGCTATTCCATAAGAAGTAAATCTTGCAAGTGTTTAAATACTAACACTAACAAAGTTGTGGAAAGTGAAAATGTGAAATTTGATGAATATATAGGAGTACATAAGGCTAAACTTACAAAGGAACTAGAGGAATACAAATAATATGTATACTTTTATGAAGGTATGCCTACTGATGAAGATGTTGTAAATTAGGTTGAAAATCAACAAGAAGTTTCAGTGACTATCAAGTCACATATAATGAATTCCAAGTTGCATTTAGAAATTGAGTTACAGTTAGGTGTCAAGTTATAGAACAAAGTTGAGGCACATTCTAATTCTAAGATTACTATACATGAAAGAGATGATGAAATACCTGATAGATAAGTACATAGTGACTCAGAAGTTGACAGACCAAATGATGAAAATAGTTAAGAAACAAGATTATCAAAGTATGTCAAAACACATCACCCTACTATATAAATGATTGGAGATAAAGATGTAAGACCAATGAAAAGGAACAAGTTGATAAATGATACATGTTTTCTTAGCATGCATGAACCTAAAATAGTGAAAGATACCTTAGAAGATGTGGACTGGAGTAAAGCCATGAAAGAAGAGATTGAACAAATTGAGAAAAATAAGATATGGATTCTAATTCTTACACCAAAAGATAAAATTGTGTTTGGCACCAAGTGGGTGTACAAAAACAAGTTAGATGAAAATGGTGAAGTCACAAGGAATAAGGAAAGATTAATTTTCAAGGGGTATGCACAAGAAGAAGGGATATACTATGGAGAAACATTTGCTCTTGTTGCAAGATTTGAAGGAGTAAGAACTCTTCTTGCTTACTCTACATACAAGAAGAGGTCTATATAGAATAGAAAAAAGAATTTGTTGATGCTAACAACAAAAACATGGTATGTAGACTACACAAAGCCTTATATGGTTGAAGCAAGCACCAAGAGCATGGTATGAGATGCTTCACAATTATCTTGTGAAGATTGAATTTGAGAGGACTGATGATAATAAAAATCTATACTTGAAGACAAAAAAAAGGAAATGGTATTTTATTATCTAATATTTTTGTTGATGATATCATATTTGGAGGTTAGGATACTTTATATAAAGTTTTTGCAAACCAAATGAAGAAATAATTTGAGATGTCTATGTTTGGAGAGATCAAGTTCTTCGTGGGTTTTCCAGTACATAAGATGAAATATAGTATATACATCACTCAGTCAAAATACGTGAAGTAGAAACTAAAAACTTTTAGACTGGAAGATTTGAAGGTAGTAAGTACACCTATGATAACAATAATAAATTGTCAAAGAATGATGATTTAACTAAGGTGAATCAAACACTGTACAAGTCTATGATTGGAAAATTATAGTATGTAGTGCATAGAAGACCTGATATTGCATTATCTATTGGGATAGTTGCAAGATTCTTTGCTAATCCCATGGAGAAGCATTTGATGGTTGTTAAGAGAATAATGAGATATCTAAAAGGTATAGAAGACTATGGTCTATACTATACGAAAAATGAGAAGTTTGAGTTGAGAGCCTACACTGATGTTGACTGGCAAGAAATATTAATGATAGAAAGTGCACTAGTAGAGGAGCATTTTTCTTAGGAAAAAGGCTAGTTACATGGACTTTTAAGAAATAAAATTGCATATCTCAATCTACTATTGAAATTGAATATGTCATTATTGCAGTAAATTGTACAAGCATTTTATGGATCAAATAGCTACTCAGAGGTATGAAGGATGAAATTACTGAACCTATGATATGTTATTGTGATAAGACAAGTGCTATAAGTATATCAAATAATCCTATGATGCATAAAAGACCAAGTACATTGCAATCAAGTATCATTACTTGAGAGAGTTAGTTCAAGACAAAGAGGTGAAGATGGAATATTTGAATACAAAAGAGAAAATAGTTGATATATTCACAAAAGCATTACCTAAGGATGCTTATGAGTATCTAAGAGGTAAACTAGGAGTGATACCCCTATCCAAGGCTATTTAAGAAGCGTGAGAAGTGCTCTACATCAATTGATATGATTGACATATGTTACACATTGATGTACTAGATCTTACTTTAGGGGCTTCCTAAAGTAATCAAACAAAAGGAGCTATAGATCAATCAAAAGCTAGATGACCAAGGGAGAAACTAAAAATGTTCATATCTGCATATTAAGATGACAAGTCTTTGACATTATTGTCAAAGAGGGAGAAATAGAAAGAAAAGGGAGAAATGTAGAAGTAGAAATATAACCGAAGGAGAAATACAAAGGAAGGATAAATATAGAAAGGAAGAAACTTGAAATATCTACTCAGAGGGAGAAAGTGTACTTGATGATTGCTACAAAGAAAAAAATTATTACATCTACCTAGTAAGAGGGAGATAGTGCTAAGGGAGATATAAGAAAAGAATAGATAGAGATAGATACTTGAATATTAGAAAGAGGAAGTGATCAAGAGGGACTCATAAGGATGAGTTAATTGTCTATTGATCAAAATATAATTTTGTACCTATATAGAATATGAAAGCTGATAAAAGGAGAGATTTTAATGCAAGGGATTATTTTCTTTTTGGTATTGTTATTGGTACTAGTTTTCCATCAATGCCAGAGAGGGAGATTGCTGAAAATAGATTGATACATGTATGGGAATGTATTTTAATGAAACCTACTACTTGCTGGTAAGACAACTACTTAGTTTATTTGAGTACTATAATTTTTTTGATTGATGAGGGGGATTTGATCAAATGGGATAACAAAAGCACCTAGAGAAGAGGTTGAGTTATGTTATGAAAAAGGAGTACAAAGATTAGTTAAGACAATGATGATATAGTGCATTGATTATCTACTTAATATTGCAAAGGTTGGATACACTAGCAAAATCTAGAAGAACAAGTAAGAAGAATTGCATTTACCAAGCTTGACCAAGTGGACAATAGGTGCCAAGAAAAGTTAGTGCAAGTCGAGAAAAAAATTAGTTGGAGCCAAGAAAAGTCAAAGTTTAGTGTATGCCAAGTGATACAGTGTATGCCGAGTGATACAATATAAGCTGAGTAAAGTTTAGTTGATGTTGAGCACCAATAAACTTTAAGTATTTGCTGAGTGATCTAGTTGAAGATGAGTAAAATAATAGTATGGAAACTGAGTGACAACATATTGATGTCAAGTGCTAGTATTCATGTTAAATTGCGGATTTGACAAATTTGAGCTAACAATTTTATTTTCTTGAATTTTTTGAAGGGTGTAGAAGATAAATATGATGAGTTATCGACACAGAATTCATGGTAAACCATTTTGAGATGAATTCAAAGAGGATTGGAGGAGAAGTTTCTAGAAGGGACTAAAATAAAAAGATGGAAAGATTCATTGAATCTTACCTAATCCTACCTAATCATAAAATGGATGATAGAGGATTAATGGAAAAAGATCTTAGTTTTGTATTTATAGTAATGGATGGTTAGAAACAAGCTTCATCAATGTTTGAGAACTTAAGTTAGACAAGAGGTCTAAGATATTGCTTCATTCAATGACTAAATAAAATAGACTATTATTGGAAATAAAAACACGAAGGCTTAAGAGTATGACTTTTTGAAGGGTGAACAAGCTATCAGAGTTGAGGTGTGTGAAATCCAAGCAGAATGGAGAACTGAAACAAAGATCTTTAATCTACAAGTTAGTTGTAATTTGTTATTAGATCAAGCCTCATTGTTACTTTCTAATCATTATACCAGTCTAGGATAAATCCTTTGGATTAAGGTTGACCTGACTATCATTTGTAAATCCTTTAACTAGGTGACATTCCAAGTGAATGATCTAAAGTCCTCTAACAAAGCTCACTCCTAACAGGGTGACTAAAATTCTCTAACAATGTCACATTTAACAATGTTTATTGTAACCTTTAATAGGTTTAGCCATTCATATGGCATCACTTCATAAGAGTGAGAATTAATAGCATGTTTCTAGTGGTTTTTCAAAATTTGAATTTTCACATAAAATAATTTTGTCAAATGTGTTATTATCTATTATGTTTCATGCTTACATTTCTGCAAAGTTATTTTGGTAGTAACCTTCAAAGTTTAAGTGATTGTATGATCTAATGGATGCATGAATGAATATGTATTTGTTGGAATATGATTAAAATGATCATTATTGAAGAAAAAAGATTGTTTGCAAAGAGGGAGATTGTTGATAAAAAGTGTTTTCAAATTGTTTTGTCACTGATGTCAAACCTGCTATTTTCTAGAATGACAATTGCTTATAAGATCTAAGTACTATCACTTAGTTGATTGATGAAGAGGATTTAATCAATAAGATGTAACAAAAGCACCTAATGGAAAGATTGAGTTATGGTTTTGTAATAAAGTCCAAGGATCAATTAAGACAATGATAAAATGATGTATTGATAATATACTTGAAGATACAGATATTGGGTACACTTAGAAACTCTGGAAGAATAAGTTGTAACAAACCTATCTGCAAAGCTTGATTAAGTTCATTAGTGGGTGTCGAGCAAGCTAGTTTATGCCAAGTAGATTATCAGTAAGTGCCAAGCAAATGCATAATCTAGTGTGCACTGAGTGAAACAAAAGGTGTCGAGTACATAATAGGTGCCAAGCATTAGTAAAAACATAGTTGATGTTGAGTGAATCCATAGTAAGTGCTGAGCATTAGTAAAACATAGTAGGTGCTGAGTAACACAGTATGTGTTAAGCATCCAAATTTTAATAGTGTCAAGTTGCTGGATTATTTGAAAGTTCAAAGATTCACTAGATCTAAGCTAACAAGTTTGTTACCTTGAATTTTGGGAACTAGATGGAGGATAAGGATGATGAGCTGGTGGCACATAATTTTAGGTAAATCATTTTTGGGTGAATATAGGAGGATTCTTCATGATGTTTCTAGAAGGAACAAGATATGGGGTAGATTCATTGAATCCTAGCTAATCCATTCAACCTAAAAAAAGAGCAAGAAGATTTGAGTGGGAAAAGTATTCCAGACTTCTATTTAAGGAGTTACATGTCAAGAAGCAAGAGTTGCTGAGTTGCCAGGGTTGTTGAAGTAGTTGGAAGGATGTCAAGGTGAAGGCATTGAGAGAGGAGGAATAGAGTATAGAGACTCTACTTTGTTAAGTGACCATATAGGAGATTGCACTAGTATATTGAGTATGGAGACTTAAGGAGACAAAGCTTTAAAGAAGGACAAACTGTCAGAGCTATAAAAATTGAAAGGCAGGTAAATTTGAGAGCTGAACTGAGATCTAAAATCTGCAAGTTAAGTTGTGAGTTGTATCAAGTCAAAAGCCCTTGTTGTTACTCTCTAACAATTGTATTAGTTAGGGTAAAAATCTTATGAACTTAGGTTGATTTAACAACCATTTGTAAATCTTTTAATAGGGTGGTATCCCAAGTGAATGTTCTAAAGTCCTCTAACTAGGCCCACTTCTAATAGGGTGATTAAATCCTTTAACTAGGTCACATTTAACAGTATGTTGTAGCCTATAATAGGGTAGGCCTTTTATAGGGCATCACTTTAGAAGAGTGAGAATTGAGTAGCATATTACTGGTGGTTTTTTCCAAATTGGGTTTCCATGTAAATCACTGTGTTATGTGTTGATTCTTCATTTGTTTTTCTTGCATGTTGATTTTATAGTAATTTTCTAAGTATAAAAGTTTAATCTTGGATGCATGAATAGTTTAATGAGCTCACTTTAATTGGTGAAAAAGTTTTATCAGAACATTTGGACCTTGAATAACTAATTCACCCCGCTCTTAGTTATTCTAAAAAATTTCTAACAATTGGTATCAAAGCCATCTGCTGATTTGGTTTAAAGGTACTAGAAGCAAGAAGATCAAAATGTCCAAGAGAGAAGTTCCCAAGCTCAATAGAGATAACATCATTGCATGGAAAAGGTTAATGAAGCTGCACCTTGGATCAATAAGTGATCATGTACAAGTCTCAATTGAAGTGGAACATGTTGATCTAGCTGTACCCACTATAGAAGATATGAAGAAAAAGGAGCACAATTAGGCAATGCTAGAGATTTACTCTTCCCTCAACTATACTAAATTTGATGACATCAAGGGATGTGACTCTGCATTCAAGATGTGGAAAGCATTAACTAATATTTATGGAGGAGATCATAATGTTCAAAGAGAAAAACGAGAAAGCCTCAGAGGAAAGTTTGATGACATGAGAATAGAGGAAGGTGAGAATAGTGCTCAATATACCTCTAGAATGAAAGAAGTGGTAAGTGCAATAAGAAGTTTGGGTGGTCATTTAGATGATGAAATTGTTAATAGAAAATTCTTAAGAACCTTTCTCCCCATCTATTCTATTAGAATTTCAGCCATACAAGAATTAAGATGTGTACCAGGAAACACACTAACTCTTGAAGCCACAGTGGAAAGACTCACTACATTTGATTTGTCTAATTTTGATAACTATAGACCTAGGAATCTTGAATTTGCTTTCAAGGCCAAGCTATCATTGAAAGATGTTGAGGAGGTGAAGCCAAAGAAGAAGAATAAAAAGGTAAAGTATGCATCCAATGAAAACAACACAGATGAAGAAGATGTAGAACAATTGGAAGCATTACTAGCTAGAAGATTTTACAAAGGCAAAGGGACATTCAAAGGTAAGCTGCCCATCATATGTTTTAATTGCAATCAAGTAGGACATATTGATACAAGGTGCACATAGAAAAAAAACTATAGTGAAAGAAACAAGAACAAGAACAAAAGAGAAGATTATAGCAGAGATTACAAAGACAAAGACAAAAAGTGTTACATTGTTGAAGAAGAGGATTCTGATGAAAATGATGATGAGGTAGTCTATGTAGCCATGAAGGATGAGTTAGATGAAGATGAGACAACAAAACTGGTAACTTGTATGAACAAAAATGATAGGTAGATCATAGACAGTGGATGCTCACATCACATGATAGGAGACAAAACTAAGTTTGTTACCTTTACTCAGTATGATGGAAATAGTGTTAGATTTGGAAATGATGCCCCATGTCTAATCAAAGGAAAAGGTTATATTAAACTTACAGAGAAAATTTCATGCGATAATGTGTACTATATTGAAGGATTAAATTACAATCTGCTGAGAGTGTCACATTTAGGCAATGTAGGATGAAAAGTACAATTTGGAAATAAATCCACCAAAATCTATGATACTGAGGGAAATCTAATAGGAAAAGGAGATCAAAATAGGAGTAATTTGTTTTACCTAGATATGGAAGATGCAACCTATCTTATTGTTAGATTTGATGATGTGTGGCTATGGCATAAAAGGCTATAATCTAATTAACATCAACAAAATGAAGAAAGCCAGAGGTTTTCCTAAACTGAAGAAGCCTAAAAATATAATGTGCAAACAATGTCAATTAGGGATGATGACCAAGTCAAGTTTCAAAAAAAAATCTATACTTCCAAATAAGTACTAGAGTTAGTGCATATTGATTTGTGTGGGCCAATTGAAGTGCAAAGCTATAGAGGAGACATATATATAATGTTGTTTGTTGATGACTACTCTAGGATGATGACTATCATGTTCTTAAAATAGAAATCTAATGCATTTCAAAGGTTCAAGTGGTATTTGGCCAAGGTTGAGAAGGAAATAGGAAAAAGTCTGAAGTGCCTAAGATCAGATAGAGGAGGAGAGTTCACATCAAAAGAGTTTGAGACATTTTGTAATAACAAAGGAATCAAGAGACAAACATAAACACCAAGAACTCCCCCATAGAATGAAATTGTAGAGAGAAGGAATAGATTAGTGATAGACTATGCTAGAACATTAATGATGGAGAAAAATATTGCTCTAAAGTACTAGAGAGAAGTTGTAAGTACAACTATCTACACCCTAAATTGAGCACAAGTCAAGAAAGGTACAAATGCAAAACCTTTTGAATTATGGTATGTTCACTCACCTAATGTAAAACATTTCAAAGTATTTGGTTGTAGATGTTATATTTGTAAAGATACTAGAAATGGAAAGTTCAATACAAAGAGTGATGAAAGCATATTCCTTGGATACTCCACTAGAAGTAAAGAATATAAGTGTTTCAATACTAACATTAACAAGATTGTGGAGAGTGAAAGCATAAAAAAGTTCAAGTTGATCAAACCAAGAAACTAGAAGAGTATATATCATTTGTATACTTCTATGAAGGAATGCCTACTAAAGAAGAAGATGCCAATCAAGTTGGGAATCAACAACAAGTTTCAATATTAGCCAAGTCACAACCAGTGAATGTCGAGCTGCATTCAAAATTTGAGTTGCAAAATGAAGATAATGCACATTTTGATTCTAAAATTAGTCCATATGAAAGAGATGATGAAATACCTAAAAGAGATGTACATAGTGACTCTGAAGCTGAAAGATCAAACATGAAAAGAAGGACAAAACCAAGACTATCCAAGTATGTAAGAAGACATCACCCTATAGAACAAATCATTGGTGACAAGGAAGTTAGACCAATGACAAGAAACACACTAAGAAATGAATCATGTCTACTAAAAAAGATTGAGCCCAAAATAGTGAAAGATACACTGCAAGATGATAATTGGCATAAATCTATGGAAGAAGAGATAGATTAGATAGAGGAAAAAAAACTAGACTTTAGTTCCTAGACTAGCTAATAAGAATGTGATTGGTACCAAATGGATATTTAGGAACAAGCTAGATGATAATGGTGAGATTAAAAGAAATAAGGCTAGACTACTCTACAAAGGTTATGCACAAGAAGAAGGACTGGACTATGGAAAAATATTTTCCCATGTTGCAAGAATGGAAGGAGTAATGACACTGCTTGCATATGTTGCTTACAAAGGTTTTTAAATCTACCAAATGGATGTAAAGTCTACTTTTGTGAATGGTATACTAGAAGAGGAAGTCTACATAAAACAACCAAAGGAATTGGTTGATGAAAACAACAAAGATATGCACTCTATGGTTTGATGCAAGCACCTAGAGCATGGTATGAGAGACTACACAATATCTTATGAAGATAGGATTTGAAAGAATAGATGACAAAAAAAACTTGTATATCAAGGTAGAAAAAGGTAAAGACATTTTGATAGCTGAAATATTTTTTGATGATATAATATTTGGAGGAAAAGTTGCCCTATGCAAAGATTTTTCTGATCAAATGAAACATGAGTTTGAGATGTCAATGTTTGGAGAAATAAAATTATTTGTTGGATTGTAAGTAGATAAACTAAAATATGGCATATTCATGACCCAATAAAAATATATAAGATTCAAAACCAGCAATACACCAATGGTAACAAGACATAAGTTATCCAAGAACGATGAGTCAACTAAGGTAAATTAGACAATGTATAGATCAATGATTGGAAAGTTACAGTATGTTGTGCATAGTAGACCAAACATTGCATTAGCTATTGGAATAGTGGCAAGATTTTCTACAAATCCAAGAGAAAATAATCTTATGGTAGTAAAAAGAATATTGAGGTACCTAAAAGGAACTAATGACTTTGGCTTATACTACAAGAGGACTGAAAAGTTTGAATTGAAAGCCTACACTAATGTAGATTGGGTGGTAATATTGATGATATAAAAAACACCAGTGTAGGAGCACTCTTCTTAGGTAGAAGATTAGTCACTTGGACTAGCAAAAAGAAAAGTTGCACCTCACAGTCCATAGTAGAAGTTGAGTATGTTGCTACTGCTACCAACAACACCAATATTGTATGGATCAAGCACCTATTGAAAGGTATGAAGGAAGAGGTAACTAAACCTATGATACTCTATTGTGATAACACAAGTGCCATCAACATATAAAAGAATTCTATGATGCATGCCAAAACAAAGCACATTGTAATTAAGTATTACTATGTAAGAGAATTGATGGAAGACAAGCAAGTGAAGATGGAATATTACAACTCAAAGGAACAAATTGTTGATATCTTCACAAAAGCATTACCTAAAGATGCATTTGAGTATCTTAGAGGTAAGTTAGGGTGATACCCCTATCCAAGGCTATTTAAGCAACAAGAAGACTACCCTACATCAAATGAGTTGATTGTTGAAATGTTATAAATTGATGCAGAGGATACTTAGTTTAGGTTTTGATCTGAAGTAATTAAAGTACTAAAAATCCAAACAAGTCACAAGCAAGGTGGCAGAGGGAGAAATTGGAGTTCTTGCAAATGCTACACTTGCATGATAAGATGCTAAAATAACATGTCTTTGGTATTGTTGTCAAAGAGGGAGAAATAGCAAAAACTGATCAAATCTATAAAATCAAATGGACAAAGGGAGAAGTCGCTAAATTTATCAAAATAATGAGATGATACCAAAATAGTAGAAACTAATCAATGTATGAAGAAGGAGAAATAATGTGTAGAGGGAGAAATAGTAGTTAAAAGCTAGAGCAAAATTGATCAAAGTGGTAAGCTACAAAAAAGAGGGAGTCATACTGAAAATTGATCAGACACATAGAGGGATAAATGTGTAAAAGGTAATAGCAACTAAGAGGGAGAAAAAAGTGTAGACAAGAATCAATCAGAGAAAGAGAAAAATGGAGTAGGAAAAAAATGAGAAGATAGTGTATCAGAAAAAGAGATATACTTTTAAAGAAGGAGTTACTTAATAAATTTAGAAGGAGTTATAAGAAATTCAACATTGCTAATAGAATGAATAGTTTTGGATAAAGTTTTCCTTTTGGCATTTGAGTTACTATTTTAACCTAGTTAGCATTTTAATAACTTGGTTGATCAATTTGGTTTTCCATCAATGCCAAAGAGGGAGATTGTTGGAATCTGATTGAAAAGATCATTATTGAAAAACAAAAATTGTTTGCAAAGAGGGAGATTGTTGATAAAGAATGTTTTCAATCATTGTTTTGTCACTGATGTCAAACTTGCTATTTTCTAGAATGACAATTGCTTATAAGATCCAAGTACTATCACTTAGCTAATTGATGAAGAGGATTTAATCAATAAGATGTAACAAAAACACCTAAGGGAAAGGTTGAGTTATGGTTTTGTAATGAAGTGCAAGGATTAGTTAAGACAATGATAAAATAATGTATTGATACTATACTTGAAGATACAGTTGTTGGCTACACTTTAAAACTCTGGAAGAATAAATTGTAACAAAGTTTTCTACAAAGCTTGATTAAGTTCATTAGTGGGTGTCAAGAAAGCTAGTTCATGCTGAGCAAATTATTAGTAAGTGCCAAGCAAATACATAATCTAGTGTGTGTTAGGTGAAACAAAGGGTGATGAGCATGTAATAGGTGTCGAGCATTAGTAAAAACTTAGTTGATACTGAGTGAATCCACAATAAGTTTTGAGATTAGTAAAACATAATAGGTGCCAAGTAACACAGTATGTGTCGAGCATCAAAATTTTAATAGTGCCATGTTGCTACATTATTTGAAAAGTCAATGATTTTCTAGATCTGAGCTGACAAGTTTTTTACCTTGAATTTTGTGAACCAGATGGAGGATAAGGATGATGAACTGGTGGCACAAAATTTTAGGTAAACTATTTTTTGGTAAATACAAGTGGATTCTTCATGATATTTCTAGAAGGAACAAGATATGGAGTAGATTCATTGAATCCTACCTAATCCATTCAACCTAAAAGAAAGAGTGAGAAGATTTAAGTGAGAAAAGTATTCCAGACTTTTATTTAAGGAGATATAGGTCAAGAAGTAGGATTTGCTAAGTTGCCAGGGTTGTTGAAGTGGTTGGAAGGATTTCAAGGTGAAGGCATCGAGAGAGAAGGAGGAATAGAGTACAGAGACTCTACTTTGATAAGTGGCCATATAGGAGATTGTACTAGTATATTGAGCATGGAGACTCAAGGAGACAAAGTCTAAAAGAAGGACAAGTTGTTAGAGCTACAGAGACTAAAAGCCAAGAAAATTTAAGAGTTGAACTAAGATCTAAAATCTACAAGTTAAGTTGCGAGTTGTATCAGGTCAAAATCCCTTGTTGTTACTCTCTGAAAATTGTATCAGTTAGGGTAAAAATCCTATGGATTTAAGTTGGTTTAACAGACATTTGCAAATCCTTTAATAGGGTGGCATTCCAAGTGAATGTTCTAAAGTCCTCTAACTAGGCTCACTTCTAACAATGTGGTTAAATCCTTTAACCAGGTCACATTTAATAGTGTGTTATATCCTTTAACAAGGTAGACCTTTAACAGGGCATCACTTCAGAAGAGTTAGAATTGAGTAGCATGTTACTAGTGGTTTTTTTGAAATTGGGTTTCCACATAAATCATTGTGTTATGTCTTGATTCTTGCATGTTGATTTTACAGTAACTTGCTAAGTAGGAAAGTTTAAGCTTGGATGCATGAATAGTTTAATGAGCTCACTTTACTTGGTGAAAAATTTTTATCAAGACATTTGGATATGGGTTGACTAAGTTGTGAAATTTTTTATTTGTACATTTGGACCTTGGATACTTAATTCACCCCCCCTAGTTCTTAGTTATTCTAAAGAATTCCAAGAATGTTTCCTTGGCACACACTATGTCTAGGTCCTTATGAATGCCATTATCTCCAAAGCTCTCAACTTTGTAGTGAATGTATGACTTGATATCCTTTATTCAAATAAAATTCTCTAGAACTTTTGAAAATGATCCTAAGGGATCATCAACTTGAGATGTGAAGTGGTGCTTCTTGAACATATATCTTGACACCTCACTAACATCACTGATAGTAGGATTCTCCATTTTAGCTGATTCAAATACTTGAAAAGCTTCATTAAATATCTAAATTTTGTGAAACTAGGGCTTTTTCCACTTCACACTATAAATGCTTCAAATTCACATTTACTTGCTATCAAATTGCTCAAAATTTCTCCTTAACTCTTCAAATGATACTCAAAATCTTGTTCACATCCTTTAAATATTTCAAATCAAACTTCGCATTGGTTGTACATCTACCACAATTCATAAAACTAACATGCTTTTAATTAATAAACTCACTTGTCTTCGTTCTCCTTCGTTTGATCACCAAATGACTTGTGCTCTTAATTAGAGATTCCTTATAACCTTTACTACCTTGTGTTAACATCACAACTCTCAAATCAACTCTTAACTTTTGTTCCATCTTTCTGATTCTTTGTCTTTGGTAAAAGGTTCTTAATTCAAATAAGATGAATCACACACAAATTTTCACTTTAATCTCTCATTAGGTACATCAAAATACCGTTCTTCTAAAATAGTATGTGAACTTTCTAGATCACTTTCTCTCACAAATATTTCCTTGAATTCTTCAACTTTCTCTTTTAGTGCTTCCTTGTGATTGTAATTGCTACAATTATCATTTCTTCTTTCATTTATGTTATTGTTCCTTCTGTAGTTAGGATTCTTGTTGAAGTTTCTTCTATCCATTCTACAAAATCTCACTATGTGTCCAAAGTTATTGAATAACTAACATATAGGTGCATTCCTTTTCTGATTGGTTCCATTCATATTATCTAGTGCTTTGCCATTCCTTGTAATGTGTCCAAGGTTGTTATACTTATAACATACAATCTAATTCCTTACTCTATTAGGTCTTTCTCCATCTGCTATGCCCTTAATATTGGTGTATATGGGGTTATGAGTAGTCAAATTGTTGCTATATTAATCCTTAATTATGTCAAGTTATAAGATAGGTAGGTTGGCCTAGGTGTTATGTAGGGTTGTGTCTATTCAACCCAAGCATAATTAGGTATATATAGGAGGTTGTGAGTTTTATTTCAACATCATATTGTGAAGTGTGTTCTCATTGGAGATATTTGGAGGTTGCCCCCTCGAAGTGGCATATTACTCTTATTTATTATCAAGTATATATATATATATATAATATTTCATATTATTTCTTCTATTGTGTAAGTTATTTCATTACAAGTGGTATCAGAGCATGATCTTGGCACCATAGAGGCAAGATTTTTTCTCAACATGAGGACAATTTTGGGAACAACATCACTATAAGATTTTAGTTAATTTTTCAAATATTTTTAAAGGGTTTCTGAAGACTATATTAAAGATGCTATAGTCCAAAATTCAGAAGAATTAGAGAAAACTTGAGTAAATTACTACAATATTATTATTTCTACACAATTTATTGAGTTCTACATATCTCTAACATCTTGCCGAATTGGAGTATAACTTGTATTGGGTTTTTGAACACATACTATAGGATCCTACATTTCAAAGCTTGGAGAAATTGAAGCAAAAATAAGAAATTTATTAAAAAATTAGGAAAATTCACTTTTAAGGCAACAATTTTGCCCATTTTTTTGGATTTTTCCTAAGGGTATCTTGGCCCTAGTAAGTTATAGCAAAAAAAGAAGGAGAGATAATCTATATTTCATTTGTGTGATTTATTTCAAAAATATTGGTTTCCATCATGATAAGGCCTCCAAAAAGAGGCGACAAGAATGCTACCACACCAGGGAAATCTTCTGATCAAGATTGGGAGACAATAGAGGATAGTAATCCCAATGGGAAAATAAGTAAGTTCAAGGAAGAGGTTAAGAGGGATATGTGTGACTTGAGAGGAGATATATCAGATATACAAAGCATGTTAAGCACCTATATGAATGAGAGAAGGAAGGATTTTTCAAGCAATCAAGATGAAACCTTCAAGTCAACTAATAATGACACAAATTTTAGTACTCCAATGGGACCTAGGATTTTTTTCCAGAGGTGGATATGTGCAAATTTGATGTCAAGGATCCTCTAACATGGATAAATCAAATGGAGAATTTTTTTGAGGTACACGAAACCCCATATGGATAAAAGGTCACTATGGCTTCCTTATATGTAGAACCATATCAATTCATTTGGTATCATTGGCTTTTTACTCATAGGAGGAAAAAGGGTCTCACTATATCATGGTCAATTTTTACAAAAGAACTCCAAGCATATTATAGCAATAGTGTGACAAAAAAATTCTTTAGCCAACAAGCTAAGCTTCAACAAATAGGATTAGTTATGGATTATATTCAAAAATTCCAAAATCTATCCTTAAGAGTGGATACAATTATAAAGGAGAACTTAAATGATTTATTCTTGGGTGGTCTCAAAGATCACATTCAACATGAGGTATGCATGTTTAGTCCTAGCTTAGTAAATGAGTCTTTTATATTGGCACATAGAGTAGAGGAGAAGTTCTTGATTCCTATAAAGCAAGGGGCTAATATGATAAGAGAAAAAGGTTATTGAACACCTTATCTTCCTCAAACTACTAGGTTGACTCCACAACAAATTGAGTAGAAAAGAGAAAAAGGATTGTGTTTCAATTGTGATAGAAAATACAATCGAGGACATAAATATAGTGAAAGTAAATTGTTCTATATTGAAGGTCCAAGTGAGGAAGAAGAGAATGAGACCATATCAGAGGAGAATAGGGAATTAGGTGAGGAATCACATGATTCTCAAACAATAATTTCTTGTCATGCACTTTCAAGTTTCAGTACACCACAAACTCTCAAGGTAGTGGGTTTCTTAAAGAAGTAGAAAGTAACAATGTTGATTGAATTAGGTAGTACTCATAATTTTATCAACAAAAAGTTGACAACTCTTCTAAACTATTTTATATATCTAGCCTCAAAGTTTTAGGTTTTGATTTTAGATGGGGACACAGTTAGTTGTTCAAGGAATTATCATAGCATTAAATTATCCATGTGATATTATCAACTTAATACCCCAATATATGCAATATCCATGGTTGTAGCACATATTGTTTTGGGAGTACAATGGCTTACTACATTGGGAACAATTGAGATGAAATTATAAGAACTATTCATGCAGTTTCAATCAAAAGGAAAGGTAGTGGAGCTAATGTTATTGAAGGAAAAATCCCCATAGATGGTAAGCTCTCATCAAATGCAAGATTTTCTTAAGAAAGAAGCAGATGGATTTGTGGTCTAGTTATGTTCATTAGAAGTATCTCAATATAATGCTCTTACTCATCTAGATTTACAAGCAATAATTGATCATCACTCAGTAATTCTTGGAGATATGCCTAAAGGACTTCCTCTTATGAGGGATCATGACCATGCCATACAACTAGTTCCATAGAGCTAGCCGGCAAGCTTTAGGCCTTATAGGTACCCACACATACAAAAAAGTGAGATAGAAAAAAATGTTGAGGAAATGCTAGAGGAAGGAATTACAAGGCATAGCCAAAGTTCTTACTCCTAAGCTATTGTGATGTTGCATAAGAAGGATAAAACTTGGTGCATTTGTCCATATTATAGAGTGTTCAACAAGTACATTGTTAAAGATAAGTTTCTAATTCTAGTCATCGATGATCTTCTAGATGAATTAAATGGAGCTACATATTTTACCAAGTTAGTTCTTAGACATGGTTATCACCAAATTCAGCTTAAGGAGGAAGATATTAGCAAGACAACATTTTGAATTCATGAGGGTTATTATGATTTTTTGGTGATGCCATTTAGTCTTACCAATGCACCATCTATATTGCAAAGTTTGATGAATTCCATTTTTAAGAAGTTCTTGAGAAAGTTAGTGTTAGTGTTTTTTGATGATATATTAACTTATAGCAAGACTTGGGAAGAACATTTTTAACATGTAGATCAAGAATTATAATTAATTGAAGGTCATCAACCCTATGCTAAGCCATCCAAGTGTTCTTTTGGTCTTAAGGAGGTGGAGTATTTGGGACACATAGTTTCACATGAAGGAGTAAAGGTGGACCCTAAAAAATCCTATTCCAAATACTATTAAGAAGCTGAAGGGTTTCTTGGGATTGATAGGGTACTATAGAAGATTTGTGAAGAATTATGGTCATACAGTAGCACCCCTTACCACTGTATTGAAGAAGGATTCTTTTCATTGAAATGAATCTACTAATGTAGCATTTGAGAAATTGAAGAAGGCTATGTGTACAACTCCAGTGCTTGCCACTCTAGACTTCACCAAGGAATTCACTGTGGAATGTGATTCTTTTGGAAATGGGATAGGAGTAGTTCTCATTCAAGAAGGTCAACCAAGTGCTTTTGAGAGTGATCAATTAAAAGGTAAAAATCAAATCAAACCTATTTATCAGAAGAAAATGCTAGCAATCCTTCATGTAGTTAAAAAATGGAGGCCTTATTTAATGGGTCAAAACTTCAAGGTTAAGACAAATCATGATAGCCTAAAATATTTTTTGGAACAAAGAATATCTTTGTAAGAGCAAAAAAATGGGTCACTAAGATGTTGGGATATGACTTTGAAATTGTATACTAGAAAGGGAAGGAAAATATTTGGCTGATGCACTTTCTAGGAAGGATGAAAAAGATGAAGACATATTTTGTGCCCTTTCAATATTACAAGAAAATTGGGTGGTAGAATTCAAATAAGAGTAGAAAAATGATGTTACAACAAGTAATCTCATCCAGTAAATATAAAATGGCCCTATTAGTTTAGATTAGTTTTGTTTAAAGGGGGATATTCTTTGGTACTTATATCTTTGCAAGAATTTCACTCTTAAACACAAGATTCTCAAAGAACTACATGAGTCCCCAATTCATGGTCATTCAGGATTTTTGAAGACATATCATTGAGTCAAGAAAGATTTTTTGGGAAGGCCTAAAAGGAAATTAAAAAAAAACTATGGCTGAATGTTTGGTTTGTCAAAGAAATAAGGGGGAAATAATTAAGACATTAGGTCTCTTGTAGCTTTTATCAATTCCTAGCAAATGTTGGGAAGAGGTATCCATGGCCCTCAATCAAAAGGCTTCCCAAATCTAAAGGTCATAATATCATCGTGGTAGTTGTTGATTGCCTCACTAAATATGCACATTTCATTGCATTATCACATCCTTTTACAACAAGTATAGTGGCAAAAGTTTCTTGGAGAATATCCAAAAGCTACATGGTACACTTAAGGTTATTATTAGTGATTGTGGTCCTATCTTTACTAGTCACTTTTGGAGAGATTTATTCTCATGTTTGGGTACTCAATTGGTTTATAGTTCTTCATACCATCCTCAATTAGATGGGCAAACTAAGGTTGTTAATAAGTGTTTGGAAGGATATCTATGTTGTTTCACTTCAAAAAAGAAATCTCAATGGGTAGATTGGATACCTCTTGTGGAATGGTGGTACAATACTTCTTTTCATAGCTCATCAAAAATGTCTCCATTTTTGGCACTTTATGGATATCATCCTCCTTCCATCACATTATTATTAAAGGTGTCACCAAGAGTTTAGGCAGTAGAGTACCACTTGCTTCATCAATAACAAGCACTTTCAAGACTCAACGAGAATTCAACTATGGCACAAAATCTATTGTAGCAACAAGTAGACCAACATCATAGTTAAATAAATTTTGAAGTTGGGGACTAGGTCTTCTTGAGATTGCAACCTTATAAAAAAATCTCAATAAAGCAACAAAAAAAGAATAATAAGTTGTCAATAAGATATTATGGACCATACCAAATCATGCAAAAGATTGGTAGTGTTGCCTTCAAGCTTGAGTTGCCACCAACAACAAAGATACATACAATTTTCATATTTTTTGTTTGAAGAAGGTAATTGGGTAGAATATTCCTACTCAAAAAGTACTACTAGAACTTGATGAAGATGGAAGAATAATTTTGGAACCAGGGTTCATTCTTCAAACACACATGAAGAAGCTAAGGAATAGAACCTTGACTCAGTATATAATCTAATGGAAGGACTTACTAGTTTAAAAGGCCACATGGGAGGATGAAGAGTTCTTTCAAAAGAATCCACACTTGGTTAGCATTGAGAAAAATGCTTCTTTCAAGAGAGGGATGCTATGCCCTTAATATTGGTGTAGATAGGGTTATGAATAGTCAACTTGTGGCTATCTTAATCCTTAATTAAGTCATGTTATCATTATTATATTATTATTTAGGTAGGTCGGTCAACCTAGGTGTTATGTAGGGTTGTGTCTATTCAACCTAAGCATAATTAGGTATATAGAGGAGGTTGTGAGTCTTATTTCAACATCATATTGTGAAGTTTTTTCTTATTGGAGATATTTGGAGGTTTCCTCCTTGAAGTGGCATATTACTCTTAGTTATTATCAAGTATATATATACTATTTCATAATATTTCTTCTATTGTGCAAGTTATTTCATTACACCATCATTCAATCTTCTTTGTGATCTCCTTTCATTACTTATAGGGTTAGTACCCCTAAACATTCTATTATTTCTATTATTACTATCAAACTTAGATTTCTTACAATCTATTGTTTTATGTCCAAAACCATGATAATTTTAACAATAAAAATTAGTGATAGGTTTAAAAGACTTACTTGTTCAATTTCTCTTCATATGACCAACTTTATTACATATAAAATATATACCTCTAAATTCATATCTATCTTCCTTGGGTTGTTCAACTTTCTCTATTTGTTTTGGTTCATCATGTTTCTCAAGATAGATTAAATTTCTCAACTTCTTTAGATACTTCTCTAGATATGCTTGGTTTAATCCTATTCTAATCAATTTCTTTTGGCTTAGGGTTTCAAAAAATAGATCTAGTTCCTTCCTAATTTTAGTTATCTTGACTGGTTCATCTCCAATAAGATATCCAAGAGTTGTCTTATCATAAGAAGATCTCTAGCAAAATAGTTGTTCATCAATTTTTTCACTACTGGAATAAAGCTTCTCTAACTATTTATTAGCCTAATTTAAATCTCCTTTCATAATGGTATTGTACTTTACTAATTCTGCACACTTTGTTCTAATTAAATATAATTTAGATGTTACTTGAGTGAGATGCAATCTTAGATCTACATTCTCAAATTTCATATCTGGTTCAATCTTACTATCATCCTTCTTATGACTTAACTTAAGCTCAATAATTTTCAACTCATGTTTCAAGATCTCATTTTCTTTCTTGGTGGTTGCTACATCATTACTTTCCTTAGTCTTCTCTTTTGATTCTTTCCTAGATTTTTGGTAATCAATTTTATCTTTCATTTTACCAATGTAATCTTTTTCATCTTCATACCTTTCTTTTAGGTTGTCTCTTTCTTTTGTAAGAAGAAAAATTTTCTCAAGGGCTTCTTCAAGATTTCTTTTTAACTATTCATATCCATAGGGATCTTGCTCAAGCTATTAAGCATCTTCTAAGTAACTAGGCTCTGATACCAATTGTTAGAAATAGATAATACTGAGAGGAGGGGGGTGAATCAATATTCTCGAAACTTTTTCCCACAACTAGATATTATTAATTACTTTGCAATATGCATATGAAAGTAAACCAATAATGTTGAATAGTAAATAAAAACCATACACAAAAAGAACTCATAACACCATTTTTTTTAACTAGGGAAACCCTAGTGGAGATGGTACCCACAAAATGATCCACTAAACAAAAGAATCATGTTAAAGATATTTATCCTATTAGGAGTTGATGAATAACATATAGTGTCTCATTCCTTGTTAGAGGACTAGGCCCTGTTAAAAGCCTTAACCTTGTTAGGAGTTTCTTGAACCCTATTAGTAGTTGGTAATACAATTACAACTTTATACAAGAAGATCCCACTACTCTAACATGCAATTATATGATATAGTGCCTTTATACAAAATGAGATAGATAAAAAAAACCTCCTTATTATTGATTTTTTCACTTCACATAGCTTTGATTTGACATCAGAATTTGCATCACAAATCTCTTATACAATTTTGCATATCATATACATAGTTCACATACACATCATATAATTCACATTAACATTGCATCATATTCACAACATATTCTATTTCTTTACATGAAATGATAATTTACTTATACTCTTTTCTTTCACAAAAACTCTTGTGCGACATATAAGATTTCATCCATTATGATAACTTAGGGTAAACATATAAGATTTCATCCCTACATAAATAAGTAATTATTTTGTGACCAAAATAATTCCTTAACACTTTATTCCTCTATTTGTGTTGTACATTTTTCTATTTTGATACTAGTATTTTTTATACCTTTCCTTGACTTTGCACATCCCAAATCTCTCTATATCCTTCACAATACCAAAAACTATCTTTGTATTGCTAGTGAAATTGTTTAACACTTAGATAATCTTCTGTCTCTAACTATAGAATCTTCAATAGTATATTCTTCCATCTCATCTTGAGATATATGCTGCCAAAAATGACAACTTTAACTCATCCTACCTAGCCATATTTCCAACATACTCAATATGTGTTAGAGTACTCAATGACCATAGACTATCTTGGCAATAGTAACTAATAAGGTTTAACTGAATTTCATACAAGTTGTCTATACATAACTTGACCTTAGTAAAGTGGCTCAGTTGTAACAATGACCAAACAAATATTCCTAATGAATGACTAAGTGTTTTACACTAATAGGAAAAATGCCTTAGAGATCAACACTAATGACTTCCCTCATGTCTTATGGAACTTTGATCAATTGGTGACCTTGTATGTATATGAATAGTAATGATGTTTAGGAAATGAAGTTCATGTTATAGATTATAAGTAGCTCTATAAAATGATAGTGACTCTAATGGCTAATGATTTGAAGTGTATGAAAATATTGATTGATAGATAAATGAGGTCTAAGGGTGATGTGAAAGTTTCTTGAAAGCTAAGGTGTATGATAGGTGAAATAGAGATAATGATCAAAATTAATTGATAGGTTGATGCATGTAAGGATTGTGGTTTCCTTTGGAGGGAAAAAATAGAATGTTAATTAGGGAAAGGACTTAAAATTGGTAAAAATCAAGTTATGGATCATGTTCATGAGTTTTTGATTTATGGAATAGATTAACCAGTTGATTGGATTGGGACAACACCCTTAATATCCTCTTTTGGATAAATAACTCCTTGGACTCAACCCACTCTCAAGACCTATTAATAGTCACTCAACATCCTCACAAACACTAAGCTCCACATCCTTACAAACCCCCACCATCCATTCAACCTATTAATCATATCCATTGATCATATTATCACACTATGTGACTATCTACATACCACTCATACATTCACCTTTAGATCATATGCCTTTGATTACCCTATACCCAATGGTCCCCCTTAATCCAAAACAACATGGTAAACTCTAGTGATATTTTTTTCAATAGAAAGGACTCATACTATTCTATACTTTTCTTACATAACAACCATATACCATTCCTTAAGATGGTCACTTTAAACCATTTCAAATAAGTGTCCCTTCACTCTCAATGCATTGAGAGACCCTCACTATCCCCCTAAGACCCTAGTTAGAATCAATACAATATTTGAGGATAGTTTTGAATTGAAAAAAATCTCTATTGTGATACAAAAATGTCACATGATCGATTATTACAAGCATTGAATCTAGATCATCACTTGGGTGATGGTAACTCAAAATTTTATATAGTTGTTACAGTTGCGATCTAGCAGATGCCATCATAAATCAAGCCTTGGATGGCCATATGGTGCAACAAAAAAAATGCCACAAATAAATGATGTTATCGATATTGTGATAGAAAAGTATCACAATTGCGTGACATAATCTTATTAGAAATCCCATTAGTTGATGTTGATGCATGATAGTGTTTCAATGATGATTGGAAAAATGATTGTAGGTTTATTTGTGATTTTCATGGTAATGGCTGCCACACCAACTAAGGATATCCTTATTAGAAAATATTTTTGATACTTGAAATAGGTGGTTGGCATCTAATATTTATCACGTAAATGGTTAAGGACATTGTTTAGGATTGGATGACAAGTTACTAAGATTATGGTTATAGAATGTATGTCCTCTTGAATAGGGTAATGACTTGTAGGTGCTTGTACTAAAGCAATACTTGTATGTTGACAAGACAATGCCTATTAGATGGTTGAGATTAGACAATTTGGAATTTTAAAGATGTTAACTATTCATGAAAATTTTTTAATTTTCAAAAGTAAAGGGTCACTCAAATGTGATGAAAAGAAAGTGTTTAGTATATGTGAATTAATAGGAGTCCTAGTTACTTAAGGATTGAAATCCTCAAATTATCCATATCGTAAGCTATATTCTGAATAGTGAAGCAATTTTTCAAACCAATACGAAGTAGTGAGCTAAATTTTAAATAGTGAAAGTAGTTGTATATCAGAATTGTAGTATGCTAATTTTACTTCTAAACTCCATGTTATCTTGGAATATTAATATATTTTTTAGTGTTAATTTAGTCAATGAGGAGTCCCTTTGTAGGAAGTATAATAAGGAGATAAATTTTGTTCAATAAGGAGTCTTAATGAATGTGGGGTGGTCAATATGAACCTAGAAAACTCATAATGAATGTAGGAAATGCATAAAAATAAACAATTAAATCTTCTATAGTGTGGAATTATGAAAGTGATTATGCAATATCTAAAGAACAAACATGTATTTCCAAAATGATTGTGAACATAAATCTTTCCAACTCCTAACTCACATGTTGCAAATGATCTAGACATATTTTTATTTGCAAATTTGTACTCAACATAATGCACTTATGTTACATTGATTTTAAGATACTGAGTATTTTATTGACTACAAAAATATGTACATATTATTTCTTGTGAAGAACAAGCCATGAAACTGGTGTGTTAATTTGTGACCTATTTGACAAGTGGACAAGTGTTCCAAAATATGGTGTTGGAAAATTTTAATTGGATAAGTTAATCATGATGTATAAAACTTCTTTTACTTCAAACATTAAACAGATTTTATATCTTCCCATAAACTTTCATTTGAATATTAACCCTAAGAGGGGTCTACCCTATGAGAGGCCTACCCTATTAAAGGCTAGAATAAATACTAGGTTTTACCTTGATAAAAGGATTTTTACAACACAACTAAGTGAGTACTTGACACAAGGAGAACAAAGAGTGACTAGGTCCAAAGGCACACCTGACTATCCAAGTCACTTGTAAGAGTAAACACAATGGAAAACAACATGAACAACACCCATCAAAGGAGATACGAGAAACATGATACTTTATAAATTCATCAAATGGTCAATATAAATGCCCAATAGTAAGACCTTCTAGGTTATGACCAACATTACAATCAAGGCATCAATATTTAAAGATAAAACTTTGCATTCCAACTCTACTCTACTCTTCTTGATCTATCTTTGACCTCCAAAAATCATGTCCTAAAACTCTAACTAAAATCTTCTTAAATACATACACAACCATAATTTGGCTTGTTGGAAATACCAACTAATTAAACCCTATATTAAATGCCAAAATAAGCCACAGGTAAGATCTCAATAGATATTCAATATGAAAAATAATTTAACTTGCAAGGTCAGCCCAAAATAGAACTAGACACAGACAAATTAGTCAAAAAAGGACTCAAACCAAATACTATCACTCAACATCCAAATGAACTTAGCGACTAGAGGAACTCAAAAACCAAAGGAAACTCAACAACCAAAGGAAAGTTGAAAAACAAAAGAACTTGACAACAACTATGAACTTGAAAACCACTACAAACTTGGCACCGACTAAAAACTCTAAAACCATTATAAACTTGGCAATAACAAAGGATCTCAAAAATGCTACAAACTTAGCAGTAACTAAGAACTTAACACCAACTATGAGCTTGCCAAAAATTAGAAACAAGAGAAATATCTAGGATAGCAATACAACCTAGGATGCTCTTGCATTAGACAACCAGGGTTGAAAGAAATGATTCTCTTGAATTATTGAGATGTCACAACTTGAGGTTAATCCAACTCAAAATAAGAAATCCATGTAGCATCTTCAACTGGTCTACTCTTCCACTTTACCAAAAACTCATAGTAATCATTTCGTCTTGTGCTCTTGTAAACTCTTTGATTCAATACTTATTCAACTTCTTAGATCTATTTCTTAGTATAGTTATCTAATACATCAATTTCATCATCTGACTCATGATATTTATATAAATCAACAACATTAAATATAGGATATATATCCACGTCATTAAGCAACTCAACTTCATAAGTATTACCACTGTCAAACTTTCTCAAGATCTTACAAGGTCCAAACTTCATCTTCAACTTATTGTATGTTCCACTAGGAAATCTTCCTTTCTTCAAATGAAACATCACCTCACCACCAACTTCAAAAATATGATGTCTTCTAAACTTATCAGCATTCTCCTTATAGTTAAGATTACTTTGTTCCAATCTCAACTTTACTTTCTTATGCAAAAAATCCATAAAATCAACAAATTCTTCCCCTATGACACTTCTCTACTCTTCACCAATAACATCTTTTAAATATGATATACCTCTAGGCTACATTCTAGTAACAATCTCAAAAGGTGTCTTCCCTATACTCCTATTTATAGAATTATTATATGCAAACTCTGATTGTGCCAACAGTACTTCCTAGTTACTTAGCTTATCCCCAACTAAACATCTCAACAAATTACCCAAACTTCTATTCACAACCTTTATCTATCCATTTGTCTGTGGATGGAATGTAGAACTAAACTTCAACTCAGTGCCCATGTTCTTCCACAAAGTCTTCCTAAAATAACCAAAAAAAAAAAATACTACTACTTGGTAATCCATGCAATCTTACAATATCTTTAAAGAAAAGTTCAGCAACATGCTTAACATCTGATGTCTTCTCTCATGGTATAAAATGTTCCATCTTAGAACATCTATCCACAACAACAAATATGAAGTCATACCCCTTTACTGTCTTAGGAAATCTAAGAAAAAAAATCCATACTAATGCCACTCCAACATTTCTTGGGAATAGTAATAGGTGTATACAAACAAGTATTATGACTTACTTCTCTTATAACTTGATAAACTCCAAAACTCTTCATAAACTCTTGAACACCCTTATACATCCGTGGCTAATAATATTTATCTTTTAGCAAACTCAATGTCTTATCAACTCCAAAATGTCAAGCCAATCCACCATTATATTTTCCCTTAATCAAATTAACTCTCATAGGACTTCTAGGAATACACAACTAAATTCCTTTAAAAAACATACCTTCTTGAATAAAATATTCATCATACTTATGTGATCTGTTAGATTTGGTGCTCTACCCTCTCTCCACACCTTAGAAAAATTAGAGTTAGAATCATACAACTCTTTAATTTCACCAAAACTAAGAACTTCAACCTTCATCTCAATCAATAAGAAATGTCTTCTCCTTAATGTATCAAAAACTCTATTAGTAACTCCATGTTGGATACAATTGATTAATTATATATTATCTTTGATGTTACACAAATGTCATATCATTATCAGTCAATATATGTCAAGCTCACTTGGGCAATAAAGATAGTATTATATGTCTATTGAGCACTCCTGTGATTGCCTAGTTCAGAAGGTAGTGTCTATTGAGCTCACTCGGGTGTTGAAGGAAATTTTGTAGAAAATGAGTGTTAACCGAGCTCACTCGATAAATGAAGAAAAGTTGGATGGATCCAATATTTATTGAGCTCACACAATTACCAAAGGATATTCATGAATATGAAATGTTAACTGAGCTTCTATTGGTTAACATAGGAAATCATTTCTAAGTTAGTGTCTACCGAGTTGGAAGGGTTTTCTTATTTTGGCATATTAAGCTTAATTGATTTATCTATTGGTTTGAGCCAACTAAGGTGATGAATATTAATTATTCTAAGTTGTATATGAGTTGAATTGATAATATGAAAGATATAAGTATAAGGTCAAGTTGAGAATTTGAAAGTAGAAAAGAGTGTGAAGATGTGATGAATAAATTGAAGATTTTATGATGAAGAGAGGAAGTTAATTTGAAGGATAAGAAGAATATCTTTATGGAGTGGAAAAGCTATATTTGATCTAGAAGGATCAAGTACAAGCTAGAATAGAGATCTATAATCAGTAATTTAGTTACATTCAAATTAGGTCATCTCATTGTTACTGTCTAGCCATTGTAGCAGTGAACTAAATCTCCTAATAGAGTTGGCTTAATAGCTATTTGTAAATCTTCTAACAAGGTGGTAGTTCTATTGAATTTTCTAAAGACGTCTAACAAGGTCACTCATAACAAGGTGATTAAATCCTTTAACATGATCTTACCTAATTGTGTGTTTTGTAACCTTTAATAGGGATTGCTCCTAATAGGGCTTACTTTAGAAGAGTGAAAATAGTAACTAGTTGCAATTGGTGGTTTTTCCTAAATTGGGTTTCTATGTTAAATCCTAGTGTCAAATGTATTCATGCTATTTTCTTTATGTGTTTGCAACTAAATTAAAATAATGATAATTATAGATAACATCTAAAGTTTGCATGTTAAGAATTTATCGAGCATATTCAGTAATTACCGAGTTACAACATTTTATGTGTGTTTATCAAGCATCTACAGTAATCAATTTTTTGATTGTATTTTTGTACTAACATCTAAAGGATCTAGGATTTATTTTAGTAGTAATTGATTCACTCATCCCCTCTCAGTTATACCTCTAATATTTCTAACAATTGGTATTAGAGCTTTTGGTGCTTGCAGAGAAGGTTTCATGGACTTAAGCTAAAGATCAAGATGTCTTATAGAAGAGAGATTCTCAAGCTGAACAGAGTTAATTTTGCAGCATGATAAGGACTTATGAGGTTACATTTGGCTACTTTCAATGATTCAAGATGCAAATATCTTGATACTAAATACAAGACTCCCATTGGAACATTATCAGTTGAAGATATTGCTGAAAAGAAAAATTATAACATCATGATGATTGATATTGCATTTGCTCTTAGTTATGCTGAATTTGATGAAGTCAAAGATTGCAAGATAGCTCATGAGATGTGGATCAAACTAAAAGACATATATGGAGGAGATGACAATGTAAGAAGAGCTAAGGCTAAAAGTCTTAAAGGTCATTTTGATCAGATGGAAATGAGAAAAGATGAAAATATTGCAAAATATGTAGAAAGAATCAAAGTTTAAGTGTAATCAAAGCATTTGGAGGAGACATTGAAGAGAAAATAGTTGTAAGCAAGGTAATTAGAAATATTTTTCCTATTTATGCAATTATAATAGTTGTTATTCAAGAAATGAGATGTGATCCAAATAATAAAATATCTTTGCATGTTCTAGTTGGAAGGTTGACAGCTTTTGAGTTAGATAACTTTGATAACTATGTTCCTCGTTCAAAGGTTATTGAGTTTTCTTTTAAAGATAAACTCTCACTCAAAAAAAAAGAAGACTAACAAATCAAAGTATAGTCAATTAGGAAGTGAAGAAGAAGAATTAGAAGAAAGTTTAGACAATGATCTTGAAGTTGTTGAAGCCCTACTTGTAAGGAAGTATTCAAAAGGTAAAGGAAAGTATAAAGGTAAAGATCCTCTGATCTACTTTTCTTGTGAACAAGTTGATCAAATTTCTATAAGGTGTCCAAATAAAGAAATCAAAGATGAAAAGAAAAAAAAAAGCACAAAGGCAAGAAGGATTCCAAGAACTACAAGAACTACAAGAACAAAGGTAAGAAATCTTATTTTATAGCTAAAGATTTTGATAATAGTGAAGATGAAATGGTATATATTGTTGTAAAATATGAATTTGATGATGAAGGAGATAAGATGACACTTATCTCTCATGTTAGCAAAAATCATATACAGATTATTGATAGTGGCTATTCACATCATATGATGAGATAAAACAAAATCTGAGCACATGGAATATTATGGTGGAGGTAGTGTGAGATTGGGAAACAATCAACCTTGTAAAATTAAAGGAAAATGATGTATTTCATTGACTAAAGAAGTTATATGTGACAATGCTTATTGGGTTGAAGAACTAAAGAATAATCTATTGAGTGTGGCATAGTTGAATAACATTGGATTCAAGGTAGAATTCATGAATGGACTGGCCAAACTACTAGATGGAAAAAGAAATTTGGTTGGATCTGGCAAACAAAAAAAATGTAATCTATTTTATCTTGATCTCAGTGATTGTTCATGTTTTATTACTCAAGTAGAAGAAACATGGTTATGGCACAAAAGACTATGTCATGTAAACTTTGATAATCTAGTTAAAATAAGAAAACATATGTGAGTAAGAGGTATTCCTAGTTTGAAGAAGCCTGATATGGGTTTATGGAAGAATTACCAAATTGGTAAGATGGGAAAGATTAGTTTCAAAAGAAAAAACTATCAGTTAAAAGAAGTCTTAGAAATTGTTCATACAAACTTATGTGGACCTATTGGAATAGAATTATAGTGAAATTTTTTTTTCATTCTTTTTGTTGATGACTATTCTAGATTGATGATTATAATGTATCTAAAAGAAAAATCAAAGCCTTTAAAAAGTTCAAGTGGTATCTGGCAAGAGTAGAAAAAGAAATTGGAAAGAGGTTGAAATGCTTAAGATCAAACAAAGGTGATAAATTCATCTCTAATGAATTCAATAATTTTTGCATTGAAAGGAAAATTAAAAGAAAAGTATCAGCCCCTAGTACACCATAGCAGAATTGTATAGTTGAGAGAAGAAATAGATCTATCATGGATTGTGCAAGAACCCTGATGATTGAAAAGAATATTTCTCGCAAATACTGGAAGGAAGCTATCAACACTATATTTCATACTTTGAACAAAGTATAGTTGAAGAAAGACTCAAAAAAAACTCCTTATCAACTATGGTATGGCTACAAACCTAATGCAAGTTACTTGAAAGTATTTGGCAGAAAATGTTATATCCTGAAAGAGTCTAGAACAGGAAAATTTGATGTAAAAGGCGAAAAAGGCATATTTCTAGGATACTCCTAAAAAAGTAAAGCATACAAATGTTTGAATTTTTCTACTCATAAAATAATAGAAAGTGCACATGTTAGAATTGATGAATTTATAAAAAAGAGTGATGGAGAAAGCAACAAGGAGCTAGAGGATTACAAAATTTTTTTTTACTATGAACCTAATACCCTACCAAACCTATCTGAAAGGAAGGAGGGTTCATCTCCCAAGTCCTCAAATCTCCAATAGTTATTGAGTTGTAGATAGTGCAACCCAAGTCTGAGTCTAAAGGACCTGAGTCATAGTCATAGACTACCAAACTAGTTTAAACTAAGTTTGATGAACTCGAGTCACAGATAGTGGAACTTGATCTTGATACTAAAGTTAATAATGAAGATAGTAGAACTCATTTAATGCCCAAATAGCTTGTGTTAGCAAGATATGTCAGAAGACATTATGCACCTGATTAGATCATTGTAGACAAATATGATGAAATAATGATAAGAAGCAAATTAAAAGGTACATGTTTACTTGCTAAATTTAAACCAAGAAATGTTAAATATGCTTTGGGAGATGAAAGTTGGATTGAAGAAATGAATGAAGAGATAGGTCAAATAGAAAAAATAAACCTTGGACTCTTGTTCCTAGACCCAAGGATAAAAATATAATTGGCACAAAGTGGGTATTCAAAAATAAGCTAAATGAAGATGGAAAAATTTCAAGAAATAAGGAAAGACTATTATGTAAAGGTTATTTTCAAGAAGAAGGTATTGATTATGGTGAAACTTTTGCTCCTGTAGCAAGATTAGAAGGTATTAGAACTTTACTAGCATATGCAACACACAGAAGATTTAAAGTATATCAAATGGATGTTAAATCTGCATTCTTAAATGAAATTCTTGATGAGGAAGTCTACATTGAACAACTAAAAAGTTTTATAGATCTTAGCAAAAGAGACATGGTTTGCAAATTACATAAAGCATTATATAGTCTCAAGAAAGCTCCCAGAGCTTGGTATGAAATACTTCATAATTATTTGCTATAGATTGGCTTTCAAAGAAGAAATGATAATAGTAGTCTGTATATCAAAGAAGGACTAGACAAGAAGATTGTGTTGGCAAAAATATTTGTTGATGATACTCTAGTAATAGGAAATGATGACTTGTGCAAAGAATTTTTAGAAGAAATGAGTAATTAATTTGAGATGTCCATGTTTGGTGAGATAAAATTCTTTGTTGAATTACAGATACAATAGAACAAAAATGGTATCTATATCACTCAATCTAAGTATATCAAGGAGATACTAAAGAAGTTTGGAATGGAAGATTCAAAACTAGTTGGAACCCCTATGTTTACTAGACATAAGCTTTCCAAGAATGATGATTTCAAAGAAGTAGATCAAACCACATATAGATCAATGATTAGAAAATTTTAGTATGTATTACATACAAGACCTAATATTGTATTAGCAGTTGGAATGGTGGTAAGATTCTCAACAAATCCTAGAGAAAGTCACATGATGACAATCAAGAGAATCATGAGATATCTAAAAAGTATTGAAGACTATGGCTTATGGTATAAATTTGGAGGCAATTTGGACTTAAAGTGTTTATTGATACTAATTGCATAGGAAGTCTTCATGATAGAAAAATCACTAGTGGTGGAGCATTCTTTCTTGGTAAAAGACTAGTGTCTTGGACAAGCAAGAAACAAAATTGCATCTCTTAATCCATAGCAAAGGCAAAATATGTGGTAGTAGTAGTAAATTGTTCTAACATTGTTTGGTTCAAACAATTATTGGAAGGAATGAAGATAGTGATCAAGTATCCAATAGTCATATACTATGATAACACCAATGCAATCAACATATCAAAGAATCTAGTGATGCATACTAAAACAAAGCACATTGCTATAAAATATTACTTCTTAAGAGAGTTGGTGGAAGGTAAAGTAGTCAAGTTGGAATATATAAATACAAAAGAATAGATTGCACACATATTCACCAAGAAACTATCTAAGGATGCATTTTTGTATCTAAGAGGTAAGATAGGAGTCATTCTCCTATCTAAAGCTCACTAAATAAAGCTTAGTGATGCATCAAAAAGAGTTAAGTTGAGGATCAATTAGTTGATGTAGAATTGGAAAGGGCATATTGCAAATGAATTAGTACTTAAGGTACATTGATATTAACAAAGTTTTCATCTTTGGCATGCATTGTCAAACAGGGAGAAGTTTACTATCATATCTCATAAAATTTTTGTCATTCCAAAGAAGGAGAAGTTTGTTGTAAGAGGGAGAAAGTTTTGAAAATGAACTTGTTACAAGTTTTTGCAAATAGAGGAAGAATCCAGTGAAAGGGAGAGCTCATACTAATAGAGGGAGTTCTCAAGAACAAATCCAACATTTTATTATGTTATGACATGTGTTTCCATCAATGCAAAAGAGGGAGATTGTTGAGTACAACTGATTAATTATGTATTGTCTTTGATGTTACACAAATGTCATATCATTATCAATTAGTATATACCAAGCTCACTTGAGCAGTGAAGATAGTTTTCTGTGTCTATCAAGCACTCTTGTGATTTCCTAGTTCAAAAGGTAGTGTAACTGAGTTCACTTGGGTATCAAAGAAAATTTTGTAGAAAATGAGTGTTAACCAAGCTCACTCGATCAATAAAGAAAATTTGGATGGAACAAGTGTTTTTTGAGCTCACTCAATTGCCAAAGGATCTTTTTGAATATGCAATGTTAACCAAGTTCTATTGGTTAACATAGGAAATTGTTTCTAAGTTGGTGTCTACCAAGTTAGGTCAGCTAAAAAAGTATTTTCTTATTTTGGCATATTAAGCTTAATTGATTTATCTATTGGTTCTAGCCGACTAAGGTGATGAATATTAATTATTCTAAGTTGTATATGAGCTAACTTGACAATATGAAAGATATAAGTATAAGGTCAATTTGAGAATTCAAAAGTGGAAAAGAGTGTGAAGATGTGATGAATGAATTGAAAATTTTATGATGAAGAGAGGAAGTGAATTTGAAGGATAAGCAGAGTATCCTTGAGCAAAAAAGCTATATTCAATTTGGAAGGATCAAGTAAAAGCTAGAACAAAGATCTGTAATTTAGTTACATTCAAGTAAGATCATCTCATTGTTACTCTCTAAACATTATAGCAGTGATCTAAATCTCCTAATAGAGTTGGCTTAACACCTATTTGTAAATCTTCTAATAAGGTGGTAGTTCTATTGAATTGCCTAGAGACCTTTAACAAGACCACTCTTAAAAATGTCATTAATTCCTTTAATAGGGTCACACCTAACAGTGTGTTTTGTAACCTTTAATATGGTTTGCTCCTAATAGGGATCACTTCATAAGAGTGAAAATATTAACTAATTGCAATTGGTGATTTTTCCAAATTGGGTTTCCATGTTAAATCCTAGTGTCAAATGTATTCATGCAAATTTCTTTATGTTTTTGTAACTAAGTTAAACTAATGGTAATCATCGATAACATCTAAATTTTTCATGTTAAGCATTTAGTGAGCATATTTAGGAATTACCAAGTTACAACATTTTATGTGTTTTTACCGAGTATCTGTAGTAATCAATTTTTAGATTGTATTTTTGTATTAACATCTAAGTGATTTTTGATTTATTTTAGTAGTAAATGATTCACCCCTCCCCTCTCAGTTACTCCTCTTATATTTTCAACACTCTACTCTTATGCTTGATTCTAAATGTGAAACTTTACAAATACTCAACCCATTTCATATGTCATTGGTTCAATTAATGTTGGCTTCCCAAGTATTTTAAAGCTTTATGATCAGTATACAATACAAACTTCTTAGGAATCAAATAATTTATCCACTTCTTCAAGACTTGTACAATAGAATAAAAATCTTGATCATATACAAAACATTTCCTTTTAACTCATTCAATTTCTCACTAAAGAAAGAAATAGGCTTACCATCTTGACTCAATATAGCTCCTATTGCCCTACTGCTTGCACCACATTCAACTTGAAATACCTTATTGAAATCAAGGAAAGCCAATATAGGTAACTCATCAATCTTTTGCTTCAAAGTCTCAAAACTCTTATTAGGTCCACATGCCCACTTAAATTCCTTTTTTATCTCCTCTCACTATCTCAATCATAGCATTACAAATAGAACTAAAATTTTTATAAGCTTTCTGTAAAAAATAGCCAAACTATGAAACGATCTTACCTCACCCACATTCTTAGGTGCATGCCATTCCAAAATTATTTTAACCTTCTGAAGATCCATTCTCAAGCCATCAAATGAAATCACAAATCCTAAATATACAATCTCCTCTTGCATAAAAGAATGCTTCTTTAAGTTAATGATAAACTTTTCTTCTTTCAATCTCTGCAATACTTGTCTAACATACTTAAGATTCTCTTCCTTATTTTTACTAAATATTATAATATCATCAAAACAAAAAATCATAAAATTACCCAAAAATCTCTTGAGAACTTCAATCACCAACCTCATGAAAGTACTAGGTGCATTAGTCAAACCAAAAGTCATAACCAACCATTCATACAAACTATCTTTAGTCTTGAAAGAAGTCTTCCATTCATCACCTTCTTTGATTTTGATATGATGATAATCACTCTTCAATCAATCTTGGTAAAATACTTTTCTCCACTCAAACAATCCATTATGTCATCCATCCTTAGCAAAAGAAACCTATATTTCACTGTGATCTTGTTAATAGCTCTAGAATCAATACACATTCTCCACTCTATATTCTTTTAAGTTATTCATTCTCTATAGGTGTCAATATATAGGGTGCTTTTTTCAAAAAACTAGGTCCAGGAATCAGATCCATACAATGATGTATGCTCTATACTGGAGGTAAACCATTTGATATCTTTGGCAACATTATCATTATACTCATAAAGAAAATTTTCAATTTCTACTAGCACTTAGTCAATACTACTAGTTTCTATTGTTACTCAGTTACGATTAACTTTTGTCACTCAGTTGCTACCAATTCAACTTGGTTCTTTTTCATTTCCTTTTCAAATTGCTTCCCATTGACCATGCAAACTCTCATAGTAGTAAAATTAACCTCATTTGGACTCTCAAAGGCAACAATATTTGTTTTCTTCCATTCACTCAAATAGAATATTGATTCAATCTTCCATCATGTATATCATATCTATCATATTTCCAAGGTCTACTGAATAGAATATAACAACAATCCATAGGCATAATATCACACAAAACTTCATCAAAGTAATGTCCAATCTTGAACTGTAATGCCCTGCCAAGGGATCTAAAGAATTTTACTAAGTTTGCCAAATTTTTTTTTTTTTTTTTTAAACATGAAAGATAAAACCATTCATAACATTTGCAGAAGCAATAGCAACAACTCAAATGAAAATAAATATAACATATATACATAACAGGCTACATTCTTTAAAGATCCCTTAATGTTGTATCACATCTAAATTAACTATTCATCTAACATCCCATCCTTATGAAATAACAATGATACATCCAATGTACTTAAACAATATACAAGTGTCCTTTTGTAATTATATTTTAGTTTAGCTCAATCATCCACTGTACATATCACAGGGTATGAAAAGCTTAAAAGAATAAACATCCAAGTAAATAAAGTACATCATCATCATCTAATATTAATCCATGATGCAATAACATAAATGAAACCACATATCATGCATGATACATCATCACAAAAGATATAAACATCCATCACAAAAGATAACCATATATCACAAACATAAATAACTAAGTGCACGGTTCCTTCCAACTGTAAATAGCATCATTAGACCATCATGGATCTTAGCCATCCCTCCATGCGTAACATTTTAAAGCACTGAAGAGATCATCGGTATTAACATAGTAGGAATGTCACTCCTAAAACATCCTACTAACATGCAAAGTAAAGCATAATAAATTATCAACTAACATATGCAAAGTAAAGCAAATCATGAATATAAAAAACATACCATTAAATACATCCATCATAAGGTATATTATCTATCATAATGCTCCAAGAACATAATGAAGAATAAATACCAACCAAAGAAACTCTAGCCACGGTGTCTTGGACGGATTTCAAATGATAAGAGTGAAAATACACTACCACCCAACCGCATGGAACCTAAGTGGTCCACTCCCACCGTGTTGAGGAGATAATCTCAAGTCCCAAATAGGATATCAATACACATAGCATGAAAAGTTCAGGAATTCTAAAAGTATACTAACTCAAAGATTCCAACACACACAAAATCGACATCTAATTCTCAAAGGCACACAAAGACATGTAGAAAACCTACTCTGCAAGTGGGAAAGTGTCATCGCAATTATCAGGTACAAGTTACCTTGACAGTTAGCTAAACTCTATGGGTCCATACTGATCTCATGCGGCCACTAGTATCCTCTTATACTGACAAGGCATACTACAGAATGCACGGTCGCAACCATGCGTTCTCACTACTCCCATCCTAGCCTGTACAAGCACTCAAGGCATGGGAGAGAACATCAAAACAATTATCTTTTTAGGTTCATTTAATCCCCATTTAGTGTGTAAATGTTATCACTTATTAACCAAACTTACAATGAGTTACCTTGGCAGCCACTTAGGGCCCTGGCCCCCATTGCAAGCCACTTCCCGACACTAAAAGTAGATTACCTACCCTAAGTTCATGGAATCATAAATCTCAAAATCATAAAAGATAATCCATAATAAAATAATCAAATATGCATAAAAGGATCAAATATCCATAATAAGAATCATCAAATCTCCAAGATAAGAATCATCAAATCTCCATGAGCATCTGAAAGAGCATCCATAGAAAATCATGACCACAACAGTTCTCTATTGGCAACTGAAGGCATCATTGATAATCATAATAATCATTGGTTCTCAATAACCACAATATATCTCAAGATAAATCACAATATCCATTGGTTCTCAACAAGCAACCAAGAATATCTCAAAATCATACTGATTGAAGACTCCAAAATGGTTGAGTCAAACATGTCACAACATGACATCATCAAGAAATAAATTCACATTTCAGTCCCATCATGGTGACTAGAAAGTAATCCAATGATAACTGATCGATGACTAAAAAATGATTAGCTCAAGCATCTCAGATATATATACATCTCAGTTTCACACATGAAGGCTGAAGAATAAATACAAACATTTCATAGAGCATACGATCACATAACTATGGTTGGGCTTATAAAGATCAAGACCAAATATGATCAACATGCCAGCACATCTCATAACCCCCAAGCCTCTAGTAACAACCTAGGACTGGTCAACGCTAGTCAACCCAAAACCCAAAACAAGAAGCTCATATAAAATACACGATGCAAACACATGTTTTGGTTTACTAAATTCACATAGTTGATTAATGTGTAGGAGTTTCAAGTTTTCTGTTTCCAAGTATACTTCAAGTGTTTTAAGTTTCATCATTTGACCTACAAGTCAACCCAATTGTTCTTCGATAGCATTACCCTTCCATTATTAAGAATTACATTCTAAGAATAACTTAACGATAAATATTTACTCATTAAATCATTTTCTTTATTCGCTAAGATCCATAGTACTAATTGATCAACTCTTCCTTAATGTTACTTCTACATTTCAACATAATCAAAGGATCATTATTCATTCATAAAAGAACCAATTATCAAACTAAGAAGAATTATAACTTTATTAAAATGATCAATTAAATAAAAACAATTAACATAGGTACACCATCCATGACCTATTAAAATCTAATAGTTTGAAATTCAATAATACTAAGTCTCACCATTAAAACATCTAAGGTCGTTATTCAAGTCATGAGAGTACGACTTATCAACTTCGATGTAAATACTTCACAACTTTGCTAGAGGAATCGATATTAGCATATCAATTAAAACACTATTACATAACTTGATTATTAATTAAATCTAATTAACTCTAATTAATTTAATTAATAATTACATATCCAAGGCAACATTCCAATTAATATCAGTTGACTAATAACTAACTATAATTTTGTAAGTTAAAAGTCATCTATAATTTAGTACACAAATATTCATATTCATAGTTCAATAACTTTTTAATAACAAGCTATGTTGGAAATCTTATTAATAAATCTATAATGACCACCTTCGCCATTCTATCAATGAAAACTAACTTTTCTTTGACAAACCTGTATTATTGATAATCATTTAGTTAAACCTCATTTGATTCAACTAATTATCAATCAACTATATTCCATTTCATTAACATTAGGATTTGTAATAGTTTAATAACTAATAACAAGTTAAAATAAATCTACGATAACAGATTCTTTATTATTTTTGCTAACAATGATGTCACTAGTAAATTAAATATAACTTCCTTAAGAATCATTCTCTGGATAAGATTTACCAATAATCAATAGGTAATCATTTGTTCAAAATAATCTTTGATGATTCTAAGTATAAAGATCACCAACTTAATTAATCATAATTTCATTCATGATAACATGAATTCATTTCTATTGTATTTTCCCCCCTTAATTTGATCTCAACTAAATTCTTAATACTATACTTCAATTATTAACTAATCTCAATTAGATTGAACTTAATTGAATCAATTAATAATTATATAAACTTATATATACTATCTTTCATTAATAATTTGTTAAACTTAACAATTATTAATAAATAATAACTCACTAATAATTTCAATATTCAATTATAATGATTGATATTCGAACCAATCAATGAATAACAACTAAATCATTAGTATCTCTTTTCTTTTAATTTTCTCTCATCCATTTACTTAGATTGACTAGTAATTAATTACACTTCTTCTACTATTAATTAATCTTAATTAAATTTGATTTAATTAGATTAGATAATAAACCATATAAAACTAATGCATATTAATAAGATTCTAATAAGGGAATATTGCAATAATATCTTAATTCATTTCATGTTTTGATATATTATTTTTGTTAAGTTTAAGCATAAAGAACTCTTGGTTATGGGAAATGGAGAAATATCTATCTTTGAATAAAACAGTCTCAGTAAGACAGCCATATCTCCCTAATGAACTGTTGGATCGGGCTAAAATTAAAATATGTTGGAGAGGGCCAAGTTGCGCCCATTTTGACTAGAGTGATCGAATAAATTCGATCTTGATAAAAAGTTATGAATGACTGAGTTTGGGTCTATCCAAGGGGCAACAACAGGACAATCTGTGATGAATTAAGAATTTCCTCTTAAAATAATTGTTCTCTAAATTTAAACATAAAAAAGTTTGTTCATATGCATCTAAAAATATAATTGATAGTCAGATTACATCTAATCATTCAAATTTTCACTATAAAATTTCTATTTCAATTCCAAATCTTGTCTTTCTAATTTAATATAAATTCGAACCCAAACCCAATTAAAATCTAATTTCTTTCTCATTTGGAACTAGGGTTTTTATATTGTTTTCTTCTCATCCAAATAAAATATCTAGATTTCAATTTCAAATATAGAGAGTATTCAGACACATAAAACAGATATGATAAAGATAGGAAGAGAAAGAGTGCAAAGGGAATATGAGAATATCACGAGTGCACCTAGACACTGATGCTAATTTTCCATGCCTCAGAAGTCCATAGAAAATCTCTTCCTTCTCCATCATTCGCAATTCTTCCAATAATCCAAGCCGATCGAATCTTCCAAGTGATTAGAAGTGCTAGAAGGAGCATAGAAGCAAGTAGAAAATATATGAGCATATGAATCTTCTCCTATGCATGTAAGCTTTGAAGCTTCTATTTTTTTTTAGCTTGTAGCTCGAGGCTTCCATTAAGCTTGTAGCTTCCATTAAGCTTTTTATTTAAGCTTCTATGAATGCCTGAATATCAAGAGCTCTCAAGAAACCTTTGGAATGCTTCTTAAAAATGCTGAAAGGTGTCACCAACTAAGCATGGGTCTTTTCCAATTCTTTTCGATGAGTTATAGAATTGTAGACACCTTGTGCTTAATTGATGCACTAACCCCCATGTTGTTGACACATGTTAATTCTCATGCAAGCTTATAACTCCAATTTACTTTTAAAATAATCTCTATTTAAATTTTATAACTTTCATTTTAATTTTCATAACTTTTATTATTATTATTTTATTTATTACATTATTATTATTTTATAATTATTATTAATTTTAATTTTCTAGTTTTCTTTTATTTAATTCCTTTTCCCCAATAATTCACATTTAATTAATTACAATCAAAATATTAAAGATCATGATATTTTATTAATTTTCTCAAATAAATAATTTATTAATTAAATCTATTTATTAAGACTTAATTAATGAAAAATTCACCATAGACCTCCAAGATAAAATATGAAAAATCATTATAGAACAAATCATACAAAATAAATCTAAAGGGTTAAAAAATCACGAAATATGTCATCCGATACATTCGGTGGGTATTCAACTCAGATACTTGTCCTAATTTTCCAATTAGGACAAATGGCTCAAAGGGTTGGGATTTGGACTTGAGAATTTATCTCCCCTCTCTTATCATTGAGATAATGTGATAGGGTATGCTTATCTTGGAAATTCAGGGACGTCGATACTCGGTACCTGCAACCTGCATAAAAACTATGCATGTACAAACACAATATATACTAAACTAAACAGACAATGGTAGGAAGTGGTGCATTGTGTAGATCTCAACTAGTAGGTGACTACGACTCCCTTCCTTAACCACATCAGACACGCCATATAAAAGCAAACACGCACACCATACACATGCAAGTATGGGGTAAGTATCCATAAGAAAGCACATATGATAATAAATCATCTTACTAATCATCATTAATAATTGAAAGCAATGTAATAATCATCATCAATAATTGTGAACACTAAAAATAATCATCATACATATATGAAATGTAGAGTCTAAGTAATCTCATCACATAATAAACTGAATCCATAGCACAATATCTGATAATCTCAAAAGAATGCTGCTAACCAACAACATAAAACTAGTTCTAAAAGAGTTTAGCAACGATAACAAAATGTGAACCAGAGGTAGCCACTACATCCACCCCCCCTGGGATCAGGCTTACTCCTAGAAGCCTACAAGAATGAAAAACTAAGATACTCACTATGTGGGTCCCATTGAACCCTTTCCCTCTGTAGGGAAACATGTTTCCATTGAGGATATTACAACACCCTTAGAGCAATATGATTTTGGTTTAATGGTAAATCAAAAATTATATTGATCCAACATTCATTCTTTTAACAACTACTAAAATAGATCCCTTAATTCATTCTAAACAAGAGCAACTTAATGATTGCAAAGATAAACAGAGGTTTACTACCTTACAACATAGATAAAAGATACATGTTTTGCAGCTAGAATGAGTTTTAATTTTTAGTTTTGCCTTCGTTTAGATTTTCAGTAAAATTTTTAGTTTTGAAAGCTAAGTGTTGAAATATAAAAAATATGCAAGTAATAGTTTTATGTTCTGTTTCAATTCACCTAGTTTCAAGTTTTCAATTTGAAAAAGATACACATGATAGTTTTAAGTTTTAATTTTATTCAACTAGTTAATAACTAGTAGCATTCCAATATACCCAGAGCTCCCAATGTTGAAACTCAGGCTCTGATACCAAATGTAATGCCCCATCAAGGGATCCAAATTTTTTTACTAAGTTTGCCAAACAATTTTTTTATTTTAAAAACATGAAAGATAAAACCATTCATAATATTTGCGAAAGCAATAGCAATAATTCAAATGAAAATAAACATAACATATATAAATAACATGCTACATTCTTTAAAGATCCCTTAATGTTGTATCACATCTAAATTAACTATTCATCTAACATCCCATCCTTATGAAATAACAATGATACATCTAATGTACTTAAACAATATACAAGTGTCCTTTTGTAATTATATTTTAGTTTAGCTCAATCATCCACTATACATATCACAGGGTATGAAAAGCTTAAAAGAATAAACATCCAAGTAAATAAAGTACATCATCATCATCTAATATTAATCCATGATGCAATAACATAAATGAAACCACATATCATACATGATACATCATCACAAAAGATATAAACATCTATCACAAAAGATAACCATATATCACAAACATAAATAACTAAGTGCACGGTTCCTCCCAACCATAAATAGCATCATTAGACCATCGTGAATCCTAGCCATCCCTCCGTGCGTAACATTTCAAAGCACCGAAGAGATCATCGGTATTAACATAGTAGGAATGTCATTCCTAAAACATCCTACTAACATGCAAAGTAAAGCATAATAAATCATCAACTAACATATGCAAAGTAAAGCAAATCATGAATATAAAAAACATACCAGTAAATACATCCATCATAAGGTATATTATCTATCATAATGCTCCAAGAACATAATGAAAAATAAATACCAACCAAGGATACTCCAGCCACGGTGTTTCAGACAGATCTTAAATGATAAGAGTGAAAATACACTACCACCTGACCGTGTGGAACCTAAGTGGTCCACTCCCACCGTGCTGAGGAGATAATCTCAAGTCCCAAACAGGATATCAATAAACATAGCATAAAAAGTTCAGGAATCCTAAAAGTATACTAACTCAAAGGTTCCAACACACACAAAATTGACATCTAATTCCTAGAGGCACACAAAGACATGTAGGAAACCTACTCTGCAAGCAGAAAAGTGTCATCACAATTATCACGTATAAGTTACCTTGGCAGTTAGCTAAACTCCATGGGTCCATACTAATCTCATGCGACCACTAGTATCCTCTCATACTGACGAGGCATACTACGAAATGCACGGTCACAACCATGCGTTCTCACTACTCCCATCCTAGCTTGTACAAGCACTCAAGGCATGGGCGAGAACATCAAAACAATTATCTTTTTAGGTTTATTTAATCCCCATTTAGTGTGTAAATGTTATCACTTATTAACCAAACTTACAATGAGTTACCTTGGTAGCCACTTAGGGCCCCGACCCCCATTGCAAGCCACTTCCCGACACTACAAGTAGATTACCTACCCTAAGCTCATGGAATCATAAATTTTAAAATCATAAAAGATAATCCATAATAAAATTATCAAATATGCATAAAAGTATCAAATATCCATAATAAGAATCATCAAATCTCTAAGATAAGAATCATCAAATCTTCATGAGCATCTGAAAAAGCATCCATAGAAAATCATGACCACAACAGTTCTTTATTGGCAACTGAAGGCATCACTGATAATCATAATAATCATTGGTTCTCAATAATCACAATATATCTCAAGATAAATCACAATATCCATTGGTTCTCAACAAGCAACCAAGAATATCTCAAAATCATATTGATCGAAGACTCCAAAATGGTTGAGTCAAACATGTCACAACATGACATCATCAAAAAATAAATCCACATTTCAGTCCCATCATGGCGAATAGAAAGTAATCCAAGGATAATTGATCGATGACTCAAAAATGATTAGCTCAAGCATCTCAGATATATATACATCTCAGCTTCATACATGAAGGCTGAAGAACAAATACAAACATTTCATAGAGCATACGATCACATAACTATGGTTGGGCTTATAAAGATCAAGACCAAATAAGATCAACATGCCATCACATCTCATAACCCCCGAGCCTCTAGTAACAACCTAGGATTGGTCAACACTAGTCAACCCAAAAACCAAACCAAGAAGCATATAGAATACATGATGCAAACACATGTTTTGGTTTACTAAATTCACATAGTTGAATAATGTGTAGGAGTTTCCAGTTTTCTGTTTGCAAGTATACTTCAAGTGTTTTAAGTTTCATCATTTGACCTACAAGTCATCTATAATGACCACCTTCGCCATTCTATCAATGAAAACTAACTTTTCTTTGACAAACCCGTATTATTGATAATCATTACTTAAACCTGATTTGATTCAACTAATTATCAATCAACTATATTCCATTTCATTAACATTAGGATTAGTAATAGTTTAATAACTAATAACAAGTTAAAATAAATCTACGATAATAGATTCTTTATTATTTTTGCTAACAATGATGTCACTAGTAAATTAAATATAACTTTCTTAATAATCGTTCTCCGAATAAGATTTACCAATAATCAATAAGTAATCATTTGTCCAAAATAATCTTTGATGATTCTAAGTATAAAGATCACCAACTTCATTAATCACAATTTCATTCATGATAACATGAATTTATTTTCATTGTATTTTTCCCCCCTTAATTTGATCTCAACTAAATTCTTAATACTATACTTCAATTATTAACTAATCTCAATTAGATTGAACTTAATTGAATCAATTAATAATTATATAAACTTATATATACTATCTTTCATTAATAATTTGTTAAACTTAACAATTATTAATAAATAATAACTCACTAATAATTTCAATATTCAATTATAATGATTGATATTCGAACCAATCAATGAATAACAACTAAATCATTAGTATCTCTTTTCTTTTAATTTTCTCTCATCCATTTACTTAGATTGACTAGTAATTAATTACACTTCTTCTACTATTAATTAATCTTAATTAAATTTGATTTAATTAGATTAGATAATAAACCATATAAAACTAATGCATATTAATAAGATTCTAATAAGGGAAGATTGCAATAATATCTTAATTCATTCCATACTTTGATATATTATTTTTGTGAAGTTTAAGCATAAAGAACTCTTGGTTATGGGAAATGGAGAAATATCTGTCCTTGAATAAAAGAGTCTCAGTACGATGACCATATCTCCCTAATGAACCGTTGGATTGGCCTAAAATTAAAATATGTTGGAGAGGGCCAAGTTGCGCCAATTCTGACTAGAGCGATTGAATAAATTTGATCCCGATAAAAAGTTATGAATGACTGAGTTCGGATCTATCCAAAAGGCAACGACAGGACAATCTGTGATGAATTAAGAATTTCCTCTTAAAATAATTGTTCTCTAAATTTAACCATAAAAGGGTTTGTTCATATGCATTTAAAAATATAATTGATAGAAAGATTACATCTAATCATTCGAATTTTCACCATAAATTTTTTATTTTAATTCCAAATCTTGTCTTTCTAATTTAATATAAATTCGAACCCAAACCCGATTAAAATCTAATTTCTTTCTCATTTGGAACTAGGGTTTTTCTATTGTTTTCTTCTCATCCAAATAAAATATCTAGATTCCAATTTCAAATACAAAGAGTATTCAGACACATAAAACAGATATGATGAAGATAGGAAGAGAAAGAGTGCAAAGAGAATATGAGAATATCACGAGTGCACCTAGACACTGATGCTAATTTTCCATGCCTCAGAAGTCCATAGAAAATCCCTTCCTTCTCCATCATTTGCAATTCTTTCAATAATTCAAGCCGATCGAATCTTCCAAGTGATTAGAAGTGCTAGAAGGAGCATAGAAGCAAGTAGAAGATATATGAGCATATAAATCTTCTCCCATGCATGTAAGCTTTGAAGCTTCTTTTTTTTAGCGCTTGTAGCTCAAGGCTTCCATTAAGCTTGTAGCTTCCATTAAGCTTTTCATTTAAGCTTCTATGAATGCCTGAATATCAAGAGCTCTCAAGAAACCTTTGGAATGCTTCTTGAAATCGCTGAAAAGTGTCACCAACTTAGCATGGGTCTTTTCCAATTCTTTTTGATGAGTCATAGAATTGTAGACACCTTGTTCTTAATTGATGCACTAACCCCCGTGTTGTTGACACATGTTAATTCCCATACAAGCTTATAACTCCAATTTACTTTTAAAATAATCTCTATTTAAATTTTATAACTTTCATTTTAATTTTCATAACTTTTATTATTATTATTTTATTTATTACTTTATTATTATTATTAATTTTTAATTTTCTAGTTTTTTTTTATTTAATTCTTTTCCCCCAATAATTCACATTTAATTAATTACAATCAAAATATCAAAGATCATGATATTTTATTAATTTTCTCAAATAAATAATTTATTAATTAAATCTATTTATTAAGACTTAATTAATGAAAAATTCACCATAGACCTCCAAGATAAAATATGAAAACCCATCATAGAACAAATCATACAAAATAAATCTAAAAGGTTAAAAAATTACGAAATATGTCATCCGACACATTCGGTGGGTATTCAACTCAGATACTTGTCCTAATTTTCCAATTAGGAAAAATGGCTCAAAGAGTTGGGATTTGGACTTGAGAATTTATCTCCCCTCTCTTATCATTGAGATAATGTGATAGGGTACGCTCATCTTGGCAATTTAGGGAAGTCGATACCCGATACCTGCAACCTGCATAAAAACTATGCATGTACAAACACAATATATACTAAACTAAACAGAAACTGGTAGGAAGTGGTGCATCGTGTAGATCCTGACTAGCAGGTGACTACGACTCCCTTCCTTAACCACATCAGACATGTCATACAAAAGCAAACACGCAAGAAAAACATGCACACCATACACATGCAAGTATGGGATAAGTATCCATAAGAAAGCACATATGATAATAAATCATCTTACTAATCATCATTAATAATTGAAAGCAATGTAATAATCATCATCAATAATTGTGAACACTAAAAATAATCATCATACATACATGAAATGTAGAGTCTAAGTAATCTCATCACATAATAAACTGAATCCATAGCACAATATCTGATAATCTCAAAAGAATGCTGCTAATCAACAACATAAAATTAGTTCTAAAAGAGTTTATCAACAATAACAAAATGTGAAGTAGGGGCAGGCACTACATGAACTTCACAATACATTGTTCACTTACCAATATATTATGCTCATATTTAATCTATGAAACATGAATATGGTTTAGCATTTTTTACCCTCTGCAACTACAACTTTGTAACTAGCTCTTTTGATGCCAAATTTGTAGAACTTCCATTGTCAATGATCACTTTACAACATGTTATAGCCATCTTACATCTGGTTTTGAAAAGATTTCTCATTAGGATAGGTTCCTCATCACCTCCCTTATTACATAAAGTTCTTCTCACCATCAAATTTTCTCTAGACTTAGGTTCACTTGGTAAACCCTCAATATCTCCTTTAATCAAAGCATTTCTATTACCTTGCCCACTTTTAGAGGATATACATTGAAAGGGTCCATGCCTTTGTTTACCACATTTGAAACAATTACCATGAAAACTACCTCTAGAATAAGAATTACCTCTTCTTTGGTAAAAACTAGTACATCTTCAGTAAGAGTACATCTTCAGTAAGAATTACCACCTTTCCATTCAATCTTGTTCTTGTCATCACTTTTTCATTTAGATTTTTCCTTATCTTGTACAAAATTATTAGATCTGCCACCTTCTCCATAAGATCCACCTTTGCCTCTTTGGAATCTACCACTTCTGTGTCTTTGACTTTGTTCATGCTTCTTTGTCAAGATCTCCTTAGCTTTCAAGGTATATTGGTATACTTCTTCTACACTTTCCAATTTCAAAAAACTTATCTCATCTTGAATTCTAGATCTCCATCCATTTAGACACCTAGCAATTTTGTCAACATCATCATCCACATGTCAAGATTTGATGTCTAATTTATAGAATTCCTTAGTATACTCCTTCACACTCATGTCTCTTTGTCATAGATTTTACGTTTTTCTCAATAAGCTAACTTGGTAATCAACAAGAAGGACTTTATTCTTTACCTTACTCACCATCTTTGTCAAAGTCTTGATATTTTCCTTTTCTCTTTTTTGTCTATCAATTTATAGATTCTCTCACCACAATGATGCATGACCTTTCAACATAGTAACTACAATTTTCACCTTCCTATTATTAGAAATATTTTCATACTCAAAGAACTTCTTCATATTAGAGATCCAATCCAACACATCATTGGTGTCTAATTTTCCATCATAAGGAACAACTTCTATAGAAAGCTTTGAATGTGCCCTAGAAAATACTCTCAACAATCTTGCTTCATCTTCGTCTTCTTCAATTTCTAGATTAGGGTTTGGTGCTGCTACTTCATCATCACTCACATCATCAACATGTGCTCCTCTCCTTTGGGTTGTCTCTATGACATATATTTTGACTACAATTTGTCTAAATGTATCCTATATTGCATTATCAATATTTCCTCTACCTTGAACTATCTTGACAATCAAGTTCTTGTAAGATAGTAACCCGTTGCAAGTTATAGGTCAAATTCATAGATCTACAACCCTATAACAATATTCACTTAGGGTTCAACCCGATCCACTCTTCACAAGGATGAACCTTGAGCTCTAATACCACCTAACACAAGGAGAACAAGAGACAACTAGGGCTAAAGGGACACTCGACTATGCAAGTTAACTACAGGATTAAACATAGCAGAAAAAATGAACAACAACCACCAAAGGAGATAGGAGAAACAAAATACTTTATAAATTCATCAAAATATCAATATATATGCCCAAAAATAAGGCCTTCTAGGTTACAACCAACATTACAATCGTGACATCAATCTTCAATGATAAAACTTTGCATTCCAACTCTACTCTACTCTTCTTGATCTATCTTCGACCTCTACTTCTTTTGATCATGCCCTAAAACTCTACCCCAAACCTTCTTAAATACATGCATGGACACAAGTTGTCCTATTGCAAATACCAACTAATTAAACCCTATTTTAAATTCCAAAACAAGCCATAGGTCACATCTCAATAGATATTCAATGGAAAATACAAATTAACTTGCAAGGTCAGCCCAAACTAGAACCAGACATAGACAAATTGGTCAATGAAGGACCCAAATCAAATATTGTCACTCAGCATCCAAACAAACTTGGTAACTAGAGGAGCTTGACAACCAAAGGAAACTTGATAGCCAAAGAAAACTTGACAACCAAAGGAACTCGATAGAAACTATGAACTCAACAACCAATGCAAACTTGGAACCAACTTCTAACTTGACGACCATTACAAACTCAACAATAAACAAGGATCTTGAAAATGCTATGAACTCGCGAGAAACTAATACATTGGCACCAACTATGAGCTCAAAAAAAACTAGAAACAAGACAAATATGTAGGATATCAATACAACCTAGGATGCTCTTGCATCAATACTTTGCTAGGAGATTAATAAAAGCCTATTAAAGCTACTCTTCTAAGAGATTTAAACTCTGAAATACCTATTAGAATGTTCAATACTTGATCCTTTGGTGTGTAATTACAATGATGATATCATATCTCAACTATGTAATGTATTATCACTTCTCTGTGATTGATCTTCTTTATCTCTTCATAGAACTATTTAGTGCACTACTTGACATCTTCTATCTGATTCACCTCCAGAACTTCACATGATACCAAAATATTAATCCATACACTCACACATGAAAATGAGGTCATAGAACCTCCTTAAATAGTTTTTTGGTGAACCTTCTAGATTCAAATAAGTTATCTAGATTTTTTTTTTTTTTTATTTAGTAATTTTTTTTTTCTAATTGGTGGATTTCCACACATGGAGATTAATGATTTTTCATTTGACGTGTAATTAGCTCCTTGATTATCTCCACGATCTTCAAAATATACTTCCATCTTTATGACAATTTACATCATATTTCCTATCATTCCAAAAAAGTATGCAAACCTATGTTACTCGACACTAATACCATAGTGACACTTGGTATGAAATATTTCATCATGTTGTCACTTGGCATTAACTATGCTCAAAATGTACTGAATTACTTAGCCTCTGTATTACTTGATGCCAAATACTATCCCTAATAAACTTAGCAATCACTAGACTACTCTGCAACCTCTATCTTGCTTGAAAATAACTACTTCTTGGCACATAACTTGAAATATATACTAGTCTTCAATACTTAGCTCAACCTATATAGGTTGACTTCATTGTAGTGATGATCAAACAACCCTACCTAGTGAATGACTAAGAGTTTGACACTAATATGCAACATGAATTTGATATCAACAATCTCCCCATATGACATTAGTGGAAAAACTAGTTTTTCATGATAAAAAAAATCCTTTACAAAAATTGAAACAAAAGTACTCCCACTTAGAATATAATCCATAACTTAACTTAGTATACAATGTGCTGACACTAAGGTCAAAGTTTATTTTTTAGTGACTACACTTAGTCAATTAGTTAAGCTATTACCAAGCTTATCTTACAGCTTGTAGTGTTAACCGAGTAATCCAATTACTACCAAGTTCTACAGTTGCTATTGAGTTCCAAAATCATTATACAATTCATGTTGAGTAGTATCTATTAAGTTGATTAGTGAAAATGCTAATTGAGCTTCATAGTATTAACTAAGTTACATAGTGTCAACCATGGTCTCTAGTATCTACTGAGCTTGTAGTATTAGTGATGTGAATCTACTATTGACTAAGTCAAGGAATAGAAACCAAGTGAGTCAGTTTATACCAAGCTCACAATGTTAGTGTTGATTGAGCTATGGAGTTTCAACCAAGTGATTCATTTTACATGCCAAGTTTCACCATGCTCACCAAGTCATGCATTGCTAACTAAGTTGAAGATACTTAGAAGTGATTAGTATGAACTAAGCTTCTATGTCTACTAAGTGCATGACAATGTTGAGTGTTGATAATGGTTGCTAAGTATCCAAAACCTCACCAAGTTTGTCTTCAGAATCCAAGTGCCAATAGTTGGGCCTACTTTTTGTTCTTGATGGAAACTTATGTTCTAGCCAAATTTGATGAATTATAATTTTGATTGCTATATATGTAATATATTGTATCATATCCAAAGAATAGAAGAAAGTATGAAGCAAATATAAAGAGAAGAAGTGTGAATTATGAAGGCTACAAGTAGTATAAGGGACAACAAAGATTTATCTATCACATCAAGGTGATCTTTACATTTCAAAGGAATCTCAACCAGAAAATTAGAGTTTTAGATCAGAGATCAACCACTGGTTCATCCTAACAGGTGTATTAGTTAAACCCTTTAACTAGGTAGACTTAACAATCTTTAATAAATCTCTTTTTTGAGTCCATATTTCATTGTATGCTTTTTAAATCCTTTCACAAGGTGGACCTAGTAGTCCTCATTGCTCCTAATAGGGTAGATCATCAGAAGTGATCAATTATAAGCCTTAACTAATCAAATTTATACTACAATACTAAAGCTTTTGGGTATCATCCCCACACCAATTTTACTTTCTATTTGGAAGGTTTTTGGGTTACCATATCTTTTATCAAAGTATTATGAATGTTTTAATGCATGAAATTAGATCAAAATATTATATGAAGGATTAATTGGTGAAATAAGTTAAAGTTTTATTGGTTCTTGATTCACCCCTCCCCTCTTAGTAACCTAGTCTATCTAATATTTCTAGCAATTGGTATTAGAGCGTTATGATTCTCAAAAAAGAAGTTTAGTAGCTTGAGTAAAGATTAGAGGAAATGGAGGCATACAAGTTAGATAAGGCTATTGAAAATAAAAAGTTGGATCTTGAATTGGTCATTGGGCATCTAAAGAAAGCAAAGGAGCAACTCTCTCAATCATTGAAAAGAAGGAAATATCTTATAGTATAAATGAATGACATTCTCTACACTGAAGAAAGAATTGAAGATATATGTCCTAAAAGAAACTTAGATGAAGCTCATGAAGTGATCAAAGTTCTACTTGAAAAAAATTGCAATATTCAAGAAGTTAGAAAGCTAAAAAGAGAACAAAAAATCCAATTAGTAAGATTATGTGAAGTTGTGGAAGAAAAAGACAAAACCAAAGAAGAGATAGAAAAAAAAAATAATGAAATTTAGCATCTATCCCTTCAAAAAGTAGACTTCATTGATCAACTCACCAATGAAAATGGAGAACTTATGAATCTAGGATCAAAGGATGAAAGATTACAGAATGATCTAAACACTAAAAAGAAAACCAATGAGAGGATGACGAAATCTCAAGAAAGCATGAATAAGTTGAATGAGAAAAGTTAGTACAGATAGAAAGGAAAAGCAAGCATAGGATACATAGAAGAAGGTGAATCATCCAAGAAATGAATTTAAAATAATCAAAGGCCTACTTGCAATCATTGTGGTAAGTTAGGTCATGCATCAAACAAATGTTGGAGTAATGGTAAAGAAAAATTCAATGGAAAGTTTTATAGTTACAATAAGAATGGACATAGAGCAAGTGAAAGCAAGGAGAAACCTAAGTTTGAAGGTAAATACCATAATTGAAAGAAACAAGGACACAAATCTTTTGAATGCAAAATCAAGATATTAAATCTAGTAGAATAGATTGTAAAAGCTATATTCAGATGGGACTTAAATATATGGTATAGATCCCACTACTATAGAGAATTTGAGCACATTGGAGAAAATTCTATGAAACATCACATGAGAAAAAAATACCACTAGAAGATGTTTCATTTGTACAAAACTTGGACATCTTGCCAAGAACTAGTTATATGAACACTGGAAGAATTGAAGATGAAAGGAAAACCAAAGCTAACAATATCAAAAAGTAGATGAAGTAGTAATTGATACCAAAGTCTTCTGGGAATGCAAGTCTAAATCATGAAGAAAATGTCACTCAAGAGTTGGGTGACTCAAGCATCTCAACTTGAATTCCCTAGGGAATGAATAGAATTGAGACTCTAAAGCAAACATCTCATATTAGTTCTAGCCAACTACAAGGAAAGATTCATAAAAACATTTAAGATGTACTAGGATCACTGAGTGGTTATGGAAATCATTAACCTTACTGAGCTAGGTTAGGTAGCAAGACCCTACCAAGCAAGGTTGGGATACAATAATGTATTGTATGTGGACATCGATTTGTATAAGATGCTATCAAGTAATGTTGAGACTACCAAGCTATGAATATCTGCTAAGTGGAAGACATTTTGTCATTGAGCGAGTGGTTGTACCAAAGCATTTATGGCATTTGAAAAGTGAAATTCAATAAAAGCAAGAAAATTGAATTCCTTTTCACTATGAATTTTTGAGAGCTATTTGCAAAGTGCAATTTTTGTGCTTCCAAGCTATCTATGCATTTGTTTTTGGAAGAATTCTCATAGTTTTTCAAAGCCCTTCAAGACCCTATTAAGCATGGCTTCTTCTAGTAGAAAAGTGAAGAAAGGATTAGAAATGTTGATTCAAGGAGTAGAATGAGATCTTCCAACATTCAAGATCAGTCTAGCAATTGTAGAATCACTAGACCTAGTAGGTGCACAATCACAAAATCCATCCCAAGTGTTACTCATGCACAATATACACTCATATTATCATTGTTCTATTCAAGAGCTAGGTGCACATGAAATGCATGAGGCACTAAATGAGTTAAGTGTGAATGAAGCTCTAAAACCTAGACATCGATATTTGGAAGAAAAGGGCTTGACGCATAGTTTGCATATGCCAAGGGATTTTTAGGAAAAGTGGATAAGATTTATACTAAGCCATGTTCACAATGGGAAGTTATGGTTGGATCATCCCATTTTGATCACAAGGAAAATTATTCATTGAATCACTGGTCTTCCTATGTTAAACAAAGGAAAGGTGACTAAAACCCTAGATTGGGATGAACTGGCAAAGAAAAATCTTGCCAAGTGGGATGGCAAAGGAATGAAGATAAGTGGGATCATAGACATGGAATTCAAATTTGGAATTCATGTGATTGTCAAAAAAATCTACAACTCTTGTCATCTCAATAGTGTGTCATGTGAGACAATAGATTTTGCTCTAAAAGTTATGAACAATAACATGTCATTTGAACCTACCAAGTTGTTATTGAATTGATTCAATAATAACATGGAAACTATTAGAGCTTCCAAGAATAATCCATGTAAGTTTGGCTCACTCATAACTTGTTTATTTTTCTTTTTAGAAAAGTTGTTCCCTTCTAAAGGCACAATTGTATGGAAGAAAGATGTACCTGTTCTATATCAGATAAATGAATACATTGCAGAGATGGGTGAAAATTTTGATAGTATAACGGATAACTACATTGATACATTCAAAGAGAAGATGAATAATAGATATAGGATACCAAAGAAACTTGCAAAAGACTACAAAGATGATATTTTTTCATAGTAGACTCTCATAGAGTGTAGATTTAAGTAGTCAGACCAAGGGTAGCAAGTGTTAAGCCTCTTGAATATGAAGTTAACATTGATGATACAGAAGATATCATTGAGGCTCTATTGAATGAGCCTGTAGATCCTAACACACCATATTTTGTAACTTATGAAGAATGCAAGGAAATAATAGAAAATGAAATTAAGCTTCCACAAGTAGTTAACAAAGGCAGAAAGAGGATAGAAAAGCTGAGGCAAGGAAGTTCTACTCTCCTATTGACAAAAGGCAAAGGAGATTATGTGAAAGAGGATGAAGTAGAAGAAACCATATTTTAGGAAGAGGAGCCTATAAGGAAGAAAGGAAAGGTTATCATAACCAGACCTACCAAGTCATCCACTATAGTATTCACAAGGAGGACATCAAAATATAGAAATAAATTGAAGTTAGGTGAGGAGGATATCAAGAACATTATTTTAAAGAAGCCTCCACCTACACTTCAAGAAAAGTTGAAGGAAATGGAAGAAGGAGCTAGAATGGAAAACTTTAAATCTCTCATATATGAATCTAGGAATACATATGAGAAAAATTATATTGAGGACATGATGATGTCAAAATTGGGTAAATGGAAGTACTTACCTGATTAGCTTGCTCAACAAATTCCAAAGGAGCTTCTACAAGCAACCAAACCTAGATGGGGGAATAAAAAGAAGATAGAAAAAGACATATTTGAATAACCTCTAAGGAAATGCATGTTGAGTCTTAATGAAAAAGAGGTGAAAGAATCTTTGAAGACAAATGAAGAAAATTTCACTCTCAAGTTCAACACATGTCTATGTTAATAAAAGACATAGAATCTATGGTAAAAAGTGCCACTACCACATGGAAGAACATTTACAACCTACATCAATTAAGTGACTTCATTGTTCATGTTAGTAACAAAGATGATGCAGATGATAAGGAAGATAATGACAATGATGATGAAGAAGATTTGGAAATAGAAGATACAAATATGGATAATGAGGAGGAAGAATAGGAAGCTATAGAGGAAAATATCCCCAAGATTTAGAGTATTGAGGAAATTGATCTAGAAAAGATTGTAGTAGCAATAATGGCCTCATTTTCTCTCTCTCTGAGAAAAGCTTTAATGCCATCAAGCTCTAAGAAATCTTTTGGTGAGTTAGTTGTGGAAACCACTATAACACCAAGCACCTAACCAATCTTTACACCTATTTAGCTAAGTACTAAACTAATTGAAGTGATCAACTCTTCATCTACTAAGTAGCTAATGCCTCCATCATCATCATCAAATTTGATAATATAGCAACAAGGTATTTCTATTGTTAATGGAATATCTAGTTTTCTTTAGATTACATAAAAAATAGGTTTTAAAGGGCCCAAAACCTTTAACAAAGTATCAAAGTAGAAATAACTAAAGAGTTCAAAAAGTGAAAATCCTCATTGAAAAAATAAACTTATATAGAAACATGAGGCCGAGAATAGCTATGCATAAAAAGATAGCAAAAGGAAAGAAAAAGGACAACACCTGGATAGCTATAGAGTTTTTAGCAAGTTCGCAGCTTGGTCTACTAAAATGTTCATATTAATAGCATTAGCTTTCATTTCATCCAGAATTTTCACTTCCCCTCCTACATTCTTCTTGGAGTTGACCCTTATACACTTGCTCAGCCCCTGGTCCTCATTCACAATAGAGGAGTCAAGTCCTTTAGCCTAAACCATCTTGTTCAACAATGTATTAAAGTTATCCACCACAGTCTTTAGGATGCTGCAATTTTTGTCAGCCAAATTCTTGATTGTTTTTTCTATATTACTTACTTTAGCAACCAAGCTCTCCATCCTTTTTTGGATATCTTTATTAACCTATTCCAAGTTCCTATTTTTGGTTTCAATTGGAGGCACCCTTTTCATTAATTTTTTAACCTCTTTTACATTGCCAATGACTTTAGAAAGCCTATCAATATGCTGACCTAGCATATGCTCCCCCTTGCTATCTTATTGAGCTGCTCAAAATCTTTTGAAATCACCTACATTTTTTATTTAAGGGTTCCAACATCCTTCAAAATTGACCCTGGGTTACCCATAATTCCCTTTAGGAAATCCTTCTCTATCTTCTCCCTATTATGGTCAAAATGGTGTTCCTACTCCCCTTGTCTATTATTGCCTAAATCCACCTTGTTTGGAACATTGTCATCACCCTCATCCTAAGATGACACCAATTTCTTTTTCTTTCCATCCTTTGAATTAAATGTTCATCATCAAAGGGGATAGAGACCCTATCTACATTCAAACCCCTAATACCTGAGCCCTTCTCTACAATTCCTCTCTTCTAAGAACCCTTTCTCATTTCCTCCTCATAGTTACTATCCTGATCTAAATCACTCCCCTTTCCTTTCTTTTTATTCTTAGAACTACTACCAAAATCCCCTTTCATGCTCAACTTAATATTCACCTCATCCACTTCATCCTTAGTGTCCTTATCCAAGTCCTCCTCTAAATCACTACCCTCCATCTCATAATCAATAACTTTCTTACTTTGCCTGGGCCTATCCACCTCTTTTGACTTCAAAACATTCATAATGAGAGCCATTCACCCCTCATGATAGACATGATCTCCATCTATGTCATTTTTGTTGCTATCCCCTCAATTTCTACTATTTTTTCTATTCCACATTCGGCTAGTACAAGGACAGTTGAGAACAAGTCTCTACCGAGCACTAAAGTTTCAATTAAGAACAAGGGTAACGAAGAAGATATTGATCTAGATAAGATATAATTGTCTCAAATTGGGATATCTCTACTATAAATCTTGATCAAATGAACATCATGGATGAATTATTGCAAAAGAGAGCTAAGGAAATGATGCAGGAGCATCCAGAGGTATAAGGGCAATCCTGTGTCACCCAAAAAAATGTACTTAGACTTAGTTTCTATTTCATGTCTTTACATTTTTGGATACCCATTTGGCTCAAATAAAGGTTCCGACTCTCATAGTTCAACTATCAGTGCATTTGAAAATCTCAAAAAAATAGGAGCATGTATTTGGGCCATCATTTCGATAAACTAGAAGGTGTGAATTGGCCAGATGAATGCAATCATGATTTAGAGCATTCCAAAAAAAGAATCAGGTCAATAGGCCCCACGATTTGAAAGTTATTACAGTTTTTCGAGTTTTAGAGACCTCCTAAGAATGCTTCAAAGTCAGGTTTGGGGCATTAAATGACCTTGAAAAGGGTCAAAAAATGGGAGACAAGTGAAGCTTGTCCATAGGGCTATAGAGCACTTCGAGAGCTTTTTGAAAATGTAAACGGTTCGTCAATCGGAGCTACGGTTCAAAAGTTATGCCTCCCAGAAGTTCGGTTACCATTTCTGGATTCTTCTAGATTTGCACCAACTTCTAACGCAGCTTTCGGAACCTTCTATTTCATCAGTGGATGCCTACTAGCACTTTCTAGAATGTACTCCTAGTCCTTAACCCTCCAGGGTCTATTTAAGGAGATTTCTAGACGCTGCAATGAAACCCAAAAGAAAAATGAAGATGTGGGTACTAGCAGAAACCAAAGGAATGAGGGTTTCAACCGCTCCCATGATCAAGACTTTGGAAATCAAAGAGGAAGAGGTAGAGGACGTGGAAAAGGAAGAGGAGGCTTCCGTGGTACCTATTTCCATTGCAATGAAGAAGGTCATCGTGCCTTTGAATGCCCTCAACGACAAGGAAGGACAGATAGGAGAACTAAGGGCCAAGCTAGGGTTGCTCATGTGGATGAGGATGCACAATCATCACATTCAGAGGATGCAGAAAGAGGAGAGACCTTGGTAAATGAAAGAGTCCTACTAAGTCATGAAAATGAACTAGGACAGCCGAGGAGTTTGTTCCATACCAGATGCAAGTGTGAGGATAAATGTTGTGATGTGATCATTGATGGTGGTAGCACTGATAACTTGGTATCAGAAGAGATGGTCTCTAAGCTGAAGCTCAAGAGGGAGAAACATCCCCAGCCCTATCGGATTTCTTGGGTAAAAGATAATCATAAGGTCCTGGTAAGTGAACAATGTTTAGTAAAATTCAAAATTGGGAGTTACCATGATGAAGTTCTCTGTGATGTTATTTCGATGGATGTTTTCCATCTATTATTGGGTAGACCATGGCAGTTTGATAGACATGCAGTGCATGATGGACATGCAAACACATACTCTTTGACAAAGGATGGAGTTCGCCACAAATTGAAGCCCATGAAAAAGGAAGGTGAAAAGGTATGTAGCAGTGCTAGGATTTGTCTTGTTGATGGAAGGATGTTTTTAGATGGCATGAAACATTAGCATATGTGCTATGCTTTGATTCCTAGGAAAGATAAAGATGGTAGTAGTAAAATACCTTTTGAAGTTTCAGATTTACTATGGGAATTTGGAGATATTATCTCTGATAATGTTCCAGATGGATTGCCACCAGTAAGGCAAATCAGTCATCAAATAGATCTGATTCCAAGAGCTAGTTTGCCTAACAAGGCTACTCACAAGATGACTCCTACTGAAACAGAGGAGCTAAATAGGCAGGTTCAAGAGTTGCTAAGGAAGGGCTTGATTTGAGAGAGCCTAAGCCCATGTGCAGTACCTGCAGTACTTGCACTAAAGAAGGATGGAGAGTGGAGGATGTGTACAGATTCTCAAGCTATAAATAGGATAACCATCAAGTACCAGTTTCCTTCACTAAGGATGGATGATCTTATGGACTGCTTGAGTGGAGCTTAGTACTTCACAAAGATAGATCTGAAGAGTGGCTATCATCAGATATGGATTCGAGAAGGAGATGAGTGGAAAATAGCCTTAAAGACCAAGGAGGGTCTTTATGAGTGGTTAGTCATGCCCTTTGGGTTGATGAATGCCCCAAGAACCTTCATTTGGCTCATGAATGAGGTACTTAAGAAGTTCTTGGGAAAATTTGTTATTGTCTTTTTGGATGATATTTTAATTTTCAGCAAGACTTTGGAAGAACATTTACTGCATATTCGTAGTTTCCTTGAAAGGCTAAGGGAAGAGAAACTATTAATTAATCTAACGAAGTGTGTCTTTGCAAAAAGAGAGTTAGTCTATTTGGGATTTGTTATATCACCTGAAGGTCTCAAAATGGATCCAGAGAAGGTAAAAGCCATCTTGGAATGGCCTACTCCAAGGTCTGCTACTGAGGTAAGATCATTTCATGGTTTGGTTAGTTTTTACACAAAGTTTATTAAGAATTTCAGTGGCATATGTGCACCCCTAACTAATACAATAAGAGGGGATAGAAAAGAGTTCAAATGGACTGCAACAGCTGTGAGAAGTTTTGAATTGCTGAAGAAGAAGGTGACCGAACAGCCTGTGTTGGCACTCGTAGTTTTTAGAAAAGTATTCTAGGTGGATTGTGATGCTAGTGGTAGCGCTATTGGGGCTGTATTAAGCCAAGAAGGTAAGCCTATTGCCTACTTTAGTGAAAAATTGAATGATGCAAAGAAGAAGTATTTTGTTTATGATCAAGAGTTCTATGCAATAGTTCAGGCCTTAAAGAAATGGAGACATTATTTATTGCCAAAAGAATTTGTTTTGTATACTGATCATCAGGCATTACAGTACCTAAATAGCCAAGGTAAATTGAATCAGAGGCATATGAAGTGGGTAGAATTCTTGCAGAGTTATACATTTGTGTTGAAGCATAGAAGTGGAAAATCTAACAGGGTTGCAGATGCACTAAGTAGGAGACAGTTGTTGCTTACAACAATGCAGGTTGAAGTAGTTGGGTTTGATGAACTCAAGAATTTGTACCCCGAGGATCCTAATTTTTCTGAAGCATGGAAAGCTTGTAAAGAGCTTGTTGCTATAGATAGAACCAAGTGGTTAGACTATTTGATTCAGGATGGCATGTTGTTCAAAGGTAGTCAATTGTGCATTCCAAGGAGTTCCATGAGGGAAAATCTGATTAAGGAGAAACATAGTGGAGGGATGGCAGGACATTTTGGTCGGGATAAGACCATTGCCATTCTTAGAGAACATTATTTTTGGCCTCAAATTACATAGGATGTGAAGAAGTTTGTACAGAGTTGCCAGGTTCGTCAAGTTGCCAAGGGGTTTAGTCAAAATACTGGCCTATATCAGCCATTGCCTATTCCATCAAGGCCATGGGAGGACATAAGTATGGATTTTGTTCTTGGATTGCCAAGGACACAAAGGGGTAATGACTCAGTATTCGTGGTGGTTGATAGGTTCTGCAAAATGGCACATTTCATTCCATGCCACAAAACTCATGATGTTGTCCATATTGCAGGCTTGTTTTTCAAAGAGGTGGTAAGACTACATGGTCTTCCAAGGAGTATAGTTTCTGATAGAGATACTAAATTTCTGGGGTATTTCTGGAGGACATTGTGGAAGAAGTTGAGAACAGACTTGAAATTCAGTTCCACGCATCACCCACAGACTGATGGCCAAAAAGAAGTGGTAAATAGAAGTCTGGGCAATTTGCTGAGATGTTTAGTTGGAGATAAGCCCAAGGGATGGGATTTGATTCTACCACAGACATAGTTTGCTTATAATAACTCTGTAAATAGGAGTACTGGAAAATCACCATTTCAAATTGTATATGGGAATTGTAATCACCTAAAAATGGTCATCTAAACTATTAGCCCCCTTTTCAACATTTTGACTAAATTAATTTAATCATTTATCTAGACCAAATTGCTAATAATCAATTTATTTGATTATAGCTTATAGTTTGACTATGCTATTCTAAGTTCATTATTTGATTAAAAGAACATGTCCCCTTTTAATTAAATAAAACACCCCATTCTTCGAACCCACTTAAAGTGCACACATAAAGTCCTTTTTCTATTTTACAATTAAAAGAAAAGGCTTGTGAGACTTTTGTCTTATGTGACAAGTCAACTTATATTCTATTGGTTGACTTGTGTGTGCACATGGATCACTCCTCCTTTTGAATTCCACCGTTGATCATCCACCATCTTCATCTTGATCTCTACCATCCATACATCTTTAAAAGGGAGAGAGCTTTCCCCCTCAAAGGATCAATCCTCATTTGAATATTTTTATGCTGCAGGTTTTCTAACAGGTTTCTTTGGAGCTTTGTGGAGAACTTCTCATTTTTTGTCTCATTCTCTCATTCCATCACATTAGCATAAGATCATATGGCATTCTTAGCATAGTTGCATTTTAGTTTAACTTTGATTTCTTGCAATAATCTCACATAGTTTAAATATTTGGTTTTGTAACAATCTCATACATGCTTAGTATAGCTGCATTTTGCATTATCATCTTAGCTTAGTTTCCATACTTGCATTGCATTCTTGAGGGATTCCTTGAAGATATTTGCACTCTTGCTCTTGTCTCAAAGAACCTCCCGTTGCATGGTTTACTAGCAAGAAGTACATTTCTAAGGCTTGGCTAAGAGCCTTCATGCTGAAATACTAACTCCTTGCACTCTGTGGATAGGGAGCTCTAAGCCGGCATCCAAGCATTCCAACTCATGGAATCATTTGGATAGAATGGTTTAGAGTGTGACACTTTCAAGTGTACATTTTTGGTGCCCACCTCCACCCCCACCACTCGCTGCCTCCTCAAGGGAACCCCCTCCTCCTCCGACTCTGAGGAACCCTCTGCCGCATGCCTCGCCTGCACTCGCATCCTCCTCCGCCCTGCTTGGGAACTCTCCCCCCTCCATTTGCCTCCCCCCTCTCCCTCCTCCTCTGCCTCCTCCTCCTCCGTCGCCACCTCCACCTCCCACTCCTGCAAGTGCTGCATCTAGATGTGTAAATCGGGGGAATGGGTGCCTCTGCATCTCATAAAGATACCCTAGATCAGCCCCTGAATCTACCACATCTGGGCGATAATCCCAGGGAGTCGCCACTAGTGCTGCGGTATCTCGAACTGCTGTATGATAGTCCAACATCGGTAACCATCCCAATCCCTCATCTATGCGCATCCAGACATAGGTAGTAGTCTCCACTGATACCACCTGTCGCTCTGCAAACTGTCACCATAAGCAACTAATCTCAAACCACTCCACAATGTCTGTGCTCCGACCCACCAGCGGTCTGCTATACCGCATGTAATCTAACTCCCATGAATCTGACCATCGTTGACACTCCCGGTATAGTCACCATGTGAATGCTGTCAGCTCATCAAACACATGTCTATAATAGGTCACATCTCCACTATGCCTCTATGGGATGAAACCGCTATAACAAAAAATGTATGGCTGGCTGTGCTCTCGTGGCTGCACCCGTGGTCGGATCGTAGCAATGTGCTCCCAAGCCCAGATCTGCGCTAACACTGCTCTGCATGCCCATGATCCACCCTCATGATATACTATCTCATGAAGCTCGTGGTACATCTTTGCCAATATCACAGGCCCCCATGCCATCCTACATGGTCGGGAGATCAGATCATATACCAGCCGACCCCATCCTAGTGGAAAGCCCTTTTGGCCTCGGTCTGTCACCAGGGCCTGGGCTACCAAAGAACATAATAAGCTGGGAAAAGGATAATCATATCCATACTCAGTCATCAATCTCTCCCAACTCAGGTGATGATCCAAAATGGTCACATCCTAGAAAAGCTCTTGCACTCGCACTTGCCCCTCTGTCGGGGTCGTACATAGTACACCTATACCATCATAAAAACTTAACATCAATACACTTGGCATCCAACATTGAAATGGCTAAATCAACAAACTACTAACCAAGTAACTTACCAGATCGCCATGACATGGCACTTGCAGAATGCAATATACGTCCTCCAAAGTAATCGACACCTCATCGGTCGGTAAGTGAAAGGTGTTATGCTCGCTATGCCACCTCTCTGCCAGCATAGACAGCAAACCATGGTTTGCCCAAATATGGGGCATCCGTACAACCCAGCGCAAGCCCATAGCTACTACCGCAGTCGGCTCCTCATCGCTCAAATGCTGCGAAACGTGTAAACCAACCACCCTGGGAGCTCTAATCTGTAATGCCGAGAATACCTCCTATCCAGGTAAAACAAGCAATCATCAGTAATAGTCACATGACGAAGAAAAAAGCATTCAGAAAAACAACAAAACTATCTATATGACATTATTTTAAAAAAAAATACGACACTTTTTTTTTTGAAACAGTGTCGCGCGACACTATTTTAAATAAGAGTGCGACACTTTTTCTGAAACAATGTCGCGTGACACCTTTTTCAATAGTAGTGCAACATTTTTACATGGTGCAACACTTCACACCATGTCGTACGACATTTGGGTGTCCCTCGAGCGACACATTTTCCTAAGCAGTGCGACAATTTTTTTTGAAAAAAGTATCGCGCGATAATACTTCTGAAGCCGTGCGATACTTTAAAAAGTATCGCGTGACTGTTTTTCAAAAAAGCTTGAAAACGTGCAAAAAACTCACAAAAAGCTCGAAAAAGCAACAAAAAGATAGTCACTTACCGACGCCCCATATCGCTCTGGCTGGTTGTGCAACCAGTTGCACTCGAAACGGTGTCGATGAAGAGGAATGTTCGCCTGAGCCATGATGCTATGTGGACCACACAAAATCTCTCAAATCACAAAAAGACAAATGAATAGTGAAAATGACACTTGGACCCCTTTTATAGCCTCCAACCTCATTTTGACCTAATTTTTTTACTCCTCAGAATTGCACAAAAATTACACCCCTAGCTAATTTTGACGTCCTAGATCCATTTTTGGGATCGAAATCAAAATCCAAGTTCATCCTGATGGTCAAAATTGTCTTTTAAAATTCTACCTTCTTCTGAGCAGTTAGCTGACCATTTGAGGTCTAATCTTTAAATCATCACTGGGGCATCTTCATTTCTTCATGTCTTCATCATTTCCATACTTCATATCTACTTCTATTCACCTTTTTACATCTAAATCCTCTTTCTACTCAATTTGACCTGATTTTTATGCTATATCCTTCAAGGTCAACTCTAGTCAAACTGGGGCATTTTATCAATTTCTTATAGTCATTCTTGGGTTCTAATCATTTATCTGTCATCTTGGACATTGCTTTATTCTATTTTTCTCATGTCTAGCAAGTTTTTGCATCCCCTTACCTCATTTCAATTTCGATCCCGAGGGGGCAGAAATACTCTATTGCTGATTGTTACAGCTATCTATTTCTTAGGAGCATTTGTTTGACCTTATCACTTGCTCTCAATCTATTCACTTTGCTAGGTGTTAAAATTCTTTTTGGATCCTAACATCATCTTCCTAATGTTCAGTACTACCGCTATCAGGCTGTGCATTCAGGACTTGCTATCTATTTCTGCATTTCATTCTTTGGAATCAGATATCTATATCTATCATTGCCTACTTGGCTTTCTATTTTCTTTGACATAATGTGTTCCCAGATCAATCACACATTAGTCAAAGAGGGGAAAATGTAATCACCTAAAAATGGTCATCTAAACTATTAGCCCCCTTTTCAACATTTTGGCTAAATTAATTTAATCATTTATCTAGACCAAATTGCTAATAATCAATTTATTTGATTATAACCTATAGTTTGACTATGCTATCCTAAGTTCATTATTTGATTAAAAGAACATGTCCCCGTTTAATTAAATAAAACACCTCATTCTTCTAACCCACTTAAAGTGCACACATAAAGTCCTTTTTCTATTTTACAATTAAAAGAAAAGGCTTGTGAGACTTTTGTCGTATGTGACAAGTCAACTTATATTCTATTGGTTGACTTGTGTGTGCACATGGATCACTCCTCTTTTTGAATTCCACCGTTGATCATCCACCATCTTCATCTTGATCTCTATCGTCCATACATCTTTAAAAGGGAGAGAGCTTTCCCCCTCAAAGGATCAATCCTCATTTGAATATTGTTATGCTGCAGGTTTTCTAACAGGTTTCTTTGGAGCTTTGTGGAGTACTTCTCATTTCTTGTCTCATTCTCTCATTCCATCACATTAGCATAAGATCATATGGCATTCTTAGCATAGTTGCATTTTAGTTTAACTTTGATTTCTTGCAATAATCTCACATAGTTTAAATATTTGGTTTTGTAACAATCTCATACATGCTTAGTATAGCTGCATTTTGCATTATCATCTTAGCTTAGTTTCCATACTTGCATTGCATTCTTGAGGGATTCCTTGAAGATATTTGCACTCTTGCTCTTGTCTCAAAGAACCTCCCGTTGCATGGTTTACTAGCAAGAAGTACATTTCTAAGGCTTGGCTAAGAGCCTTCATGCTGAAATACTAACTCCTTGCACTCCGTGGATAGGGAGCTCTAAGCCGGCATCCAAGCATTCCAACTCATGGAATCGTTTGGATAGAATGGTTTAGAGTGTGACACTTTTGAGTGTATAGGAATAGCCCAAGGACTGCACCAGAATTGAGGAAGATAGAACAAGGGGAGAGGACAAGTGCTGAAGCTGAAGAATTTGCTAAACACATCAAGCGTCTACATGAGGAGGTTCAAGCACACATTATCAAGATGAATCAAGAGTATAAAGCTAGGGCTGATCAAAGGAGAAGACATAAGGAATTCCAAGTAGGGGATCTAGTCATGGTGCACTTACGAAAAGAAAGATTTTCAGTTGGCACTTACAACAAGCTGAAAATGAAGAAATTTGGCCCCTACAAAGTTTTGAAGAAACATGACTCAGGAAATGCATATGAGGTGGAGCTGCCAGATGGTATTCACATTTCTCCCATTTTCAACATTGTAGATTTAACAGAGTATCATGATGATGGTGCAGATGAGGAGCTGGTTTTAGAACCATGTCCAATTCCTGCTTCTAAGAAGGAGGAGATAGAAATTCTAGATCATCGTGTGGGTAGGAGTACCAGAAAGAGGCAGTATGAAGAGTATTTGGTCAAATGGAAAGGACGGCCGATCGAGGACTCAACTTGGATTTCAGCAACTGAGGTTTCCCATTTGGGATTTCCTCTACCATCCATAAAGTGATAGGGTCACTTTTCAATCTACCCTGGGTGTCTGATGCAGGAGCATCCAGAGGTATAAGGGCAATCCTATGTCACCCAAAAAAATGTACTTAGACTTAGTTTCTATTTCATGTCTTTACATTTTTGGATACCCATTTGGCTCAAATAAAGGTTCCAACTCTCATAGTTCAACTATCAGTGCGTTTGAAAATCTTGAAAAAATAGGAGCATGTATTTGGGCTATCATTTCGGTAAACTAGAAGGTGTGAATTGGCCAGATGAATGTAATCATGATTTAGAGCATTCTAGAAAAAGAATCAGGTCAATAGGCCCCATGGTTTGAAGGTTATTGCAGTTTTTTGGGTTTTGGAGACCTCCTAAGAATGCTTCAAAGTCAGGTTTGGGGCATTAAATGACCTTAAAAAGGGTCAAAAAATGGGGGATGAGTGAAGCTTGTCCATAGGTCTATAGAGCGCTTCGAGAGCTTTTCAAAAATGTAAACGGTTCGTCAAACGGAGCTACGGTTCAAAAGTTATGCCTCCCGAAAGTTCGGTTACCATTTCTAGATTCTTCTAGATTTGCACCGACTTCTAATGCAGCTTCTGGAACCTTCTATTTCGTCGGTGGATGCTTACTAGCACTTTCTAGAATGTACTCCTAGTCCTTAACCCTTCGAGGTCTATTTAAGGAGATTTCTGGCATTGTAAAAGGCAGTTCGGAGTGGAGTTTGAGAGGAGGTGCTAAAAGGAGAAATATTCTCCAGATTTATGCTATTGTAAGCCCTTAGGGCATGTTCTGAAGTTTATTTTCTCTGTACTATTTGTACTAGCTTATTTTCTTAGTTAATATAATTTCTCTTTTCAATTGTGTCCATTCTGTTCTTGGGTTGTGTCCCCATCAGGAAAGGAAGCTTAGAGAATAGAAGAGCGGGGAAATCCAAGTGCTTAAAGATGTAAATAATATATTTGTGGATGCACTAAGTATTGAGGTTGATAGTACACAACCTATTTTGGTTTAGTTAGCAAAATTTCTCCAAAAATTTAATGAAGATCTGAATGGACAAGATAAGTTGCTACAAAGAGTAGAAAGGGAATTTGAAAACAAGTTATTGGAAAAAGTGGCACATAAAATTGCAATAAATCAAGTAGAATTTTCTACTATTCTTAGTTAAATGGAAATATTTTCAAATAATGTAACTTCATTATTTAGTAAGTTGTTTGATACATCTATCTTCATCCAAGGAATCAAGGAAAAATTATCTAAAATAGATGAAGACTTAAAGGCAAGTGTACACTAGTTGTCACTTGACCCAAGCTATAGTTCTGCTCACTATTTAAAGATTAGATATCTAACAAATTTGCAAGTAGAATTATTAAGGGAAGAAGCCAAGATTAGGGCCACACTTGTAGACATCCAAGGCATGATTCTTCCAAACATGGATGCATTGAAAAAAAACACTGTTCATGACAAAACTCTCATCCATAATAATAATTTCTCAATAACTGATCACATGATGGAGTTATTAGTAGAAGTGCAGATTGCATGTCATGCAAGCAAGGTGTTATAGGAAAATTGGAACAAGTCAATGGCATTAATTTTTCAACATACATTTTGACTTCTTGTTACATTTTGGCATTACATGTAGCATACACCTTTGGCATTTATGTCAAAGAGGGGGAGAAGTATAATATATGAGATATATATAAGGGAAGAAGTATAATATAAGATGTATGTATATATGAAGAGTATTCAAGAGAGGTATAATATGAGATAGATGTATGGGGGAGCAACATAGCATTATATAATTACTTTTGCATATTATGACCTAATTGATGCATTTAATGATTCTATTCATGTTTTAAGCTACTGACATTGCTTTAATAGAAGTTGAATGGTAGAAATGCTTGTAATGTAAGAAGGTAATGTTATAGTGGAAATTAGAGTTAAAAGATAAATTTTGTTATGCGTTGAGACCTAACCCGCATACCTAGGGATTCAATAGTTGTGGATTCAACATCTTGTTGCAATGATAAAAATAGACTATGAAGTTATTCAGAATATTAAATTTACCATGTTGTGTTGATAATTAAAGTTTGATGTTATATTATTTTGAGCATTTTACATGGAAATTATTAGAAAAAAATAATTTAATTAAAAGGAATGAAGTATGGAACTCAAATGTTGAATGTGATATGTAAGTTTTGATATTTTAATATTTTGAAGGTTATATTTGAAATGATTAAGAAAGGGAAAGTTAATTTGAGATGATGAAATATATGCAAGCCTAATGTTGAATGAGATAGTAATTTATTTTACATATGCTTATATGATTTTCTTGGACTACTGATGCTCAAGTTTAGTGTGTAGGAATTTGACCATGGATTTAAAGGGGAATTAAGGCTCAAACTACTTCAAACATGGTATAGCCAAGGTTGAATCAGTGGAAAAGATTTAAACCTCATTGTAATGTGTTTTATTTCATATATGTGAATTGTATGTGTGTGTAGTAGCCTAGTTCATGTATTATTGTAAAACAAGTCATTTTTAATATAATGTGATATTTTGTGTGTGTTACTTGACATTTGTGTTGTTCATGTGGAGATGCCATGTCATTCAAGGCTTGTCAAGAAGTAACCTAACCTAAACCTAACCTCGATGAAGAACCCAAGTTAACCTCACATAGAAAAAATGCCACGAGGAGTCTCAATCAAAGAAAATTCGAATTTGGACTTGGCTAGGGTTTTTAGGGGTCATTAGGTAGTCCCAAAGTGTCTTTTATGTGAGATTAAGTTATCCATATGATACTACAACAAGTTAGAGGCCTAATTTTGATCATGTGAGTGCCTAGACAACCTAGAGGGCCCACTTACCCATGCATTCTTCCATGAATTCGAATTTGGGGTTGTCATATCTATGTTCCCACTAAGTCAAAGAAAGAAAAAAAAGGTTAGAGGAGACAAGTTGGTAAGAAGTAGAGGCTTAGTGTTGTTGCTAAAATAAGTTAGTGGGAAGGCTTTATTAGGGGGTCTTGGCCAAACTAGGGGGAGCGTCTACCCACTCTCTAATTTTTAGAGATAGTTAGGTTTTGGAGGGAGAGGAGGAGAGCTCTATTGCAACTATCCTTACCCTAGCTTGGACCAAGGTTTGTATCTCAAACTTGCTTCTTTTCCATTTCTTTCTTGCATGGTTAAGCAAATCTGCAAGTGTGGAGTTTATCAATGGAGTATGCATTGCATTGCATTGTGGAGTAGCATTCATGTGAGTGTTTGAATGGTGTTCATTCTATGTAGATTAGTGTGACACCATTGTGCATCTTGTTGTATTGTGTGGAGTATTGTGAGTATGAGGTTTGGATTTCCTCTATTTCCTTGTTGTATTATGGGTGTTGATATTGTGTTGTGAAAATGTGACGTGCTCTTGAGAATTTCTTGTTTTATTTCTACTTGTTTTTGTTTTCTTGTTTGTGCTTGAGTGTTGTTATGGGTGTGGGACTTACACTCACCCTTGTGGGAAGGGAAGAGAAGTCCAGGGTGAGTGGGCAGTAGTTGGATTGCATAGTTGAGGACCTTGAAGTATGGGCTCCATTGTATGCCATTGTCATATTCATATTTTTCCTTGGAGGAGGATAAGAAAAAAAAAATGGTGAGGAAGGAAGTAATGAAGTATGGATTTGTAGGAAGCTAAAGCTATTGGTTGTGTGTGGTGAAGGATGTTTGTGTTGGTAGTGTATGGTGGATGATGTTTATGAAGCCCTGAGAGGGCATGATATTATGAAGCCTTGAAAGGGCATTGTATTTTGTTGACTAGCCCCAAAATGACATGCTTTTATGGTAGATATGATATGAAATGGTAAACCTCCTTGTGTTTCCACCTTCACCCTATGTTCAAGGTTCCAATGGCGAAACTTTGTGAAATATTCTTGGGATGGGATTTGTTCAAGTTTTGATATGTGGTGTATATGTTTCTTACAAGTGTGTATGTGAATCCAAGTTTCTCTTTGAGGCCTATGGTTGGGTGGAAAGCACCCATGGTCCTTGTTGTTTTGTTGTGATGCATTTGCAGGTTCTTAGAGAAAAATCTTGGAAACTTGGAGTCCTTGTTATCTTCCATGTTCATAGGAGGAGAAGACGATATTGCATTGAGATGAGATAGAGAGAAAAACTCCATCTTGTTATGTGAGCCTAAATGTATTGTAAGAGAAAGCCACTATCTTAGTTTGATTGTCAATGGAAAGGTTGTGAGTGTTCATGTGTAGTAAAAGTATTTTCCATTGTGTATATTATGATATGTTGACTTCACCACCTTTTTTTGTATCATGAGAGTATCACTAAAGATAAATTCATTGTAATAATATTGTTGTTTTATTGGATGATAATACCAATCAGGGGTTCAAAATACTTGATGCTCTTAAGTGGAATGAAAAAGAAATTTGATATCATAGAGGAGATATATTGATAGGAAGATTATCCTTGTTGAATGTTATTATCATCTCAAGTTCTATAGAATATTAGTTGGGTTCCAGTTAAATCTTGCATGATAATACTCTAGTTTCTTGAAGTCTAGTGTTGAAATAGGAGTAGTTATAAAGTTGCAATTGGTAGTAATAGTTTTTGAAGATAGCTTAATTTCATGGAGATTGATGACATGGAGTATTTGATTATGTGATACAATAAAATTCTGGAGATCCATTCTAAAATATGATTTCATAAGCAATATGATGGTTTGATTTATGAAAGATTATTTATTAGATTAGGAAATGTTAATGTATGGTACAATTATAAGACAACACCAATTCAATTTTTAACAGTTATTGAGAATGCATGGAAGAAGCTAGTTAAATAGAAAAGTTTAAATGAAACCTGAAGGTGTATGTTTACATTTTGGAAAATGTATGAGCAAGCCAAATATTGCGTCATTTCATTACAGTGCATTAAAATATTAGACTAGAATAAAATATTAGTATTTGGAGTTGGCAAGTTTGAAATAAATAAATTTCATAATCTTCCGTGATAAATGAATGTCAGACTTTGTCCTAGCCCATGATATGACCCTATGCAAGAAATATATACATAAAATAAACAATAGAAGTAAGCTTGACAATCATACAAGCAACTTGAATACCAGAGCGCCCACTATGAAGATTAAAATATTTTTTTAAAGAGGGGATCAAATAAAAAATATAAAAGTCTATATATATTAATGAGCCCCTAGATGACCCCATCCTGTGCCAACCTAAGTCTTGTGAAAATATGTCTTGGGCTGCCCAAAGTTTTGACATAAGTCAGAACACCCTTAATGGCACTCATCCATTTATGAGAGAAAGTAGTGTTTCAGGGAATAAAATAACTAGTCACTAAGAAGTATTTCCCTTTTTCCATATCGCCATCCTAGTCTTGAAGCAGCAAACAAAATTTATTCAAACTTGAACAAACCTTTTTCCACACCTAGGAATGGAGGAAGTGCCTGGGAAGGTTTGAAATCAATTTTAAATTTGTTTTTAAACTTGCTGCAAGTTGACTTCAGCACCCCACATTTCCCAAGCTGATCTTTAGGTGATGGGATAGGAGACATTCCTCTTAATTGGGGTAGGAGAGAGGATTTCTAGGAAAATGTGCTAGGAGGTGCATAGAAATATAGGTAGGTATAGTAGGTTGTTTTGCTTAAGCATGTTTTTTTTCAAAATTAATATGTTGTTGCTATTCAGCCACAGTTAGGTAGGATTTAAATTTTAATATAATAAATTATTGAGATTAAGAAAGGTAAGTAATTAAGGGTTAATAGAATGAAAAAAAAATGTTACTATTTAGTTATAGAAAAGGAAGCACAGGGTTAACTAATAACATTTGCTACTAAATAAGTATACAATATTAGTAAATATAGTAATTCAATACCTAGTTAATAATAATACTATTAAATGAATTAAAAGAAAATGTATTTTGAGGTTGGTATTAGACTTTCTCATATTATGAATTCCCATTTGGTTATATTACTTTTGATTAGATCAAGAAAGTTTGGGTTCCACAAAGTCTATGTGCTAAGCAAGTTGAAAGAAGATGATCGTATATTAAATCTTATATAGATTTTATTTTTGGTCTATATTAAATTTGGATCTATTTAAAGGTTAGTTAGAGGTATAGGAAAATCTCAATACCAATAACAAAGATAAATTTGTTGAGTTCTGCATTGTAAAATTTGGGCATGACATATTCCAAGAACAAAATCCATACTGATGTGACTCCAAGGTTTCTTAAGAATAGTAATAGGTTTATAAAAACTAGTATTTTGACTCACTCCTTTTGCAATTTGATAAACTCCACAACTCTCTAAGATTTTTTAAACATCCTTATACATTTGTGGACAATAATACTTCTCTTTCAGCAAACTCAATGTCTTATCAATTCCAAAATGTCCAGCCAATCCACCACTATGCTTTTCCTTAATCAAATTTAACCTTATAGAACTTTTAGGAATACACAATTGAATACCTTTGAACAACACACCTTCTTGAATGAAATACTCATCACACTTACTTATGTGATCTATCAGGTTTGGTGCTTTTCACTCTCTCCATGCCCTAGAAAAATTAGGATCAACATCATACAACTCTTTCATTTCATCAAAACCAAAAACTTCAACCTTCATTTCAATCAACAAAGAACATCTTCTACTCAATGCATCATCAACTGTGTTTGTAACTCCACTCTTGTGCTTAATGACAAATGTTAAATTCTTCAAGTATTCAACCCACTTCATATGTCTATGACTCAATTTATGTTGACTTCCCAAGTATTTTAAAACTTTATGATCAGTATACAACACAAACTCCTTAGGAATCAAATAACATCTCCACTTCAACAATGCTTGAACAATAGCATAAAGTTTGTGATCATACATAAAATACTTCCTTTTAGCATCATTCAACTTCTCAACAAAAAAAAAAAAAAGTTTACCTTCTTGACTTAATACAACTCCTATTGCATTACCACTTGCATCACATTCCACTTGAAATACCTCATTGAAATCAGGAAAAGTCAATATAGGTGACTCAACAACCTTTTGTTTCAAAGTCTAAAAACTCTTATCATCTTCATGTGTCCACTTGAATTCATTTTTATCTCCCTCATTGTCTCAATCATAACATTACAAACATCATTGAAATTCTTGATAAACTTTCTATAAAAACTAGCCAAACCATGAAATGATATTACCTTGCCCACATTCTCAAGTGTATGCCATTCCAAAATTATTTTAAGCTTCTTAGGATCTATCTTCAATCCATCAGTTGAAATCACAAATCCCAAGTACACAATCTCTTTTTGCATAAAAGAACACTTTTCAGATTAATCAATAACTTTTCCTCTTTTAACCTCTACAACACTTGTCTAATATGCTCAAGATGTTCTTACTTAGTCTTACTGAATATCATAATATCGTTCAAATAAATAATCACAAACTTACCCAAGAAAATTTTCAGAACTTCATTCATCAACCTCATGAAAGTACTAGATGCATTAGTCAAACCAAAAGGCATAACCAACCATTCATACAAACCATCTTTTGTATTGAAAGTGGTCTTCCATTCATCAACTTCTCTGATTTTGATCTAATGATAATCACTCTTCAAATCAATCTTTGTAAAATACTTTGCTCCACTCAAAAAATCCATTCTGTCATCCATCCTTGACAAAGGAAACATATATTTTATTGTGATCTTGTTAATAGATCTGAAATTAATATACATTTTCTCCATTATTTTTAGGTGCTAATATAGTAGATACAACACATGGACTCAAGCTTTCTATGATCAAACCTTTCTGCAACAACTCATGCACTTGTCTATTAAGTTCTTCATTCTCTATAGGTGTCAATCTATATGGTACTTTGTTCAAAAATCTAGCTCTAGGAGTCAAATCCATATAATGACTTATACTTCTCATTGGAGGTAAACCATTAGGTATATCCTTTGCAACAATCTCTTTATACTCATTCAATAATTCAATGGTTTCTTTTGGTACTCATTTAATACTACCACCTATCACTTGGTCACCACTGGCTAGCACTTGGTTAATAGTATTTTCTAGCACTTGGTTACTATTGAAACAACTTGGTTTCTTTGGAATTATAGCAAAAAAAACTTGATTCATTTTCATTTCCTTTTCAAATTGCTTTCAATTAACCATTCAAACTTTTATTGTAGTACAACTGACCTCATTTAAACTTTCAATCAAAGGTAGTAATATTTGTTTCTTCCCATTTACCCAAAGAGTATATTTATTCAATCTCCCATCATGCACAACATATCTATCATATTTCCAAGGTCTATGCAACAAAATATAACAATAATCCATAGGCATAATATCACACAAAACTTCATCAAAGTAATGTCCAATCTTGAACTTTACAAGGCATTGCTCACTTACCAATATGTTATGCTCATCTTTGATCCATGAAACATTATAGGGCTTAGGATGCTTTAGAATCTACAATTGCAACTTTGTAACCAGCCCTTCTAATGCCAAATTCTTAGAACTTTCACTATTAATCATCACTTTGCAGCATTTTCCAACCATCTTACATCTTGACTTGAAAAGACTTCTCATTAAAATAGGCCCCTCATCACTTCCCTTATTACATAAGGTTCTCCTCACCATCATAATTTCTCCAACCTCAGGTCCACTTGGTGAATCCTCATCATCTCCTTGAATCATAGCATTTTTTTACCTTGCCCACCTTCAGAGGATCTACATTCAAAAGATCTATGCCCCTCTTTACCACATCTAAAACAATTACCCTGAGAGCCACCTCTAGAATAAGAATTACCTCTTCCTCAGTAAGAATTACCACTTTTCCATTTGGTCTTTCTTCATAATTCTTCCACTCAAATTTTCCTTTATCTAGTACAAAATTATTAGATCATCCACCTTCACCATAAGATCTACCTCTACCTCTCTAGTATCTACCACCTCTACCTCTTTGTCTTTGTTCATGCTTCTTTGTCAAATTATCCATAGCCTTCAAGGCATATTGGTCTACTTCTTCTACACTTTCCAACTTCACAATACTTATCTCATCTTGAATTCTAGATCTCAATCCATTTATGTACCTTGTAATTTTCTCAACATCATCATCCACATGTCCAGATCTAATGTCCAATCTATATAATTCCTTAATATGAGTCCTTCACACTCATTTATCTTTGCCTCAAATTTTGCATTTTTCTTAACAGACTAACTTGGTAATTAGTAAGAAGGAATTTGTTCTTTACTTTGTTCACCATTTTCAACCAAGTCTTGATCTTCTATTTTCCTCTCCTTTGTCTATCAATTTGCAAATTCTCCCACCACAATGAAGCATGACCTTTCAGCCTAGTAACTGCAATCTTCACCTTCACATTATCAGAAGTGTTTTCATACTCAAAGAACTTCTCCATATCTGAGATCCAATCCAACACAACATTGGTATCCAATTTTATATCAAAAGGAACAAATTCTACAATAGGATTTGAATTTTCCCTAGAAAACACTCTCAACAACCTTGCTTCATCTTGGTCTTCTTCAGGTTCTTGATTAGGGTTTGGTGCTACTACTTCATCATCACTTACATCATCTAGATGTGCTCCTCTTCTATGGGTTGTCTCCACAACATCTAATATGGATGCAATTTGTCTCAATGTATCTAATGTTGTATTATCAACATTTCCTCTACCTCAAACCATCTTTACAAATTAGGTTCCTACAAGATCGTAACCCTTTGCAAGTTATAGGTCAAATATGTAGATCTACAACCCTACAATGCAATTCACTTAGGGTTCTACATGATCCAATCACCACAAGGATGAACCTCATGCTTTGATGCCACCTGACATAGCATAGGCTGGGAGTAACTAAGGCCAAATGGCACAATTAGCTACCCAAACCACCATGCAAGAGTTAACACAATAGAAGCAAACATAAAGAGAATATCACCATAGAGAGATAAAGAAAAAGATTCTTTATTGATTCATGAAAATATCATCATACATGCCCAACTATAAGGACTTTTGGGTTATGACGAAATAGAAAATATAGTCAAATCTAAGATTGAACTTCAAATTTGCACTTTCCAGTTCTACTTTCCAATCGTATCTCCCCAAAACTATCTAGCTCTAAGCCTAAACACTCTATTTATACTTACCAAAATGGGTTACAGATCATTCTAGAACATAGGAAAGCCACAAGTTAGATCACAAAAAATATTAACTACCTATACCAAATTAAATGTGAGAAAATTTGGCCCAAACTAGAACTAGACATAGTCTACTCGACAAAAAAAAAGATTTTCCAAAACTAGCACTCAACATCCACACAAGCTTAACATCCAAAGAATCACTCAATAGAAACTACAAACTTAGCATCCTGCAATGCTTAGTAACCACATAGGCCTCAACAACCAAAGGAACACTCAACAGCCAAAGGAAGCACTCGGCAACCAAAGGATCACTCAATAATCAAAGGACTTCCTTGGTAGTAACTAAGAACTCAGCAACCAAAGAAAATTGGTGCTCAAAAATAACTAGAGCTCGACAACAACTGGCATAATGAAAAAAAGTGTAGGATTATAAGGCAACTCAGGATGCTTTTGCATCATAGTGAGCTATCTTGTAGTTTGTAGTGTTAACCCAGCAATCAAGCTACTACCAAGTTCTATAGTTGCTACTGAATTCAAGAATCATTATACAGTTCATGTCAAGTAGTATCTACTAAGTTGATTAGTGACAATGCTAAATGATCTTCATAGTATTAACTAAGTTGCACAGTGTCAACCATGGTCTCTAGTATCTACCAAGCTTGCAGTATTACTAATCAAAATCTATTGTTGACCAAGTCAAGGAGTGTCAACCATGAGATTCAGTTTATACCAATCTCATAGTGTTAGTGTTGACTGAGCCATGGATTTTCAACAAAGTGATTCAGTTTATATGTTGAGTTTCACAGTGCTCACCAAGTCACATAAGTGTTGACCTAGTTCAAGCTACTTGGCAATGATTAGTATGAACCAAGCTTCTATGTCTACTGAGTGCATGATGATGATGAGTGTTGACAATGGTTGTCAAGTATTAGAACCTCACTAGGTTTATCTTTAGAACTTGAGTGCTAGCATTTGGGCTGACTTTGGGATCTTGATGGAAACCTATGTTGTAGCTGGTTTTGATGAATTATGGTTTGGATTGGTATATATTTAATGTATCGTATCACATCCAAAGAATAGAAGAAAGTATGAAGTGAATATAAAGAGTAGAAGTGTGAATTGTGAAGGCTATAAGAAGTATAAGGGATAACAAATATTTATCTATCACAACAAGGTGATCTTTACATTTCAATAGAATCTCAACTAGCCACTAGTTCATCCTAACAAGTGTATCAGTTAAATCCTTTAATTAGGTAGACTTAACTATCTTTGACAAATCTCTTTACTAAGTGCATACTTCATTATATGTTTTATAAAAACTTTCACAAGGTGACCTAGTAGTTCTCATTGGTCCTGAAGGTGAAGATCATCAAAAGTGATCAATTATAAGCCTTAGCCAACCAACTTTATACTGTAGCACTAAAGCTTGTGGGTATCATCCCCACCCTAGTTTTACTTTCTATTTGGAAAGTTTTTGGGTCACTATATCTTGTGTTAAAGTGTTATGAATGTTTTACTACTTTTATTCTCTCATGCATGCAACTAGATTAGAATATTATATGAAGGATTAATTGGTGAAATAAGTTAAAGTTTTATTGGTTCCTATTTTACCCCTCCCCTCTCAATAACCTAGCCTATCTAATATTTACAACACAATGTACATGGTCTAATTGTGTGCTCAATATATACATGTAAATATAGCTTCAAATATTTTAATAAACTTCAAAAAAAAAAAAACTCCCCTTGATCATCCTTATTTATTATTAGTGTCATCTTGATCATTATCATCATGGCCCTTGTTTTTTCACTCATGGCTATTGGGGTGAAGGAGTCAAACCAAACTTATCCAAAAATGTTTTTGAATTTACAAAATATTACCTAATGTGTTATCCTAGTTAGTCCTTACTGATTCAATGGCATGAATCTCTATCTTCAAATTTTTTATAAGATCCACCATGTTATCAAAAAATGACAAATTTGGATATACTTGGACTAACTCTTTTGTATTCTTCAAATGCATCTACATAACCTCAAGATGAGGTATCATCATGGCTTGAATATAAATAAAAATTTCTCTAATTTGGCTATATTTTGTAGTCAACTTTGTAAATCTTGTTTGTTAAAAATTTACCTTGGATAAGTGAAATGCACTCAAACTAGAATCTATGTTTAGTGCATTGAAACTATATTATAAATTTTCTTCTAACTTATCCATCCTTTCTCTGATGTCCTTTGTATATGTTGAGCTATCACACAAATTTCTAAACATTATATGTACATTATTAGAAAATTGTTTCAAATTAGGCACAAGTTTTGACATATTTTCCCATTTGATAGTAATCTCTATTGCTACCTTCTTCATTACTCTCTTCTCAAATTTATTTTTTTACCATTGCATCAAATTCTCATTTACATCACTATCTGGGTCATTTATTCTTTCTATAATCTTAATCAATTTCTCAATAATAAAAGAATTCTCATCGAAAAAATAAAAAATAAAAGAAATTATAAATATATCCTTTATTTCATATAGCACCTTTTTTTTTTGTCTTCTATTGATATTCCCTTCTTAGTTGGGCTTGTTTTGCCTTCCTAGAAAATAATTCACTCAAAATTTTCATTTGCACTTGAATCAGGCTAGAATTGTCTTAGTTTGGTATGACTATATCCTCATCAAGCATAATAGTCTTAGCTTGGAATGAGATTGGGGACTAGACTCATTTATTCTTAATCATCTTAGCTGGAGTGTTAGACCTCAACACTGAGACTCGTAAGATTTTTGTTTTGGGATCCACACATAATTTTTGAGTCTCAACTTTTGATTTTTTGGCCTTCTTGTTCTTAGCCTCTAGAGAGTTGAGTTCACCAATGGATGATAGTTGTCCTGCCTCCTTTGTTCTCTCAATGAGAGTTCTTGAGGATTTTGGCCTTTCCTTTCTAGTAATAGATTGCTCTACTTGATCATTATGATCATTTTCATCCTCAACATTTGTATTAGTACTTCCCTCTTGTGCATTAGTTACTTCATTTCCCAACACACTCTAGTTGGAAATAATAGTATCATTCTTTGTCTCTTTTTTTATTTGTATTAGAAGCTTGCTCCTTCATTTATTGCTCTATCTTCTTAGTCTTTTCTAGATCTTCCTTAGCCTTAGTCACATGTAAAAATGGATTTTCTATGGATTCATCCTCTATTGTGACTATATCAATTTTTTTCTCACTTTTTTGTACCATTTGATGCATAGTCTATATTATTTTATTGACATAATCATAGATGTCTTCTTTATTATCAAGTTCTACTTCTCTAGTATCATTCTCTTCTACACTAATTTTCTCCTCATCAACATGCATTAGACCAAAAAATGTATTCAATGTTATCCCACTTTCCTATATAACTTGTACAATTTTTTTTTGCAAGATCATATAGCTTCTTCTTTTTGGTATATTTTTTTTGGCATAATCCTTTAATGCAATAGATATATGTTGCTTGCCTAAATCAGACATTACTTGGGCTAATGCAACCTCCTTTATTTGTCTCTCTATTTTTAATGCTAATTTCCATTTTGCATAAATATTATTATACAATTCTTTAGATAGACCCTAGTGTAATTCAATTGGTCTGTACTTAAAATTCATCATTGTGTTAACAACATGATGTTCTACCTTTTCTTTATCAACCTTGCTTAAGGTATCATACTTTATAAAATTGAATTGTGTTAATCTCAATTTACTCCTATTTTTTCATACTTCATCAATATCTTGAGGCTTCTTATGTGTAGCCATTGTGAATTGGCTTAAATCATCAGATTATGTTCTCTCTACCTCATCTCCTTGATCATTAGGCTTTACTATCAGATTTGTTCTTAGTTTCTTCTTTGTCTTGTTCTCCTCAGCCTCTGTAATATCTATTATCCTTTTCTTAGAAATTTTCTTTTGAATGGGCCTGGTGATCTTTACTATACCTCTCTTTGGTGGCTTGACCACTAGGGTGCTTGCTTCTATGGATCTCTATCTAGTGACCCTTTTTGGTATGGTTGTGGGCTTGGTAACCACCTTCTTCATACTTTTCTTCACCTTTGGTTCAACCAAAAAAAAATATTTAGCTTTGGTTATGTTGGGCTTAGAAACAACTAACCATTTACCTTTATCTTTATGTTCTTCATTATCATCACCTTCATCTTCATCTTTACTATAAAGGTCTTCACCTTTTCCCTCTATTATCTATAGTGGTACATCACCAAAAGTAACTTCTAGGTTAATTATCATCTTCTATCTTTTTCTCCCTAATTTTGTAATCTTATTTTCCATTCAAATTTTTACCTTGGAAGTGCCAAATGGTTCTGCATTCTTATCTATCTCCTTGGCTAAATATATTATAATGGATACCTAAACTTCATCAATATTTAGCTTGTAGTGAATAGGTCTTAACCATGAGACTCTATTTTTAATAACTTAAACATAAGTATAATCAATTCCAATAAAGAAAACATATGTGATCATAATATTGATAAATAACCAACTTAGGAATTCTAAATTTATTTCTCATCTTTTCTTTGAAATCTTTAAAATAACCATGCATTAAAGTTTAAATTTTTTCACCCATTTGACTTATATATTCACTAATTTTTTGGATTATTTTCCTTTGCATATCCCATACAACATCTCTTATGGTAGGGAATGATTTTTGCACATAAAAGAAAATGCAAACAATAAGTGGACCAAACTTACATGAGCTATTATTCATTTTTCTTATTGCTCCTAGGTTCTCTACTAGCTAAGTAATCTATAGCTTAGCTAGATCATAGCTACAATTATTCTTAACTAATTTGTAATCCATGTCTAAAGCTACATGCAACATGTTGTTTAATCAATTTGACTGATAAGACTTGTGTGTAATGATCCTAAAAAAAAACTCAATATTTGTATCTTCAATAGTGTTGATTGACATGCCTCTTCCATTCACTTTTACCTTGGTGTTGTTCTCAATTACATCCCTTCCTTGATAATGAATGGTCTTTAACCTATCTAGAATAGGGTATCCAATGACATGATGAATGATTGAGTTTGTGATCCTTACTAGTCTATTCTCCAGCTAGAGTTTCATGGCATGGATCTAGTTTAACATAATATTTATCCACTCTACGTTGAAAACCTTTGGGAAATCTAGGGCAAGACTTAACCCTTTCTTGGCCACTACTTTGTTCTCATCTTTCAACTTTTCATTTTTGCACAATTTTTCATACACATTCCTTATCTCAAAATCTCCTACATTTTCTATCTTACACATGTAACATGATCTAACATCATGAACCAAAACCACTTAAGGTGGAATTGATGATAACGTGCCAGAAGAATCTCCTTTGAATGTGATATTAGGGTATGCCTTGAATTTTGGCAAAGGGAAAGCTTCATATTGAACAATTTGAGCATTAATTTCCTTCAATGTTGCTTTCTTCTCACTTGTGGATGCCATTATTTTCCTAGGGTTTTAATTCTAAATCTTTTCAACTCAATTCACAATAAAGTTTACACAACTAACCTTGTATTGTCAATCACATGTAGTGAATTCTTTCACAAATTTTCTTAAACTTTCCCTTCAATCACTTGGATCCTTTCTCTATAAATTATCAATTGTTGGGTGAGACAAATTGTTGATAAAATATTTTATATAGGTTCAAATGGTCTAATTAGGTCTGTAATTAATGTTCCATATATAGTGTAAGTGTCCAATAACTATCTTAGTCAGCTCTATGAAATATGGCACACACTTCTATATTTCTTAGTTAGTATCATGACTCGATTCATACTAGATTTCCACTCATCACTCCGATCTCCACTTAGTCATATAGTAGCTTTGTTTATGCTACAACTTGTATTTGTGAAATGCAAGCCGCAGATCCTCACACATAAACTTCAACATGGCCATTATCTATAAGATCATATCGGAATGAATATGATATTATTCATCCAAGTAATCCAACAGTTTGACCTATTGCCTTCTAACTAGAAGGATTTTACCTTTGCTCTTAGAATGAGAAGCAAGAAACTAGACCTCTAGAATGAAGGATCTTAAGCTATATGAGATATGCAAGATTAATCTAAATGTATGCAAGATTATTCTAAGAATAAGAAAGAATAATTAATCTAAATGGATGCATTATTAATCTATATGAAATTGATATGCAAGAATATTAAACTAAGAATTCAAGAGAAAATGAGTAGATATTCCAACATAAGTTTGATGCAAATTCAATTCAACCTCCATAATGAGGAATTGTAGGCTTCTTAAATAGAACCCTATAATCAATCAACGGTCAAGATTAATTGGAATGGATGATCAAGATTGAAGATAAGACTCAGCCATGATGAAAAATTCCTTATAAAAAGGAAGTTAACTTATTGCTTTTGAGTGGAAAAAAAGTTAACTAATTTAATTTTGAGTGGAATAAGGAGTTAACTAATTTAATTCCTTTTCTAATTTTCGTCCACCTAGAGTTTCCATTTCTAAATTGAAGAGAAGATTTGGAGAGAATATTTATTTTAATAAAATAGAATATGACCTCATAAATGGATAAACTTTGATTAATTGAATAATTAAATTCCATAATTAAAAGGAGGAGATATCTTATTAATTCAAATATATTTAATTCCTTTATACATTAGCTAAAGAGGTAATTTTAATTTAATAAAAATATGAACACTTATAATTAAATTAAATTAAATCAATAGATTTATTATAGCTAATTTGAGTTGATACTTAGGAATTAAATAAATAGTGTGATTAATGCAAATTAGGGTTTTTTGCATTTGACACCTAGGTCAAGTAGTGATAATAAAAATTAGAATTGCCTAGTAAAATAGGACTTAGGAAAGATTAAATAAACTAGAATTGGTTAACATGGTAATGTGCCAATTTTGGGGTATTACATTTGCTCCTCTTTGAATGAATGTGTGAGTAGCACATTCAATTCAAAGAAATAAAAAATATGATACCTAGTGTTGGAATTAGAAGGGGAAAGAATAAAATTCTGAGAGGGGGGGTGGGGGGGTGGTGGTGGTGAATCATTAGTTTAACCTTGGACCCATAAAAAACTTTCACCATTCATTCATTACATGCACAAGTAAACTGAAATAACATGTAAATCATATGTATCTAAAACATATAACCATGTAAGCATTCACACACATAACACTAGATATGATTACCTAGAAACCCTACAAGTGAGAAGGTAAAACTATGGTGGGGATGATATCCACAAATCTTCACTATTGTAGTAATAAAGTGTATCTAATAAAGGTTACACTATTTTGACCATGAAACATGATCTACCCTATGAAAGGTCTACCTTATTAAAGGCTTACAAAGATTGTTAGGTCTCACCTTGTTAGAGGATTTCAAAACCCTATTAGAAGTGTGCCTTGTTAGAGGACTTCAACTTACAACTAAGTAAGCACCATGCTAAAGGATTTCATATAGCCTATTAGAACTACTCTATTAAGAGATTTAACAAAAATCACCTGTTAAAATGTCTTAGCATAGATCTTGCAATAGACACTTTCTTGCCTGATAACATACCACCTCTACTCAATATCTTGTTGATCCCTCACGATCATATGTCTCAATGCTATATCCTTTTCTCTATCCATTGTTCTTCTCTAACTGATTCTACAATTCACTCTTTCATCACAACTTCTAAGTCACCTTGAATGATTTGCATGCAAACTATCTTGTTTGCACCTTCAATTCCTTCCACATTCACTCTCCTCTATCATAAAGAGTTTTGGGCTTTTTCCTCCTTAAGAAGATTTAGGTGGCTTAGGGTTAGGTATGAATATATGGCTGAGATTCATCCATTTTGGTTCTTAATCCTTCCCTATTTCTAATTAGTTGTATGTAATTACATAAGGAATCCAAATATAGATTCATCCTTATCTCCAAAATATCAAAACATAATCTTAAGTCGACTCAAAAATAGTTTACATAGTTGTTTGTGCTATTACAAACAAACATGTCAAAACTATGTCACTCGGCATATGAAGTCTTTGATGCTTGACACACACTGTTATGTATACTATGACTTGACACCTACATTGTTCAACATATACTATTTACTTGGCTCTTGAATCAGTTGACATGGTCTATCTTCTCAACACTTGAGTGACTCGGCACATGAGTGACTCTGCACTCATTGTAACTCGGCATGGTCTAATATTTACATGTGCTTGGCATGTATTACTAGTTTGGCATGAACTAAGTAAATAGCTTAAGTGTGTTGACATTCACTTGTCAAAACCAATCTGAGATCAAAAATCTCCTCCTTTTACATGAGTGTCAAAAACACTTAAATATACAATATTATTCTTGATTTCTTGAGCATAACATATCCATGACTCGGCTTATATACAAAACTTAAAAATTTCAAAAAAATTCTCTAACTTGTATACCACAAAATTTTATAACTCACCCAAAGTTAATGAGTTTAATTTGTATCCAAAATATATGCTTCCTTTGACATCAATGTGTTGCATATAATACTTTTTTATTTGATATGCTCTCTCTTAGTTGATATATGTCCCTATTTTCTTAGTTTCTCACAAAAATGTATATCACCTCAATGATATAACTCTGCTACTGTGCTCCCCCTTTCTTATTTATTTCTCTTTTGTTCATACATCTCCTTTTTTCTTTATCTCCTTTATATTCTCTATCATCTCCATACTCTCTATCTCCCCCTTTTTGATACTTATGTCAAATGGGTTATAAACTCATAGTATGTTTGTCCAAAAAATATTTATGGACATCCATTATTATCCTTAGAGCTGCATCCCAATTATCACATGCAACATCCAATGATTTAATTTGGATTGTAAGCTTGAAAACAAGGTGTAATATACCATCTAAAGTAGAAATATTGGGGTCTTTCTTTAATAGAGTCTCAACATAGTCTAGATCCTTGTGCAATATCTCTATGTGTGGTGTGAGAGATACCTATATGCATGTCAATTTTTCTCTTATGCTAGCCTTATCTACTATTAATACAACTAATTGACTTGATCTCTAAAGTAGTTTTCTAAAGTGCTTCTCACTCTAGGTTGGATTTGTAGGTAGGCTGGTACCTAATGTAGTAATTTTGTGTTCTAGACTCAGAATGTGACTTCTAGTCTCTTGGGTGAAGAGTGTAGGATGCATAGTTTTGTGTATAGTGAGAATATATTCTCAAGTAATTTATTCACATCCTCAACCTTTGTTGCCAATGAAAATTGTTATAGTGCTATCTCATTGGATATTTTCTCATTTACCTTGCCTTGAAACTTCTTTTCAGACTATTCTATGAGTTTTACATTTGTATCAAGGTCTTCATTAGTGACCTTTTCCACTATGTCAGTCAGTTGTTCTATGAGTGGCTTGGTCTCTTTAGGAGTTGGAAGGCTAAATGCATCTAAAAATATGTCCTTGATATCTTGAAGTGCTTGCTTCTACCAATGTTCTCTCCTAAGCATTTCTTGATGTTTTTTTCCTTTCTAAGACATTTTGTAAAATTCCTATTTGCTACAATGTCATAGTATCATAGTCATACTTTGGAATAACAATTTCTTCATCAAGGTTTATGTCTCATAATGAATTACTTTTTCTACGTTTGATGAGCTAGGGCTTGGCACTGAGATTTGCAATGGAATGGCTTCTATGCTCAACCTTTGAAGAGTTTGAGTAGGAGTGGCAAATGCTAGTAAGGCTACCAATGCTCTGATGACCACTTGTTCCTCCACCTTTGGTGTTTGCTCACTCTCTTCAGGCTTGCCTTAGTCTATTACTATGAATTGGCTAGCACCTTGTTCCTATGTTGTAGGTATAGATGAATCTATCTATCCTATTTCCTGCTATTGACCTATAGTAGTGTCTTTCTCTTCTATCTTCTTCTCAATTGTATCAATTTTAATACTTGTATCAACCTTGGCAGATGTGTTTATTATTGTTTGAACCAAATGTTGTACATGAGTAACTAAAGGGATGATTGAAGGTAGTTCTTGTGGATTCACTTTTTCCCTTGTGACATTAGTCACTACCCTTTGCAATTCCTCTACATTAACCAAAACTAGATTTTCACAAAGTTTATCTTGAAGTGTAGACTAATCTAGTATTTTCTTCAAATCTTTTGCAGTAAGTGGATTGATGTTTTGAGCTAATGCATCATAAATATCCTTAACAGTTATAGTTTCAATGGCTTTGGTTGTGTCATGGAGGAGGACTGATGCTTGACACTTGTGTGTTTTGCACACTCTATTTCTTGTTGCTACTCAGCTATTTCCTTATCATCCTTTTGGTTCTCTCTCTCTTCCCCAACTATATTATCTTTATCATCATCTTCCCTATCATCATCTTCCCTATCATCATCATTATTAGCATCCTTATCATCATTTTTACCCTTTGAAGGGTCAGCTTCTCCTTGCTTCCTAGTGGTCAACCCATAGATAAGTTTCCATATTTGAGTTGATTTCTTGACCACATCTTCAATGTTATTTTGGAGAATGTTGAAGGCTCTATATTTAGGTGTGAACCTAACTACATATTTCTTAACTATCTTAGCAATTTGTCCCTTTGTCAATTCTAGCATCACTTGAGCTAATGTTGTTTCCCTAATTTGTCTTTCCACATTTAGATAGTGATGTCATTTTTTCTCAACAATATCATATAGGACTTTTGGTATTGAGTTGGCAAATTCTAGTGGAGTGTTCTTAAACTTTGACATTATGGCATACAATGCCTCTTCCACTTGGTTTTTCTATTCTTTCCCTAATTTATCAAAATCAATATGTCTAAAACTAGATAAATTTGCATTACTCTTGACATTTTCACACAAGTTCTAAAGATCAAAGAGAGGATTGTGACTTACAACCTTGAATTGATGTTTATCATCTGATTCTATCTTATCTTCATTAGAATCTGGCTGAGCCACATATTTCCTTCTCTATCTTTTCTACTGCTATCCACCTTACATTATTTTCTTTGACATTTCCTTGTCCTTTTGAATATTTACATGTGTGTTCTCTCTAGTGGTAGATGTAGTGGGCTTGGCTTGGCTAGATTTTACAATCTTCTTATCCTTTGTCATAGTTTGTACCTTAGCTATCCTTTTCGTTGACTCAGTAATAATAGGTGCTTTCTTAGCTTCTTCTCCCTTGGTACCTATAGTCTCCTCTTCTTCCATATATTCTCCCATGCCTTGAGTCAAAGCTAGAGGTTCTTGTGCTTATGTTTTTTCTTCCTCTTCATCCTCTCCTTCTTCCTCTTCTTCCTCAACAACATATCCAAATTTGGCTTTCAATTTCTTTACCAACTTGTCCTTTTTCTTGATTATGGAGGTAGTCATTAATTTCATGAAAATATTTGATTTCATCATCTCATAGTTCCAAATAATTTTGTAGTCTTATCTACTTCCTCTACTAGTAGAGTTGTGTTGGTTGCTGAGGCTTCATCAACATTTATCTCATACCCTAAGGGTCTCAACCATCTTACCCTTGTTGTGGTAGCTTGTACAAATGTGAAGTCGATATCAAAAAGAAAACATACATCATTATAATGTTCTCCACTAAGGAAATAGGTATCCTCATCCTTTCTTTCATTGACTTCTTGAAATCTTCAAAGTAACTTGTCATTATAGATTCAAAGTTTTCTCCTAGTTGTTTAATGTACTCATTAATTTGCACGACAATTGATCTATTTGTATTCCATCCTATTGCACCAAATGAGGGAAATTTTTTCTATACATAAAATAATATACAAACTAGCATGGAACCAAATTTTCATTGTGCACTCTTGGCTTTCCTAATTGCTCCAAGGTTCTCCATTAGTTGTTGCAATTATAGATCTACTAGATCATATGTATGATTGTTCCTTACAATTTTGTAACCAACATCCATAGCTATGCAAGGTACACTATTCAATCTACTAGATTGATAGAATTTGTGTGAGATTACCCCTACAACAAATTTTAACAATGGATCAACAATTGTAGCTATAGTCATGCCTCTCTTATTCCATTTTGCTCCAGTGTTCCTTTCAATGACTTCCTTGGAATAACTCCTGAATGTCTTTGACCAATTTGGGGTTGGGTAGCAAGTAACCCTATGGATTATTCTCTTAGATATTTTGATAGGTCCTCCCTCTAGCCATAAAGAACCATCAAGAATTCAGCTCAACACAATTTGAATTCACTTTGTTTTGAATACATTAAGAAAAACTAGGGCTCGTGTTAAACCCTTTCTCTCTATGATTTTGTATTCCTCTTTCAAAACACCATTTTCACACAATTTTTTGTATGCATCCCTTATTTCCATGTCTCCAATGCTACCAATTTTTTAGTTATAGCATCTCCTCACATCTTGTACAATTATTACACTTGGTGAGATCATAGATAATACACTAGAAGTGTCTGGTTTATAGACTATGTTAGGAATGGATTTAAAAAAGGGCTATTTGACTTCATTAATAACAAGTTGAACATTTAAAATCTCCTTCCCTGTGACATTTTTCAAGCTAGATGTCATCTTGTCAAACTAGGGTTTTTGAAAATCAAAACTGCATAGCTCAGCTTTTGATAAATACCTTGTGAAATCTGATGAATTGGCATGAAATTGCTGCTAAAATCTCTACAAATGCTTTGAATGGGTTTTTGAATCACCTTCTCCTCTACTCACTCTTCCTTGAATTTTAAATGAGCTCAAATTGATCATATACCATTCAAAAACCTTGCATTTAATGTTGAGTGGTTACACACCTGTAAACTCAGTATCAACCAATTTTGGGTTGATTCGGTATCTATTGATGTTTTCATTACTCAATAGCTACTACAAGCTTGACATCAACTAGCTAGACTGCTAGCTTGGCATCTTCTTACATTCCACTCGACATACATAAGAAATGTTTATACTCAGTAATAACATGACAAATTTAAATATTTGTCTTGAATTTTTAACATCTTTCATTTTTATTCATGCTAATTTAGTCTTTTTAGTACTATATCCTTTTGGAATTGATGCATGATATAACCTTTAAATATCAGTCCTACATACCTATTGTTTGCCTAGTTTGATGAGGTGTGATCACCTGACCTATTAGGTGAAGTGATCCCTTCTCCATTTGATGTGTTGCAAGTACCTTTCTTTTTCCATGTCTTTTTCATCTCATCTCTAATGTGTTCAACATCTACCTTGCTTTACCTTTATAAAATTCACAACTTGGTGCCTTTGACCTAGTTGGACGATATTTACCAATGTGACTAGTCTTCAAATAACTAAAGCATGTGGTTTGACTCAACCACCTTTTGTAGTTACTACTAAAGTGTGTCCTAATACAATTCTTAGGAACATGTCCATATTCTTCATGATAATGATAGCTATATCTTGTGTTATAATCCCAATTGTAGGAGTTCCCATTGTGTCTTACCTTTGTTGGCTTGTTTGATGACTACATGGATTTGGATCTACATTCAAAAGCTCTATATCCATACTTTTTATAGTTCTAGAAATAACCTTCAAATCTTTGTTTATGCATAGTCCTAGTTCTACATTCATGTGTTTGATGACCTTGCTTATTCCACTTATGACAATGAGTTATGTTCTTAGGCTTTACATTCTAATTTGTAGTTTTTCTCCTACACATATTAGTAGTATGTCCTTTCTTACCACAATTATGACAAGTAGGTTTGGAGTTCTTACCTTTGATGTTCCTTTCTTCTATGACCTTGGATGATTCTCCTTATTTAGTACTTGTGTATCCCAATCCTGATGTCTCATTGTTGGATCTAGGGGATCTCAATAGTTGATCAAAGTATTTGATGGCTTCATTTGGCTTGTTGAAACATTTAGCAAATTCCTTTTCTCTCTTTAAGTCACCCTATAATTATTCATTCTATAACTTCAATGTAGTTATCTCAATTTCCTTGACATTCAATTCATAGTTGGCATTCATCATTTGACTTAAAGTATCCAATTACATGTTGGAAATCTTGGTTAACTCTGTTGATTTCTCTTCCAATCTATTGGCTGGAATTCTTTTGTCTTCTTCAATCATGGCTTTGTCTTCCATAGCCTTATTCTTTTGTTTAGTCACCTCACATAGTAGTATAGCTTGTGATTCTTGCTCTAGCTTGAGATTTTTGATTTCCTCAACTTGGATTCTATTCTTTTCCATTAGATCTGCAACTACTGCATCAAATTCATTGGAGTCACCATTTGCAAATAGCTTGGTAGTGTCTATCTTTTTATAAAGTGTGTCATTCTCCATAATATAAATCTCTTTCCTTCTCTTCAAGGATTTCTTTAGTTCCTCTCTTGCCTCATTCAGTTGATGTAGTATGAGTTGTATTTTAATCTCCTAGTTCTCAATAGTTTTTTCCAACTTGTAGACTCCATTTTAAGATCTTTCCTCAAAGCTGCAAAGCTTCTCTTTCAGAGAACAATGCTCTAACACCAATTATTGGAATTACAAGGGGAAAGAGTAAACTTCTACGAGGGTGAATCAGTAGTTTAACCTTGGACCCATAAACTTTTCACCATTAATTCATTACATGCATAAGTAAGCTTAAATAACATGTAAAGCATATGCATCTAAAACATATAGCCATATATGCATTCACACACATAACACTAGATATGATTACCCAAAAACCCTCCAAGTGTGAAGGTAAAATTATGGTGGGGATGACACCCACAAATCTTCACTACTACACAAATAAAGTGTATCCAATGAAGGTTACAATGTTTTGACCATGAAATATGATCTACCCTATGAAAAGTCTACCCTGTTAAAGGCATACAAAGACTATTAGGTCTCACCTTGTGATGATTTCAACACCCTATTAGAAGTGTGCCTTGTTAGAGGACTTTAACTTACACCTAAGTAAGAACCCTATTAAAGGATTTAATATAGCTTGTTAGGACTACTCTGTTGAGAGATTCAACTAAAATCACTTGTTGAAATGCCTCACCATAGATCCTACAATTGGCACTTTATTGCTTGATAATAGATCACCTCTATACAATATCTTATTGATCCTATGTGATAAGATGTCTCAATGTTGTATCCTTTTCTCTATCCTTTGTTCTTCTCTAACTAATTCTTCAATTCACTCTTTCATCACAACTTCTAAGTTACCTTGAATGCTCTACATGCAAATTATCTTGTTTGCTCCAATTTCTTCGAAATTCACTCTTCTCTATCATAAAGAGTTTAGGGATTCATCCTCCGTAAGAAGACTTAGGTGGCTTAGGGTTAGGTATGGATATATGGCTGAGATTCATCCATTTTACCACTTAATCCTTCCCTATTTCTAATTGGTTGCATGTAATTGCATTGGAAATCCAAATATAGATTCATCCTTATCTCGAAAATATCAAAATATAATCTTAAGTTGGCGTAAAAATTATTTACATACTTTTTTGTGCCATTACAAACAAATATGTCAAAACTGTGTCACTCAGCATATGAAGTCTCTAGTGCTCGACATGCACTGTTTAGTATATCGTAACTTGACACTTGCATTGCTTGACATCTATTGTTTACTCAGATTCTAAATCACTGATATGGTCTATCTACTCAACACTTGAGTGATGTAGCAATGAGTTCCTCAACACTCATTGTAACTTGACATTGGTCTAATATTTCCATGTTGTGCTCGACATGTATTACTTGTTTGACATAAACTAAGTAAATGGCTTAAGTGTGTTGAAACTCACTTGTCAAAACCAATATGATATCAACACCTTGATCAAGAAAGAGATTGGTTCAAAAATTGATGATACTAAGACCAATCAATAAGCTTTTAAAGGTTATCTCTAGAACAAAGCTTAACCTTAGGGAATCTAGAGAGAACACCTAGATACAGAGATGATAAGCTTGTAAAGATCATCTCCAAAATGGAGGTTAACCTTAGGGAATACAAATAGAATACCTAGATATCAAGATTGATAAGATTTTAAAGATCATCTCCAGAATAGAGCTTAGCCTTATGGAATCCAGATAGAACACCTAGATACGAAAGTTGATAGACCAAAGATTGTCAAATTTCATAGGATTGTTCTCAGAACAAGACTCAATTCTCAAGAGTCAAATTTTAGATTGTCTCGATATCTATCCATTAAAAGATGATGGGATTAATCAAGATTCACAATATTATCCCCATAATGAGGCTTAATTCTCAACAAAAAAAAAAGATTATATCCAGAACAGAGCCCAATCCTTAGCAAGAATTTGGAATTATCCCCAAAATGAAGCTTAATCCCCTAGAGTCTAGATAGAACACCTAAATAATAGTCCATAAAAGATAACAAGATCCAATCATGATTCATAGAATCATCCCTAGAACAAGGCTTGATCCTCAAGAATTAGGGTTTAGACTGTCTGAATACCTATCCATCAAGCTTTGATAAGGACTATTATAAGATGTTTTTAGCTGATGAAATGATGAGATAGATGCCAGATAGAGGGTATTAAGATGCCTTGAGTTATTAGATGCTTTGAGTGATTAGATTCCCCAAGTGATGAGAACATAGGATTGAGATTGAGTTGAAGCATTTGAAAGATTCAATGATGTAATCATCTTCCCCCTCAGGAGCAAAATTGAAAAATGATAGACTAAAAGAGTGATACAAAGTATACAAAGAGATGTAAGAGAAATATGAGATTCTAAAGAATAGAGAAGAGATCAGAATGATCAAATAAAATTTTGGAGTCAATTCAGAGTGATTTCAAGGTCCAAAAGACCAAGTTTGACCAAAGTTGACCAAAATTGACTTGAGTTGACTTTTTCTACAAGTTTTGAAAAATTTGAAGAAATTGTGATTTGAATAGATTTTAAGATTCACAAAGTATCATAAAAATTGGATTGAACAAGCATTCAATTGCGTCGATTCCAAAATTGTAAAATTCATTTTTTAGCTATTTAAGCATGTCAGATTTCAAATTTGATCCCAAAAATGGATTCAAAATGGTCAAATTAACTAGGGGGTGATTTTCATGCCAATCACAAGATTTTGAAAAACTAGGTCAAACCTGTATGAGGGCCTAAAAGGTCATTTTTAAATCATTTGCGCTTTTGTCTTTTGTAGAGAATAGAGCTCTGAGGTGAAAATGGTGGTCCCCTTGTCTTCACATCGATTTGAGTGCTCTTGATGACATAGTCAACTGACAGAGTATGAAACAGAGTATGAACATCTGGTGAGTAATTGATAACCTTGCTTTGCATTTAATTTTTCATGCTTTTTAAGGTGTTTTAGGTCAGTTTTAGTTGTCTTTAATTATTTGAGTGTCATTTCTCGTGCAAGGATGTCTCTCCTTATGCAAAGCCAATCTCTTCTGACACAAAGACATACTAGGCATGGACTTCTTTGCCTAGTGTTTTGGGTTTTCTCACATGGGAGATGCCCATGTGTCACACAAGAAACCTTAATTTTTGTTTTTTTTTTCCTAGTGTTTGATCTCTTCTCACATGAGAAAGTGTATCTTCACGCGAGAATGTGCAATCTTGCACAAAATCCTAGTGTTAAATGCAAGTTTTAGTGTTTTAAATTTCATTTTTCATTGCAATTTTGCACTTTCTTTTGTCATGTTTGTTTATTGAAGACTGATTGTTTGCATTTTTTGTTTGTGTGTGTAGGTTACATTTCCTAATCTCAGATTTTGATCCCATTACCTACCTTATGGAGCTTTGTTCTGATAGCTCAATGATGCTAATATGGCATGCATTCATAGATTAGGTTTATTATATCTTTGCTAAATTCCACCAATGTTGGTGAATCATGACCTTTTGACAACACCAATGCAACATTTCCATTCAGAGAAAAACACCTTCCACTTGCCATAGGGAGAGATGATAGTGACTTTGGAGGACATCTATAGGATATTCCACATACCCTTCCATAGACCATAGGTGGTATACAAAATAGTACCATAGACTAGGACAGAGGCACTGAGGGCCATCTTGTAAGAGGACCTCATCATGGGCAAAGCCATAAGCTAGAGGAGCTAGTGCAGACATCCAGGCCCACTCAAAGATTTTTGTTGGTATTGGCTATATTCATTAGTTGTTTCTTGATGTCTGATAGAGGAAAACATGGATTGGAGTGTGGATGGGGTCAGATGCTCTAGATGATGTTGGAGACCCTAGAGAGATATGGGTGGGGTTAGTGCATGCTTGTGCACATGTTCCATGAGATGCATGAGATTATGTATCATGAGAGGAAGAGCATGGCCACTAGGGTCAATGTTCTTTAGATCTAGGTATGGGAGCACCTGCCAGTCATGAGGCCCATTTTTGCCAATGATTGACAACCTATGGAGCCATACATTTGTAGATATAGAGGCCATCTTACCCAAACAACTCTAGGGAAGACTAAGCAATGGACAATGTGATTAGATGAATTGGTTGTTGTAGTGTGGAGACCATTGAGAGAGATAAAGGTTTGGGATGATGTGTTGGTAGAGCTTGGATACATGTTTGCCTCCTGACCATTGATTGGTCATTTGATATTAGTTATTGAGAGGTTCCCTTAACTCACATGTGGTGACAGTATAGTTGTCCACAAGATATTTCATAGGAGTGTTTCTTGTACATGTGAATGGCTATAGATATATATCGGGGTTGGTCAGCAAGATTAGACCTAGGGTAATCGATGATCGACATGTGCACCATAGTGGTTTTTGAGTGGGACTATCTATTGGTAGTAGTGGATGGAGGGATGAATCCCATGTATTAGGCCTATTTTGTGAGTCATCCCTTTCCATGGTTTATCGATGTAGTGGGGATGGTTGTACCTATTTAGTTAGTGTAGGCACCATAGGAACCACTACAACAACCCTAGTAGGAGGGAGTGAGATATAAGACATGCTAGGTGCAAATCCTAGCTCAATAGATGAGAGTGGACCTAGGTGTGAGAGGCAGTGTGATAGGGTAGAGGAGGCCACAAGGGGATATAAGATCTCTAGGATCCATAGGAGGTGACACACAGAGACCATGCATAGAGGAGTAGCAGCTAGTCAAGTAGCTATCTGAGTAGGGGGATAAGGAAATGTAGGACCAGCCTACTATAGGGACCTTGGGTAGAGATTTCTTAGCACAGACCTAGGAGGCCTTGAGGGGGTCTAGAGAGTGGATATAGGTCAACAATGACAGCTAGGAGAGTTGAAGATCCAGGTAGTTGTGAGAGACTCCTAGATTGTGGATTAGGAGCACAAGATCCATGGGCTATAAGAGTAGTTAGAGCTAATAGATAGGAGATCTAAGCAGTAATAGGATGAGATTTGGCTATAGTTAGCCAGGGTGGCTTATTATTTTGTAGCATATGTAGTAATTGTATCAGATGAGGCTGAGCATGTGCCTCAATTTTCATGGTATGCCTATCAGTGGGAGCAAGTCCTACAATAAGACCTAAGATGCCTCCCCCTCCTCCTCCTCCACCACCAACAGGAGGTGAGGGGGAAGGAGAGAGTTAGATTCATCTTTCCCTAGTTTTGGTTTGGCTATGTATCCATTGATGTACCAGCACCAGTTTGTACCATTTTTGAGATCAACAGTGCTTGAGTAGTGTTTAGTTTTGCATAGATGTATATATATATATTTGGATTCAAGTAGCATTCACATGTGTCACTTTCTCTCTTTTTTAGTTTGATGTACATGAGATGTTTAATGCTTATGATTATGGATGCAAATATGATGTGATGTATGAATGTAGTGTAGATGAGATGAATCATGAAATTGTGTATGAAATGAAAAATATGAATGAACTAACATCTCATGAAATGTTCTTTTTTTGTTGATAGTGACATGTATTCCTTGAAGACCAAGAGGAAAACCCAAAGAACTAATCACTTGTGCAGCTATGGGAAGCATGATACTATGAAGAAACCAACAATTCTTCATCACAAAGGATGTAAGTAGATTTGCAATTGAACCATATGCTTATGCAATACAATCCTATGCTAGATGCAACCTTAAACTAGATGCAACTCTAAGACTAGTTATCGAGCTTCAACAATTATCATGACTAAGTGTATAGTGAAACCCCAAATGTCATACAATCCCCACTATCATTGCAATCATAGGAATATGAATAGGACATCTATTTTGGTATTGTCAAGAGTAAATGTAAGCATTCAAGGCACAAGAAGCTAGAATGACCAGAACATATGTCCCTTTTAATGTAGCAAGTTAACATACGCATCAAAGCATAAATGCAAGGATGACCAGAATGTTTCTTGCATGCAAACATACTAGAAATATGAGAGATCCTTCTTATGCTAAGTAATTAGTAAGTATTTTGTCTACAATGACCCTTGCATTCATTACCTAAGACAAAGTGTGTGCTGGGTATACTCGCAGTGACCCATACGTTCACTTAGTAGGATGAGTATCAAAAATTATTGTCGCATAGAGAATTCACTCAAACAAGAAAAGAAAAGAACCAACCTCAATGAAGATTCCATATAAAAGGAGTCAAGGTACACATGGCCATCCAATACAAGATGGAGGCTTTTATAGTGGACAGGCCTCTTTATAAGGATGCTTTAGATTATTGGATCTAAATCACAAACACAAAGCTAAGAAAAGATCATGACTCTATTCCATGCTTCCCTAGTCAAAAGAGATATCTTTAAGTTGCTCACAAACACAAAACTAAGAAAAGATCATGACTCTAGTCCTTGCTTCCCTAGTCAAAAGAGATATCTTCAAGTTGCTCAAAGAGACATGATAAAGAAAAAAGAAAAGAAAATAAAGAAAAGCTTAGCATATCCCAAATAAATTCATCATTTTGAGTTTAGTTTTTATGTTGTAGGATTGATGTCAAGTGCCAATGTGCAAAACATGTATGAAAGAAATCTCTTTAGTAGAGAAATAAAAATAGATAGATACAGCTAAAATAACTGGTGATTAAATTTAAACAAGAGCCTTCAAAAAGAAGAACCTTGGTTGGAACTAAGCAACAATAGATAGACATAGTAAGGACAACTAGTGATTGATGCAAGAGAGATCTTCCATGAGAGGAATCTCAAAAGTGACGCAAAAAACAATAGGAAGACGTAGTAAGAACAACTGGTGACTATTATGAGACATGTTCCATGAAAGGAATCTCTAAGTGACACTAATGATAGTAGGCAGACATAATTAGAACAATTGGTGACTATCGTGAGATATTCTATGGAAGGAATCTCTAAGTGACACTAGTGATAGTAGGCAGACATAGTTAGAACAACTAGTGACTATTGCGAGAGATGTTCTATGAAAGGGATCTCAAAGTGACATTAGTGAAAGTAGGCAAACACAATTAGAACAAACAGTGACTATTGCAAGAGATTTTCTATGAAAGGAATCTCAAAAGTGACACTAGCAACAATAGCTAGATGTAGTTAGAACAATAGGTGACTATCGCAAGAGATGTTCCATGAAAGGAATCTCATAAGTAACACTAGTGATACTAGGTAGACATAGTTAGAACAATTGGTAACTTTTGTGAGAGATTCCTATTGCATTGTAGGGTGTTGTCCCTGAGTTATGACAAGATTCAAGCCATGGATATATGAGAAAAAGTAGGAAACAAAATAGGAAAGAAAATATACAAGAGCTAGAAGATGCATTGCAAGATATATCATTTGAAACAAGAGGTGCTTGTTTACTAGGTTTTCACCTTCTTGGTATAGATTCTTTTATTTTTTGCTACCATGATGCCTATTTGCCAGGTTTTCAATAATGGCACATTTTGTGTTTTCTTTTTTTTTTTTTTTTTTTTTTGTATTTTTGTATTTTTCAAATTTTTAATATTTTTTATTTTTTCAAATGTTTTTGGTATTACCAAGGTGCCTATTTTTAGATTTTCACCAAGATAATGATTTTTTCAGGACTCTTTGCAATTTTTAGATTTGTTTCAAAACATTTAAGTATATATAGAGAGCATTCGAAACTAGATTAGTTGTAGAACCACTTCAGATGGAGAGTGTTGATAGGCTCCTTAAACACCTCTCCCTTAGCTGTAGAAAGTTGGTAAGCACCAGATCCAAACACTATAGTGACTATGTAGGGACCAAGCTAGTTAGGTTTGAACTTTCATTTTTGTAACTATTGTGGCTAATTCTTAGGGTTTTCTCTAAGAATGAGATCACCTAGTTGGAAGTCAAGTGGCTTAGCTTTCTTATTGTAACTTCTAGACATATGTTGTTTATAAGCTTGAAGATGATCACACGCCACTTGCTGACATTCATCTAACAATTCTAGCACTTAAAGCTAAGATATTATGTAATCATCATCAGTAATAAGGCCCTTCATGGAGATTCTCAAAGTAGAAATTGCAACCTCAATGGGAAGCACAATATCTGCTTCGTATACTAAAGCAAAGGGAATTGCACCTATTGGAGTTTTGATACTTGTTCTATAAGCCCATAAAGCTAGATTAATTTGAAGGTGCTAGTCCCTTCCAAATTTTCTAACTAAGTGATGAAGGATCTTAAGGATCACTTTGTTTGAGGCCTCTGCTTAACCATTACCTTGGGGGTAATAGATAGAAGATCAATGTTGCATGATTCTAAACTTTTTATATAACTCCTTAAGGTCCTTTTTAAAAAGTTGTCTTCCATTGTCAGTAACGATTGAGGAAGGTACACCATACTTTCTTATGATGTAATTCATGATGAACAATGATCTAGGAGCATCTTGAATTGCTTGTTTATCCTGCTCATTTTGTTCATTCTACAAGTTGGTGCCAATTTACTGTAGCACTCAGTTGGTGCTAAGTTACTATAGTACTTAGTTGGTGTTGAGTTACTATAGCACTTAGTTGGTACTGAGTTACTATGGCATTCTTTCATGTGCCAAGTTATTGTAGCACTTGGTGTTGAGTTACTATAGCACTTAGTGGGTTCTAAGTTACTATAGCACTCCTTCATGTGCTAGATTACTGTAGCACTTAGTTAGTGCCAAGTTACTATAGCACTCCTTCATGTGTTGAGTTACTATAGGACTTGATTCTGAGTTACTATAGTACTCCTTCATGTGCCAAGTTACCCAATGTATGCCAAGTGACTCTTCATGTGCTAAGTTACCCAGTGTATGTTGAGTGACTCCTCATATGCTGATTTACCTAGTGTATGCCAAGTGTCAACATTTGGATATGATTTCTGTGAGCTAACTTGTGGGATCTATTTCAATCATGAAATTTATGTTAAGATCTTTTCTTAGGATGTGTCTAGACTATTGTTGGGTTGGCCTTCCTCTTATGTAATGTTCTAGAATAATTTTTAAGCTATTTTGGAAAGTATATATAGAGTGTTTAGGCTTAGAGTTAGGCAAGTTTTTGGAGGGAAGAGGAATTCTAGAGAGAAGAATTGAAAGTGTGAATTTGTAGTTGGATCTTTGAATGTGAGTGTATTTGTAATTGGTCATAACCTAGAAGGCCTTATAGCTAGGCATGTATGAAGATCTTTTGATGAATCAATAAAAATATTTCTCTCTTTCCTCCTTTGGTTTCTATTCCTTGTGTTTACTTTCATTGTGTTAACTCTTGTAGGGTAGTCTGGATAGCTAGGTGAGCTTTTGGCCCTAGTTATTCATCCCCTTTGCTTGCATCAGTTAGTATTAGAGCTTGAGGTTCATCCTTGTGGAGATTGGATCATGTAGAATCCTGATTCAAATTTGGTTGTAGGGTTGCAGATCTATGAATTTGAATTATAACTTGTAGAGGGTTACAATCTTACAGAAACTTGATTTGTAAAGATGGTTCATGGTAGAGGAAATAATGTTGATAATTCTATATTGGATTAGTTGAGACAAATTGCAGCCAAATTAGATGATGTAGAGATAGCCCAAAAAAGAGGAGTACATCTTGATGATGTAAGTGATGATGAAGCAGCAACACCAAACCATAATCCAAAACCTAAGGAAGATCAAGATGAGGAAAGATTGTTGTGAGTGTTGTCTAGGGAAAATTCAAAGCCTATTGTAGAATTTGTTCCTTATGATGGAAAATTGGATACCAATGCTATGTTGGATTGGATCTCTGATATGGAGTTCTTTGAGTATGAAAACACTTTTGATAATAGAAAGGTGAATATTGTAGTCACTAGGTTGAAAGGTCATGCATCACTATGGTGGGAGCACTTTCAAATTGATAGACAAAGGAGAGGAAAGGAAAAGATCAGAGCTTGGCCAAAAGATGGTGAACAAGTTTTAAAAAAATTCCTCCTAGCTGATTACCAAGTTAGCTTGTTGAGAAAAATGCAAAATTTGAAACAAAAGGACATGAACATGAAAGAATATACCAATAAATTCTATAGATTGGATCAATATACTCTTTGGGTGAATGGGAAGAAGAAAATATTGTTTCCTTTGATTGAAAGTTTAGATGAGGTTAGTTGCACTACAATAAAAGTTTGTATAGTTAATGGAAAGCAATTTGACAAGGAAGTGAAGAAGAATCAAGTTTGTTTTTCCATAGTTCTTAGAGGATCGAGTGTTGGAAGTAATGATTGAGTAGTAGAAGCTAGTAATGAATGAGTGACAATAGATAGTGATTGTAATACCCCAAAATTGGCTCATTGCCATAATACTAATTCTGGTCTATCTAATCAATGTTAAAGTCCTATTTCACTAGGCAATTCTTATTCTGATATTCGCTACTTGACTTAATTGTCAGATGCAGAAAACCCTAATCTGCATTCATCATACTCTTAATTTAATTCTTAAAGTATTGATTCATATTAGTCACATTAAACCTATTTGATTAAGGTTTAATTTAATTTAAAGTATTTATACTCTATTAAAATTAAATTATTACCTAAGGCTAATGTACTAAGGAATTAAAAATATTTAATTTAATAATTATGACAACTTTAATTAATTGAATTAGAATATTCAATTAAATGGAAAAGGCATTTATGAGGTCATGTCTCACTGAATCTCCTCTTAATCTCAACCGTTCATCTGAATTGATCTTGACCATTGATCAATTCCTAGATTCTATTTAAGAGTCATAATTTTTTGTTACAGAGGTTGAAATTTATTGCTATCAAATCACTCCTAAATTGAATACTCATCTAAGCTCATTACACTTTCATAGACTTTCATCTCCTAGATTAATGTCATTTAGTTTTAATATGCATACATTTAATCTAGTTTGTGTCACAAGTTCTTAGAATAATTGCACAATTCATTTAGATTACTCGTATATTCATATCAATTAATCATCTTTAAAACCTTCATTCTAAAATGGTCTGATTACGTATACCTCAAATCTGAGAGCATAAGTAGGTAGAATCCACCTAGATAGAAGGTAATAGGTTGCCTTGTAGGACTCCTCTTGGGTGAACAATTTCATGTTCATTTCAAGATGAATCCACATACAAGGACTGTGTTGAAGTGTGTGTGTTAAATAGAGACCACATTTACACATACATTTCTGGCACCCACCGTGGGGCCAAGGAAATCAATTTCTCTGGCCTCATCTGCATTTTTTTTTGTTATTTTAGCATTTTTTCCATACTATTCTATATAGTTACTCGAATCTTTGTGTGAGATATTCTATTTTCGCTCAAGGATTTGAAGATCTCATGTGAAGTTTTAAACCTTATCAAGTAAAAAAGTGCCCCATTGCATAAGTCTTTGTGTGGCACATCATTTTCTCGCACGGGTTGAAAAAGAATTTCATGCAGCTCTATGCAAGATTTTGTGTGAGATCTTGAAACAACAACATTAATTTTATTACTTTTTGGCATGTTGTTAATTTAATTTCACTAATGTGTTTCCCTCTAAATCTTTATTATTCTGTTTCTCTAGTTTTTTGTAGCTTAACTGTTGTCTGCAAGACATTTGTCAAAGATTCCTTACATAACCCACTCCAACATGAACTAACTATTTGTTTGTAGGATGATTGTTGAAGATATGGTTATTGAGGAAAACATTTAAAACGCACAAAACAATATGTCTTCTTTCCTATTTTTAAAACTAGTCTAAATAGGGCTTGTGAACTTCTTAGGATGCAAGACAAAAGAATAGGGGATTATGTTCTTCACCACTCAGACGTCATGACCAAGGGTGAATTAGAAACTTAGACACTTCCAAAAGATGAAATTTTGAGGGAGGCAAGAAGCTTAGTGATTCTCTAGTGTGGGTCCTTTTCTATGAAGGGATGATGGTTTCCTTTTAGGGAATAAGAATCTTGAGAAAGGACAAGTCTAGATTGATTAAGCTAAGTGGGTAATTAACTTGTTCTATGTGTTTGGGTGAGGAAATAAGGTAGAGGACTATGCTCCTTCCCCTTGAAGGAGATCAGAAACTTGGACCCTCAAATCCAAACCACTAGTCTAAGTCAATCCTTTAGAGGGCCTGCCAAAGTGATCCAATCTTTGAGAATGACCCAAGTGAGCACACTCCTTGTGCCAAGGATTCAAAATCACTCTAATACAAAATCTTTGAAGAGAAAAAAACTCCAAAGCTAGATTAATTTCCTCTCCTTCACTCTTGATATCAGATATCAAGGAGAGGCTCTATTTGTTGCACTGGCCAGTCCCAGTCCCATTATTGCTAAGCAAGTGTGTACACTTTCAAATGCTAGTGTGGGCTGCTGGTCTCAACTCTACTTGCAAAGCCACCAAGGATTAATTCAAATAGAAGCCAAGTAAAAACCTCTTAGTTAGAAGCTACCTAGTCCACCTCTAAAAGGAGGCATAATCTTTGTGCAAGGAGGGGGAAGAACCTCTTCTATAGAACTCACCATAGGCATTCTACTAGACATTGGAAGGTGGTATACGCACTTGTCCCCTGTCACAAGGGCACTCATTCAACATATACTATTGATTCCTTTGAATATACCAAAAACATGGTGCCCTCTAGGGGGTGAAACAACTATGTGAGGTACACGCATGCACATAAGATGTGAGACAAAGGTTTTGCCTTCTCTACCATTTTATATTTCTAGGGATAAAGTGTGTTTGTTATCGAGTCTTCAACATGTCCAAACCTAACAAAACAAACTAAAGAGTCAAGACTCCCCTATCCCTCTAATTTTCTTTGCCCTTAGTTGGATTGTATTCAACTACTACTTGCTTCTTGCATCCTATTGAAAACACTTTGTCTTATTTGAAACTCGACACCACTTTCAAAAGTCTAAAAATCAACCTATATTTTTCCTATTATCAGTCAAACAAACCTATAATCTATCTAAAACTATTGACAATCTCTTTGAAATCTAACTTTGTTGTCAGGCTAGCCCTAAATTTTGCACACAAACTTGCATCTTCATGCGAGAAATCACTTTTTTGCATGAGCCAATTAGGGTCTTCTAGTGAGAACTTGTGTATGCCTATAGAAGATCTTGGCAAGTATCTTTGTTGGTCCTATCACTTCTTTGCATGAGCCATAGCAACTCTTCACATGAGTTTAAATTGCTGTTCTGAATCTTTGCACGGCCCAATAAAATTTCTCATGCAATCCCTAAAAGATCTTTGCATGAGACCTTGTTCTAAAATTGTCAAATTAGCTTATTCAACCAATCTATGATCTATGTTTAGTCTATTTCTTGTATTGAGTTGTCCCTTCTCTATCTATACATAGTCCAAAATAGTGGCATTTAGCTTAACTAAAAATTTGTGATCTGCACTTTAACTAGTCTTGTCCTTTAGTTCTCTAGATTCTCATTATTTAGTGCTTGTTATACTGTGTATTATAGTAGTCATAACCTTTGGTTGTTCTAGCCTTCAAATTAGACTACTCATGCCTTAGTATACATCATTCTTATCTTGTTCTATTGAGATTAAGTTTTAGTGTGGTCCTTGTCTAGGTTCTTGCTTCTTCTCCTTATCTATGACTATCGCAACAAGAAGTGGAAACGTGTTTTATCCTCTTAGACTTAGGCAAGGTCATGCTAGGGGTCATAATTGTGGTAGAGGTTGCTTACCTTTTTTTACATAGTCTGCATCCATTTTTTCTAGTGAGGCATCTTCACAATCTCCCTCACCTGTTAAGTCACCTCGTGTCCAAAGAACATTTTCAATAAACCTATAACTAACTAGGAATCCTTTGTATCAAGAGGATCATAAGACTGGTAGAGGTCCTATATCTCCAAACACAATATCTAACTTCCTTTTCAAAGGACCTTTTGAATCACAATGTACTAAAATTGAACACATTCCTACAATGATTGATCGTGAACTTGAACATGGTAGTCACAGTAAACATCAAGAACCACCTAGGAATGACAAAGAGAAAGAAAAATACCTTGACAATGATGAGGAATAGGAAGAGGTGGAAATACTCCCTAAACACATAGAAAAATGTCAAAGAGACAAAAACTTTCAAAAGGTCATGGGAATTCTACTCAATGAAGAGAAAGAAAAGTACTTTCAAAAAATTTCCCAAGAGGGAGCTAAGCTCCCCTCTCATTTCAATGTGGAAACTATCATTATGCCTAAAGAGGAAATTGAGACTTCCAAACTCTAAAAAAACTGAAAATTATGCAAGACCAACTGGCTTAGATGATGCATGAGAAAGAGAAACTCACAAAAAAATACACATTAGATGCTCTTTGTCCATTCCCATTTGACAAGAGCATAAACATGCATCCTTTCCCACGAGGTGTAGAGCTACCTAAATATGAAAGGTACTTTGGCACCATTGATCCCAAAGATCACTTGCAAGAATTTGGTGACTTGTCTATAGAGTTTATACACAACCATACATACCTCATGCATTTATTCCCCATAAGTCTAGGTGGTTAGGCTTTGGAGTGGTTCTCACACTTACCTCCCAATATCAAGATATTTGACAAAATTTCCAACTTATTTGTCTAGTAGTATTCTCATAAAATTCAACACCCTATCAATATTTGAGATCTATGTAACCTTAAGGAAAAAGTTGGAGAACCTTTTCTTGCATTCCTCCAACGGTGGAGACAACTATACACTAAATATTCATGCAAGATTTTAGAAATGGAGAAGCTTGACATTTTTACTGACAATCTCTTACCTAATTTTGGGTATAGAGTCCAACTTCAAGGTCTATGTACCTTTGAAGACATGATCACATAGGCTATTTGTATTGAGGAATTTATGGAAAAGAAAGGTGAACTCACTCTTTTGAAGGACACAAAACAAGGTTCCACATCCAACAAGGATAAAACCAAATATGTCAACAAGAACTGAGAAATTGTACATGATGGAATTGTTGAAAATGCCACTCCCAAACCTGCTAAAGTGGCATTTAATCTCAGACATGGTCTCAATGCAACCAAAAATGTAGAGAATCCTCCTCCTAACAATAAGACATCTGGGAACAAGCTAAGAAACTCATGGGCCACATGCCCTAAGCGAGAGTATACACCCCTGGGTGAACCTTTGGATGTAGTTTACAAAACATTGTTACAACTCAAGCTTATTTCACCATTGAAGAACCCTCACTCCTATGACATGTAACCATGTCCACCATGGTGGAATGAAACCTCATTCTATGAGTATCACCAAAATAAGGGACACAAAACTAGCAACTACATAAACTTGCACCATAAAGTCCAAGACATGATTAATGCTGGTGAACTTGTGGTAGATGGACATAACAAGAACTTAGATCACAAGGCATTCAAAGAACCTTTCCCAGCCTATGAAAAAGGAGAGACTTCAAAATGAAAGCTCAACAACAAGATCAACTATGCATACACCAGTGATGACAATGTGATCAACATACCTATGGATTTTGAATACTATGATGTCATTACCATTAAGGGAAAACAAGACAATGGTAAAACTAAGACACCATTTGTCTTGAGAGTCCCTACTTCCAACATAATACATAACACATCTTTGCAACACTGTCCTAATGCTATTACTTGCTCTCACACCAAGTTGGTGCTTAAAGGCCCTATGCCTTCTACTCTCAATCCTAAATAAAATAAAGGCAAAGCCCTTGCTGGTCCATCTAGCAAAGGTGAAAAACTCACAACAAACTCAATAGAAACTAGTTATACTATTCTTGATCAATTGAAATGAACTAATGCTCAAATCTCTATCTTCAAGTTACTTAAAATCTTGCTTGCTCATAGGTAGATTTTGGACAAAGCCCTCACTAAGGAAAATGTTCCTCAAGATCTTGATCTTGAGTGATTTCAATCCATGGTAGGTCACCTTATCTCATGTCCTTCTTTGAGGAGGATGATAATTCACTGAGTCACCTGCATAATCAACCTCTACACATCAAGGTTATGATACATTAGACACATGTTCGTTGGGTATCATCGATAATGGCATTGACCTAAACATTGTCTCTACTAATTTGCTTAGAAAATTTAATTATTTTGAGGACTCTATTGATCCTCGATGCAAGATCACTATCAAAGCATATGATGAAGTTGAATGAAAGTCTCTAGGTCTTGTAGAAAGGGATGTCACCTATCAGGTGCTCGACATTCCCTTAGCTTATAACATTTTGTTAGGATGCCCATGGATACATGAGATGTACGTTATGCCAGTCACATATCACCAATGCATCAAATTCACATTTTATGGCTTCTAAGTTACTATTCTTGCCACTACTAGCTATACCTACAATATGCTCAAAGTTGCTAAAACTTTCATCCATGCTAACAAGGAATCCATTAATTATCATGACAATAAGCTGAAACAAATCAAGTAGTAATTCAAACTTAAAGAAACTGGCATGGGAGACTATCATATTGAACCAGTGCTATCATTAACATCTCTTCCAGAGTCTCCTTATCATTATGGGAGACCCTCAGAGGCAAAGAAGCCATTTGTGCTGACACCTCAAACCAAGTATAATGAAACTTTTTCAAGGCTATAGTTCCCCTAGATGATGAAAGTGAAAATAGAGCCATTGTTGCATGGCTTTATAGAGAAGAGACTCTAGTAGACTTAATGGAGCAAGCTCAAGAAATCACTCCTGAGAAATATGGGCCTAGTCTTAGGCTCATGAAGCATTTTGGACACAAGGGAACTAGCCCTATTGGGTGCAATACCAATGTCCTAATTGATCCTATCAAGTCAATAGCTCAAAGCAATAGTGATACAACTGGTCTAGGATTTAAGAAGGTTCCTTTCCATTTGGGAGCTAACAAATTCATAGCAAAACCCAAGAGTTCTTCTGGAAATGATCACAAGCCGAGTTAGATACTTAAGAGGAACAATCTGATGAAGAGGATCCCTATCCTTATCCTATTCCTCATGATCTCACCAAATTATTTGCTAAGCTAGATGACTTTGTGCCACATGTTAGCATTATGGATGATACTAGTGATTCTTATGAGGACAATATGGATCAACCCAAAGACCATTCAGAAAAGGGGGAGTCTATTCAGTCATTATGTATTGAGTACCTATGTAAGAACCCATATGATGAAGGTGAATATGTCCCTATCACTATTAGGGAGTTCTATAGTCTCTCACCATGTAGCACTGATTCTAAGGAATATGAGTTTGACTCTCTTTTAGAAGCAACTACTGATAAAGACATTGACCAAGTTCATGTATATGAAAACTAAATTGAAGTGGGTGAAACATCTAGGGTTAGGTCAGATGGGTCTGATCCAACTAGTGTCCTAGAGTCACCAATTGCTAACATTAGTACTCAGAGGTATTCAAACACACCTATGGATGAAGTCACTATAGGTCTCAAATTGCTGGTCCAAGAACTTAATGACTATACTATGAACGCAATCGAACCCATCACTACTCTTTCACTCACACATCCTAAGCTTATAGACTACAACCCTAATGCATCTAGTGAAGTCCCCACATTCCAGAATGATTATGCTCTTGCCTGCTACCTGAATGCTATTGAACCTATAACATATTCTACCAATGAACTGAGTGTCAACATGACTGAAGCTGACATCAAATATCTTTCATATAATTAAAAATAAAAAATGAAAAAGGTCTGATGGTGAAAACCACATTGTGGTAGTATTGGAACCTAAAAAAGTAAAAACAAAAGATGTATCCAAGGGTGAAAACCTCTTTGAGGCTCTCATAGATGAGATATTTGATTCATTTCCAAATTACTTTCAAGAGAGATCATCAGTATTGATAGAGCCAACACAACCAATCAACCTAGGTATAGAAGAAAATCCTCATATGATACATTTGGCATAGTCATTGTCTCTTGAAGAAAAAGAAGAATTCATTGCCTTTTTCCAAGAGAAGAAGATAAATTTTTCTTGGACATATTCTGACATGCTAGGACTAGATCTTGATCTTATCATGCATCACTTGTCCATCACACCAGGCATCAAACTAGTTAAACAAAAACTTTGGAAAATGCATCCTCACGTTGAATTGCTTGTCAAAGCAGAACTAGAGAAGCTTCTGAAGGTTGGTTTCATCTACACAATTGATTATGCTAAATGGATATCTAATATTGTTCTAGTCTCCAAGCATGATAAATCTATCAGGGTTTTCACTAACTTTTGTGATCTCAACTTAGCATGTCCAAATGAAGACTTTCCACTTCCTAACATTGATATGATAGTGGACATGACAACAGGTTATGAGATGTACTCACTTATGGATGGGTTTTCTGGTTACAATCAAATAAAAATTACACTAGAAGAGTAGGAGAAAACTGCTTTCACATGTGCATGGGGAACTTTTTGCTAGAATGTAATGCCATTTGACTTGAAAAATGCTGGTGCAACTTATCAGAGAGTAGTAACTACAATTTTTCATGACATGATGCATAAGACCATGGAGGACTACATGGATGATACATTGGTCAAAAGTGCAAAATGCAATACTCATCTATAAGATTTGGGACCCATCCTAGATCGCATGGAAAAATTCAGTCTTTGGCTCAATCCTAAGAAATGCGCATTTTGGTGTCACATCAAGAAAGTTGTTGGGATACATCATGTCTATAAAAGGAATTGAGGTGGATCCAGAGAAAGTACAAGCAATAATGGATATGCCACCACCTCAAAATATTAGTCAGATGAGAGGTCTATAAGGTAGGCTCCAATCTATTCACAAGTTTATCTCATAGTTGGCAGATAGATTGCAACCCTTCACAAAGACTTTACATAAGGGTATGAAAATCAATTGGTGTCAAGATTGTGAGCAAAGCTTAACACAAATCGAACAATATCTTGTCAATTTTCCAATCTTGATGCCTCCTATCCATGGGAGCCTTTTCTGTTGTACATTTCAGCAATTGAAACATCTCTGGGAATCCTATTGGCTCAAGAAGATAATGAAAACAAGGAGAGAGTTATTTACTACTTGAGTCACACACTGATCTCTTATGAGAGGAACTATAGCATCATTGAGAAAGCTTGCTTGGTAGTCGTCTTTGCTTCCCAAAAGTTGAGACACTACATGCTTGCCCACACTACATGGATCATGGCTAAAATACATCCACTAAAGTACTTTCTTAGTAAGGCATCTCTCACAGAAAGATTGGCTAAGTGTGTTATGATACTCAATGAGTTTGACATTCAATATGTTGAATGCAAAGCTATCAAGGGACAGGCAATTCCAGATTAGCTGGCTGATGCACCTATGCAGAGTCTCCTACCAATGAACATTGATTTACCTAATGAGTTAATCCTAACACTCACACATCAAACATGAGTCATGTTCTTCGATGGGTTCTTCACACAATAGGGATTTGGTTTTGGGTTAATCTTCATAACACCATAGAGATATTCATTGCCCAAGGCATACAAGATTCTATTCCTTTCTACAAATAACATTTCTGAATACGAGGCATTGATCAATGGCATGAAAATTGTAGCTAAATGGAGAGTGGATCAGCTAGACATCTTTGGCGACTCTTAACTTGTAATCAACTAGGTTAATGATGTGTATCAAACAAAGGATGAGAAATTAATTCCTTAAAAATGCATGGTTGATGACTTAAAGAAGTATTTTGCACACATCACTTTCCAAAAGATCCCTTGAATAGATAATAAAGAGGCTGATGCTATGGCTACTTTGGCCTCCTTACTACAGATGCCTAAAAATTATCTCTAATATGAGTTCTTGGTGGGAGCGTTACACTGCCTAGCTTATGACACCCCTAATTCCAGGATGATTTGTTCTATTGTAGGATAGGATTCATCCTGATACCATCACATCTATTCCTATCTTCATAATCAAACCATTCTAGAAGGTCTGACCCAAAATGAAAAATTTTACCTTATTTGTAATGCTTTGTAGTATGTCATTATTGCTGATGATTTGTATAGGAGAGGTCTTCATGGAATACTCCTTAGGTGTTTACAACTTGAAGAGTCCAAACATGAATTAATTGATGTTCACAAGGGCATTTGCAAATCCCACTCAAATGGCTTGACACCAGCTTACAAACTCATTAGAGTTGGTTACTATTGGCCTAAAATGGAGCAAGAAGCTATCAAGTATGCTAGGTCCTACAAGTAGTGTCAACTCCATGGGAATCTCATCCACATTCCTGCCAAAGAGCTAATTCCCTCAACTAAAACATGGCCATTTCAATAGTGGGCCATCGACTTGGTGGGTCAGATTCACTCAACCTCTTCTAATGGACATAAGTTCATTATCATAGCTACAAACTAATTCACAAAATGGGTAGAGGTAGTACCTCTCATAGTTTCCAATGGAAAAATTGTAGCTCTTTTTATCACAAACTACATCATCTACAGATATGGTATACTGTCCTCAATCATTATTGACAATGGAGGGCAATTCAAGAACAAAGACCTCAAGGAATTATGCAAGAAATTCAAAATCACACAACATTGGTCTTCCATCTATTTCCCCCTAGGTAATGGTCAGGTTGAAGCTTCTAATAAGGAAATCCTCAAAATCCTTCATTGCACAATCAAAAAATCTAGGAGAGACTGGCACTTCCAGATTAATCCAGCCTTGTGGGCATATAGGACAAGGATTCAGACTCCAATAAGTATGATGCCGTTTGCTTTGGTGTATGGAGTGAATGTAGTGCTTCTAATAGAGGTCAAGATTCCTACCTTGAGAATCTCTATGAAAGGCCTTATTACTGATGAAGATTACAAGATAGCTCAACTTTGAGAGCTAGTGTTACTGGATGAATGTCGACAAGTGGTGTGTGATCATCTAAGAGCCTATCAGTAATGAATGTCAAGAAGTTACAATTGGAAAGTTAGGCCATGTGACTTCTAGCTAGGTGATCTCATCCTAAGAGAGAACCCTAAGAATCAACAAAATTGAGTCCAAAAAGGGAAGCTTGAACCAAACTGGCTTGGTCCTTACATCAATATTGCAGTGTATGGATTCGGTGCTTATCAGCTTTCCACAGTCGATGGAGAAATGCTCAAAGAACCTATCAACACTCTCCACCTAAAGTAGTTTTATAGTTGATTTGATCTCAATAGCTCTTTGTACATATCTATAAGACCTGAAAAAATCTAAAAATTGCAAAAAGTCCTAAAAAAAATCATTACCCTAGTGAAAATCTAGCAATAGGCACCTTGGAGATACCAAAAAATTTGAAAAAATGAAAAATGCAAAAAAATCAAAATGAGAAAAATACAAAAAAAATTGAAAAACAAGAAAAGTTCCATTGGTGAAAACCTAGAAATAGGTGCCATGGTAGGAAAAAAAAGATAAATTCTTACTAAGAAGGTGAAAACTTGGTAAACAGTTTGCTCTTTTTCCCAATGCTCCATCTTGCAGTGCATCTTCTGGCTTCTTGTATAGTTGCTTTCTTGCTTTTCCTTCTTTCTGCTCATGTATCCATGGATTGAGTCTTGTCACAGCTCAGGGAAATTCCCCTTCAGTGTCACTCTTTTCAAGATTCTCCTCATAGAATCTCTTTCATGACAGTCACTAGTCGTTCTGGCTATGTCTGCCTACTATCACCTGTATCACTCTTTTTGAGATTCTCCTCATTGAATCTCTTTTGCAAAAGTCACCAGTCATTCTGGCTATGTCTGCCTACTATCACCAGTGTCACTCTTTTCCAAGATTCACCTCATCCAATCTCTTTTGCAATAGTCACCAGTTGTTTTAACTGTGTCTACCTATTATTGCTTGGATCACATTTCAAGATTCCTTTATGGAAGATCTCTCTTGCATGTCACCAATCATCATGGCTATGTTTGTCTATTGTCGCTCAGTCCTCTTAGATTCTTCACCTTGAAGATTCTTCTTTGACCTCAGTCACTAGTCATTTTGACTGCATTTGCCTACTATTATCACCCTAGTGAAGAGATTTCTTTCATCTATGTTTTGGACACTGACACTTGACATAAATCCCATGAAAAACACTAAACTCATAATGACATACTTGTTTGGATATGTTGAGCTTTTTCTTTGTTTTCTTTGTTTTTTCTTTATCATGTCTCCTCGAGCAACTTGATGATGTCATTTCTGATTAGAAAAGTAATGACTAGGGGCATGATCTTTTCTTTGCTTTTTGTCTGTGGTTTAGTTCCAATCAGTTGACATATTCCTATAAGAGGGGTGTCCACTATAAGAGCCTTCATCTTATATTAGATGGCCAGGATTACTTCAACTCCTTTTATACAGATACATCAATAAAATTGGCTCTTCTTCTTATCTATTGGAGTGAACTCTTCATGCTATAGTAAATACTGATACTCGTCCTGCTAAGTGAATGTATGGGTCATTTTGAGTATATCTAGCATGCTTCTGTCTCAGGTTATGAATGCAAGGGTCATTGCAGATAGAAAACTTACAGATTAAATAGCATAAGAAGGATCTCTCATGTGCCTAGTGTGTCTACATGCAAGAAACATTTTGGTCATCCTAGTGTTTATGCTTTGATGCTTATGTTAACTTGCTACATTAAAAGGGACAAATGTTCTAGTCATTCTAGCTTCTTTTGCCTTGAATGCTTACATTTAATCCTAAAAAACTTATAACATATGTCCTATTCATATTCTCATGATTGTAATGTCAGTGGGAATTGTATGACATATGGGATTTTGTCCTATGCTCAGTGATGATAAATGGTCGAGACTTGGTAACTAGACCTAGGGTTTCGTCTAGTTTAGTGTTGCATGTCACATAGGGTTGTATTACTTGGTTTGACATATGATTCAATTGCAAATCTACTCTTGTCTTCTGTGATGAGGGATTCTTAGTTTCTTCAAAGCATCATGTTCTTCATGATTGCACAAATGATCAATTAATCACCATGTTGGCTACTTTGGTTGCTTTGAATCCATTTTCGAGATTGAATTCAAAATCTAACACACTTTAATAGTTCAAAATCACATTTTAAAATTTTGGGACCAACGTGATCGAATTCTTGTGCAGTCCATTTTTTCTGGTACTTTGTGATTCTTGGAATCTTTTCAACTCAAAATTCTTCAAATTCTCTAAATTTATTTAGGAAAAAGACAATATGGTACAATTTGGTCAACTATTGGTCAAACTTGGTCTTTTGGACCTCGAAATCACTTTGAATTGACTTCCAAATTTCTTGTAATCATTCTGATCTCTTCTATATTCTTTAGATCATTCTAATCTCTTCATATTTTCTTCTAATCATTCTAATCTCTCCTATATTTCTTCAGATCGCTTTGATCTCTTCATATTTTCTTCTGATCATTCTGATCTCTTCAATATTCTTTGGATCATTTTGATCTTTTCTATATTTCTTCAGATCATTCTGATCTCTTCATATTTTCTTCTAATTGTTTTGATCCCTTCTACATTATACTAAATCTCAGATTTTTTTTGCATATCTTTATCTACCTACTTTACATCATATTTCTGGTGTGTCATCTTTTGATTTTGCTCCCAAGGGGGCAGGATGATTACATCATTGAACTCAAATTCCAAATCAATCTAAATCTTCATTGCTCAGGGCATCTTGTTCTCATCTTATGTCCTCACCATTTGGGGCATCTTATCACTAGGGGCATCTTGTTTCCCTCTATCCAACATCTTTGTCATCTATTTTATCTTGTCATTAGTTGATCATACTTTATAGCAGTTATTATCATAGTTTGATGGATAGGTATCAGGACAATCTAAACCTTGACTCTTGAGGATCAAGCCTTATTGTAGGGATGATTCTATGACTCATAATTTAGTCTTGCTATCTTCTATCAATTTAGGTATCTAGATGTTCTATCTAGATCCTTAAAGGTTAAGCTCTATTCTGGAGATAACCTTTTAAATGCTATCAATCTTAGGTATCTAGATGTTCTATCTAGATCCTTAAAGGTTAAGCTCTATTGTGGAGATAATCTTTTAAATGCTATCAATTTTAGGTATCTAGGTGTTATATTTGGATCCTTATAGGTTAAGCTTTGTTCTGAAAATAATCTTTTAAATGCTATCAATTTTAGGTATCTAGATGTCCTATCTGGATCCTTAAAGGTTAGGCATATATAGGTGTTCTATTTGGATCCTTAAAGGTTAAACTTTGCTATGAAGAAAACCTTTAAAATGCTATCAATCTTGGGTATCTAGATGTTTTTTCTAGATCCTTAAAGGTTAAACTTTGTTATGAAGGAAACCTTTAAAATGCTTATCAATTTAGGTATATAGGTGCTCTGCTCAGATTCCTTAGGATTAAGCTCCATTCTAGAGATGGTCCTTAAAAGGTCATCAATTGGTCTCCATGACATCATTGTCAAAACCAATCTTATTTCTTGATCCTCGCATCATGCTTTCTAATTTTTTTTGAATCAAACGTGTTGTTTGCACATTCATTCAAAGAGGGGAAAAATGTAATACCCCAAAATTGGCTCATTGCCATAATACCAATTCTGGTCTATCTAATCAATGTTAAAGTCCTATTTCACTAGGCAATTCTTATTCTGATATTCGCTAATTGACTTAATTTTTAGATGTAGAAAACCCTAATATGCATTCATCATACTCTTAATTTAATTCCTAAAGTATTGATTCATATTAATCACATTAAACCTATTTGATTAAGGTTTAATTTAATTTAAAGTATTTATACTTTATTAAAATTAAATTATTACCTAAGGCTAATGTACTAAGGAATTAAAAATATTTAATTTAATAACTATGCCTACCTCAATTAATTGAATTAGAATATTAAATTAAATAGAAAAGGCATTTATGAGGTCATGTCTCACTTATTAAATTAAATAATATCTACAAAATCTTCTCTTCAGTTTGAAAAGGGAAATTCTTTAGTTAGTAGAAATCATAAAAGGAATGAAATTCATTAATTCCTTATTTCACTCATGGAAAGCTCAATTAACTCCCCTTTCTTAAGGAAGTTTCCACTCTAACTAAATCTCCTCTTAATCTCAATCATTCATCTAAATTGATCTTGACAATTGATCAATTCATAGATTCTATTTAAGAGATTCATAATTTCTCATTACAGAGGTTGAATTTTATTGCTATCGAATCGCTCCTAAATTGCATACTCATCTAAGCTCATTACACTTTCATAGACTTTCATTCCCTAGATTAATGTCATTTAGTTTTAATATGCATACATTTAATCTAGTTTGTTTCACAAGTTCTTATAATAATTGCATAATTCATTTAGATTACTCGTATATTCATATAGATTAATCATCTTTAAAACCTTCATTCTAGAATGGTCTAATTATCTGTACCTCAAATCTAAGAGCATAAGCAAGTAAAATCAACCTAGATAGAAAGCAAGAGGTTACCTTACAAGACTTCTCTTGGGCGAACAATTTCATGTTAATTTCTGGATAAATCTGCATACAAAGACCATGTTGAAATGTGTGTACTAAATAGAGGCCACATTTACACATATATAGTGATAGCCAAGCACTAGTAGAAATTATAGAATTGTTGAATGAGTATAAGGATATTGTTGCTAAGGATATTCCTAATGGTTTTCCACCAATGAGAAGTATAAGTCATTGTATGCATCTAATTCTTGGAGCTAATTTTCCAAACAAAGCACCATATAGATTGACACCTACAGAGAATGAAGAACTTAACAGACAAGTGCATGAGTTGTTGTAGAAAGGTTTGATTAGAGAAAGCTTCAATCCATGTGTTGTACCTATGGTATTAGCACCTAAAAAGAATAGATAATGGAGAATGTGTACTGATTCTAGAGCCATTAACAAGATAAGAGTAAAATATAGGTTTTATATGCCAAAGATGGATGACATAATGGATTGTTTGAGTGGAGCAAAGTATTTTACCAAGATTGATTTGAAGAGTGGCTATCATCAGATCAGAATTAGAGAAGGTGATGAATGGAAGACTACTTTCATGACAAAAGATAGTTTGTATGAATGGTTGGTTATGCCTTTTGCTTTGACTAAATCACCTGGTACTTTCATGGGGTTAATGAATGAAGTTCTAAAAAAATTCTTGGGTAAGTTTGTGATTTTTTATTTTGATGATATCCTGATATTTAGTAAGACTAAGGAAGAACATCTTGAGCATATTAGACAAGTATTGTAGAGGTTGAAAGAGGAAAAGTTGTTGATTAATATGAAAAAGTGTTCTTTCATGCAAGGGAAAATTGTGTATTTAGGATTTGTGATTTTAGTTGATGGTTTGAAGATAGATCCTGAGAAGGTTAAAGCAATTTTGGAATGGTCTACACCTGAGAATGTGGGTGAGGTAAGATCATTTCATGGTTTGGCTAGTTTTTACAAAAAAATTATAAATAATTTTACTTCTGTTTGTAACACTATGACTGAGACAATGAGGGGATATAAAAAGGACTTCAAGTGGACACATGGAGTTGATAAGAGTTTTGAGACTTTTAAACAAAAGGTTGCTAAATTACCTATATTGGCTTTACTTGATTTCAATAAAGTATTTCAAGTTGAATGTGATGAAAGTGGTAATGCAATAAGAGCTGTATTAAGTCAAGAAGGTAAACCCATTGCTTTCTTTAGTGAAAAGTTGAATTATGTTGAAAGGAAATATTTTGTGTATGATGCGATTGTTCAAGCATTGAAGAAGTGGAGACATTATTTGATTCCTAAAGAGTTTGTACTGTATAATAATCATAAAGCTTTACAATACACAAGAAGTCAACATAAATTGAATCAAAGGCATATGAAGTGGGTTGAGTACTTGCAGAGTTTTACATTTGTGATCAAGCAAAAGAGTGGAGTTACTAATAGAGTTGCTAATGCATTGAGTAGAAGACATTCTTTGTTGACTGAAATGAAGGTTGAAGTTCTTGGTTTTGATGAAATGAAAGAGTTGTATGATGTTGATCCTAATTTTTCTGAGGCATTGAGAGAGTGTAGAGGAATGAGGGTTTCAACTTGTCATGTGGATGAAGATGGATCCTAAGAAGGTTAAAACAATTTTGGAAAGGCCTAGACTTGAGAATGTGGGTGAGGTAAGACCATTTCATAGTTTGGCTAGTTTTTATAGAATGTTTATAAAGAATTTCACTTCTGTTTATAATGCTATGATTGAGACAATGAGGGGATATAAAAAGGACTTCAAGTGGACACATGGAGTTGATAAGAGTTTTGAGACTTTGAAACAAAATGTTGCTAAATTACCTGTATTGGCTGTACCCGATCTCAACAAAGTATTTCAAGTTGAATGTGATGCAAGTGGTAATGCAATAAGAGATATATTAAGTCAAGAAGGTAAAATTTTTGCTTTCTTTAGTGAAAAGTTGAATGATGCTAAAAGGAATTATTCTGTGTATGATCAAGAGTTTAATGCTATTCTTTAAGCATTGAAGAAGTGGAGACATTATTTGATTCCTAAAGAGTTTGTACTATATACTAATCACAAAGCTTTACAATACTTGGGAAGTCAACATAAATTGAATCAAAGACATATGAAGTGGGTTGACTACTTGAAATTTTTTACATTTGTGATCAAGCATAAGAGTGGAGTTAATAACAGAGTTGTTGATGCATTGAGTAGAAGACATTCTTTGTTGATTGAAATGAAGGTTGAAGTTCTTGGTTTTGATGAAATGAAAGAGTTGTATGATGTTGATCCTAATTTTTTTGAGGCATTTAAAGAGTGCAGAGGAATGAGGGTTTCAACTTTTCATGTGGATGAAGCTAGATCCTGAGAAGGTTAAAGCAAGTTTGGAATGGCCTACACTTGAGAATGTGGGTGAGGTAAGATCATTTCATAGTTTGGCTAGTTTTTATAGAAAGTTTATAGAGAATTCTAGTTCTATTTATAATGCTATGACTAAGACAATGAGGAGACATAAAAAGGACTTCAAGTGGACACATGGAGTTGATAAGAGTCTTGAGACTTTGAAACAAAAGGTTGCTGAATTACTTGTATTGGCTTTACCTAATTTTAAGAAAGTATTTCAAGTTGAATGTGATGCAAGTCGTAATGCAATAGGAGATGTATTAAGTCAAGAAGGTAAACTTGTTGCTTTCTTTAGTGAAAATTTGAATGATGCTAAAAGGGAGTATTCTGTGTATGATGAAGAATTTTATACTATCATTCAAGCAATAAAGAAGTGAGACATAATTTGATTCCTAAAGATTTTGTACCGTATATTGATCATAAAGCTTTACAATACTTGGGAATTCAACATAAATTGAATCATAGACATATGAAGTGGGTTGAGTACTTGAAATTTTTTACATTTGTGCTCAAGCATAAGAGTGGAGTTACTAACACAATCGCTAATGCATTGAGTAGAAGACATTCTTTATTAACTGAAATTAATGTTGAAGATCTTAGTTTTGATGAAATGAAAGAGTTGTACGATGCTAATCCTAATTTTTCTAAGGCATTGAGAGAGTGTAGAGGAATGAGGGTTTCAACTTGTCATGCGGATGAAGATGGATCTTGAGAAGGTTAAAGCAATTTTGGAAAGGCCTACACTTGAGAATGTGGGTGAGGTAAGATCATTTCATGGTTTGGCTAGTTTTTACAGAATTTTTATAAATAATTTGAGTTCTATTTATAATGCTATGACTGAGATAATGATGGGATATAAAAAGGACTTCAAGTGGGCACATGGAGCTGATAAGAGTTTTGAGACTCTGAAATAAAAGGTTGTTGAATTACCTGTATTGGCTTTACTTGATTTCAACAAAGTATTTCAAGTTGAATGTAATGCAAGTGGTAATGCAACAGGAGATGTATTAAGTCAAGAAGGTAAACCTATTGCTTTCTTTAGTGAAAATTTGAATGATTCTAAAAGGAAGTATTCTATGTATGATCAAGAGTTTTATGATATTGTTCAAGCATTGAAGAAGTGGAGACATCATTTGATTCCTAAAGAGTTTTTACTATGAATTGATCATAAAGCTTTACAATACTTAAGAAGTCAACATAAATTGAATCAAATACATATGAAGTGGATTGAGTACTTGTAGAGTTTTACATTTGTGATCAAGCATAAGAGTGGAGTTACTAATAGAGTTGCTAATGCATTGAGTAGAAGACATTCTTTGTTGACTGAAATGAAGGTTGAAGTTCTTGGTTTTGATGAAATGAAAGAGTTGTATGATGTTGATCCTGATTTTTCTAAGGCATTGAGAGAGTGTAGAGGAATGAGGGTTTCAACTGCTCCTATGATCAAAACTTTGGAGATCAGAGAGTAAAAGGTAGAGTTGTGTACAAGGTTCAAGAAGAGGAGGCTTTTGTGGTACCTATTTTCATTGCAATAAAGAAGGTCATCATGCCTTTGAATACTTTCAATGCAAAGGAAGGATAGATAGTAGAGCTGATGCCCAAGAAAAGGTTGTTCATGTGCATGAAGATGCACAATCATCATGCAGAGGATGTAAAAAGAGGAGAGGTTCTAGTTAATGAAAGGGTCTTACTAAGTAGTGAGACTAAACTTGGACAAAGGAAGAGTTTGTTTTATACCAAGTGCAAGTGTGAGGGTAAATTTTGTGTTGTGATTGTTAATGGTGGAAACACTAACAACTTAGTGCCATAGGAGATGGTCTCAAAGCTAGAGCTTAAGAGGGAAAAACACCCCTAACCCTATTGGATTGCCTAGGTGCAGAATGATCATAAGGTCCTAATTAGTGAGAAATGCTTGGTAAAGTTCAAGATTGGGAGTTACATGACAAGGTTCTCTATGACATCATTCCAATAGATGTCTGCCATTTATCATTGGGAAGGCTATAGCAATTTGATAGGCATGCTATACATGATGGTCATGCAAATACATACTCTCTAACAAAGGATGGAGTTTTCCACAAATTGAAGCCCTTGATAAAGGAGGGTGCAAAGGTATGTAGTAGTGCTAGGGTAAGTCTTGTTGATGGAAACAAATTTCTAGATGGAATGAACCAATAGCATATGTGTTATGCTTTAATTCCTAGAAAAGATAAGGAAGGTAGTAGTGAAATTCAACTTGAAGTTTCAAGTCTATTAAGTGAGTATGGAATTTCATCTCTGATAATGTTCCAAAAGGGTTTCCACCAATAAGAAAAATTAGTCATCAAATAGGTTTAGTCCCTGGAGCTAGTTTACCTAACAAGGTTGCTAATAGGATGACTCCTAATGAGATTAAGGAGCTAAACAAACAAGTTTAGGAGTTGAGGAAAGGTTTGATTCAAGAGAGCCTAAGTCCATGTGTAGTACCTATAGTGTTGGCACTAAAGAACGATGGAGAGTGAAGAATGTGTACAGGCTCTTGGGCCATAAATAGAATAATAATCAAGTATCATTTTCCTTTTCCAAGAATGGATGATCTTATAGACTATTTGAGTGGAGCTCAATATTTCACAAAGATAGATCTCAAGAGTGGTACTTATCACCATATATGGATACAAGAGGGAGATGAGTGGAAGACTACATTCAAGACCAAGGAGGGTCTATATGAGTGGTTAGTCATGTGCTTTAGACTAACCAATGTGCCAAGCACCTTCGTGAGGCTTATGAATGAGGTACTAAAGAAATTTTTGGGAAAATTTGTTATTGCCTATCAAGATGATATTTTGATTTTCAATAAGTCTTTGGAAATTTTTTTATTGAAAATTCATAGTGTACTTAATAGATTGAGGGAAGAGAAATTATTAATTAATTTGAAGAAGTGTAGCTTTGTCAAAAGGGAGTTAGTCTATTTGGGGTTTGTTGTATTAGCTGATGGTCTCAAAATGGACCCAAAGAAGGTGAAGATCATCTTGGAATGACCTACTCCAAGGTCTACCACTAAGGTGAGGTCATTCCATGGTTTTTACAAGAAGTTCATTAGGAATTTTAGTAGTACATGTGCACCTCTAACTGAAACAATGAGGGGGATATAAAAGAGTTCAAGTGGACTACAAGAGCTACAAGTTGTTTTGAATTGCTGAAGAAGAAGGTGATAGAGCAACCTGTGTTGGCACTTCTTGATTTCAACAAAGTATTCTAGGTGGATTGTGATGCTAGTGGTAGTGCTATTGGGGTTGCATTAAGCCAAGAAGGTAAACCTATTACCTATTCTAGTGAAAAATTGAATGATGCAAAGAAGAAGTATTTTGTTTATGATCAAGAGTTCTATGCAATAGTTCAGGCCTTAAAGAAATGGAGGCATTATTTGTTTCCAAAAGAATTTGTCTTCTACACAGATCACCAGGCATTACAATACCTAAATAGTTAAGGTAAATTAAATCAGAGAAATTTGAAATGGGTAGAGTTCATGCAAAGCTATATATTTGTATTAAAACATAGAATCAAAAGGTCTAATAGGGTTGTAGATGCATTAAGTAGGAGATAGTTGTTGCTGATAGTAATGTAGGTTAAAGTGGTTGGGTTTGATGAACTCAAGAATTTGTACCCTAAAGATCTTGACTTTGCAGAGGCTTGGAGGCTTGTAAAGAACCTAGTAATCTAGAAAGGACCATGTGGCTAGATTACATGGTTTAGGATGGTATGTTGTTCAAGGTAAGTCAATTGTGTATTCCATGGAGTTCCATGAGGGAGAACTTGATATAGGAGAAGCACCGTGGAGGGATGGTAGGACACTTTGGTCAAGATCAGACTATTGCCATTATTAGAGAGCATTATTTTTGGCCTCAATTGTCATAGGATGTGAAGAAGTTTGTGTAGAGTTGTCAAGTATGTCAAACAACCAAAGGATTTAGTCAAAATAGTGGACTCTATCAACCATTTTTTGTTCCATTGAAGTTGTTCCCATGCATGGAGGCTGATTTAAACCCATGAAAGATCTCTTTAAGTTTGCATGGATTTGATTGGAAGTTAGGGGGCTATTTTAGCAACAAAACTTTAATGGAATAACCTCCTTTTTTTCCTTCCCATGCGAACTATTTTAAGGAAGACCAAACTAAAATTTTTGGGGGAATGTGATAGTTGCATGGGGTAGTGAGACCCCACTTGGAAAGCTACGCACACTTAGTGAAAATGAGAGTCAGGTGGAGTAGGGGGTAAGGATGGGGGGGGTGAAGTTAGTATGGTTAGGGATTAGTTATGTTAGATAAGTTAGTTTTTTAAAATGTAAATAAATAATTGTACATAAAGTGAGTAAGGTTAGTAAATTTAATAAAGTTATGTGTAGGATGTGATGTTAGGATATAATTAGTATGTTAATATTAAATTAATTAGTTAGTTGTAGTTAATGTTAGTTTATAAATTATGTTTTATAAGTTTTATGAGTTAGTATTATTTTATTTGTATTTGTATTTGACAAATAGTAGTTATGTCATGTAATTTAAAAGGTGGATCTAGGAGTGGCATGTCTTTAAAAGGGTTAACTATAGGTCTTTTGTTTTTAATAAAGAAGGGATAGATTTTAGAATACTTGAGACCTAGTTTTTAAATTTAAACATTTTAATAACTTTGGAAATTTAATTTCTATAATTTAATAGATTTGATGAAGTTGAATATGTAACTAAGAACAATAGTCTATTGGGTTAAGATTAAGTTAGAATGATATTATAACATTGAATTAGCATACAAAATGAAAGTCATGAATAATCTAATAATCAATATTTAATGATTTCAAATAGTTTAAAAAGTTCATTTAAACATTGGGAACAAGTATCAAGGTAATTAGACAAACATTCTAAAAAGATGAAACCTGGTTCAATTGGGAGATTTAATCAACACACAAAATAAAATATGGAATCTTGGAAATTCGAATGCATCTTTTGTGTCTTAGTCAAACTTATTAAGTCAATTTTAGGAACTATGAAAAAATTCCATAACCTATCTAGGTAACATTTATTAACATAGTGGTTTAATTAAATTTTAAAAAAATCTGTGTTCTTTTCCCCCAATATTTTGGGCATGACAACAACTAAATGTAGGAGAATCAAGGCTTTAGAGAGGCCAATGAGTTTAATGATGTCAAAATCTTGTAGTAAGGACATAGAAAGGCCATTTTTTAACTTTCATATTTAGTTGATGCTCTTTACATGTTTTGGGCTACAAATGTAAGGACTATGATCCATAATGTAACCATTTGGCCTATAAGGTCCTAGGTTGGTCAAAGGTGTTGATTTGGTTGAATATGGGTAAGAATATTCAAATGAGGTCTAATTAAAACAATTTCACATGTTCATAAGGTCTTAGGAAGGATTTTAAGTCATTTGGAAGTAAAGAATAAAAGTTGCACTAAAGTTGCTTGAAAATTTTGTGCAACTTTGAAAAACAAGATATTAATGGAGCAAAGATATTAATAAAAAAATTGTGAACACACTTTGAAATTCTTGCAAATTTTTTTTTCATTCATGCACCATGCTTTTTCAATGATTTATTTTGGTTGAGATCTAGTTAGGTAAGGAAGTACAATGGCACTTTCATTGTGTGCAAGTTTCAATTTTCTCCATTGAGTATTGAGGGAGATCAATAAATATTACAATTTTTTGTAAAGCCTCACTTTCAAAGGATTTTTGAAAGATTTTCTTATACTTCCATATTCTGCTGATAAAAAATTCTCATATTCTAGATTTTGTAAGAAATTTGATCTATATATTTCAAATAGTTTGAGAACAAATGATGGTGTATGGTGTAAGGTCTTACAACAATGTTTGTAACATGAAATTAAACCTATAGATTAAATGTGACCAATCTCACTACAACCCTTAAAATTTTTGGATGATGATAACTTGGCCAAATATATTGTCTTAACCATATGACTACATTGTCTTACAAAATTTAGCACAAAAGTGGATATTATTAATAAAATTGTATATGAAAGTAAACTAATTATGCTAAAGAGTAAACAAAACCATGAAATAACAGAACTCATAACAACATATTTTTGTTGGAAACTATAATTGAGACAATTGTTATGTTGTCATTGATGTCAAACCTATTGGTGAGATAGTTTGCTATATGATCTAAGTGTCATATCTATTTTATTGATGAAGAGGATTTGAGAAGTTATTCATAACAAAAATATTTAGAGGAAAGGTTGAGTTATGAAGAAGAAACTGTAAATAGACACTTAATTGCTTGGACTTTGACAAGATGAAGTGATTATATAAATCATGTTACAAGTGGAGAAGAAAGGAATGCTAAAGCCTTGAAGATGTGATCAAAGACATATCAAATACATAGGCTTGACTGAGCAACAAAGAAGAAGATTAAGAAACTTGAAGTATATGTTGAGTGATGCTAGTGTTGACCAAGTGCAAGAACATGCCAAGAAAAATTAGTGCCGATTGGGCATCACTATTGATAGAGTGATAGTTTATGTGCAAAGAAAAAAATTTAGTAGTGACCAATTAACCCAATGATGACCATGTGTAAGAACACAATATTGGGAGAGGATCAATACATTAACAATTTATGAGAAATCATAATTTCTAGTTGACCAAGTTGATTTCTTAGGATATGGAAAGTGTGTTGAAGATAAGGATCAATGAGTTGGATCATTTAATTCTAGAAGAGGATTAGGTAAATGACCTAGGGAATGGATTCCAAGAGAAGTTTCAAAAAAAGAAGAGGATAAACAAAATGATGATTATATTTATTGTATGTGGTGGATCTAATTGTAAATCCTAAGATCTATGATGATGTTTAAGTGGAAAAATATCAGAATTACCCATTTAAGGAAGTATAAGGGAAAAAATTTAGAGAGCTCCAGAGTGTTATTCAATGTTGGAGTAGTTATTGATGTTATTGACTGGCCAATCTAAGAAGGCTAAGAAGAGTTGAGTTGAGAAGGAGAGTGATTGCTTGAAGGGTTGCCAAGTGAGTTAGAGACTAAAATGAAAATGGAAGCCATATAATGGATTCTCTTATGAGTTGAAATGAGATCTATTTATGAAAAGTGAGTTTTAATTGACATATCAAAACTTGTTGTTACTTTCTAACCTATGTAAACAATATTTGAAATCCTTAAATCAAGGTTGACCTAACAATCATATGTAAATCCTTTAATAGGGTGAGATTCTAATGGAATGTTCTAAAATCCTCTAACAAGGACACTCCTAATAGGTAACTAAGTCCTTTAAAAAGGTCACATTTAATAGTGTGTTTTGTAATACTTAACATGGTTGGCTCTTGATAGAGCTCACTCCAAAGTAGTGAAAAATTGGTGACATTTTACCAGTGGTTTTTCCTAAATTTTGTTTCCACGTTAATCATAGTGTCAAACTTGTGTGGATGTTATTTATGGTGTTTTACTAATTAATATTTACATTTTACAAGTTAATTATATTTAGGACAATGGACAACTAGTGTTTGTTACTAAAATTTGACTATAGCGACTGAGATATGGAATGATAAGATTTGAAGTTGTTTAAGTGATTGTTTATTTAATTGGTACATCTAGACCTTGGATAATTGAGTCACCTCACCTCTTAGTTATTCTAAATATTATAACAATTGGTATCATAGCATTGGTTCTTGTAGAGAAAATTTTGAAGGTACTCAAAGCTAAAGATCATGATGTATAAAAAGGAGGTACCAAAGATGAACAAAGAAAATTTTCCTACATGGAAAAGATTGATGAGGTTGAATATTGTTGGTATTGGTGATGCTACATTAGAGTTTATTGACAATGCATATGTGAATATAAAAATAGTCCCTCTGACCACTCAACAACTGAAAGAAAAGAAAGAACACAATCACATAAGGTTGGAGATTTCTTCATCTCTAAGCTATGCTAAATTTGATGACATAAAATATTGGAAGAATTCAAAGGAAATGTAGGATAAACTAAGGACCATATATGGAGGAGATGATAATGTCATGAGATCCAAATCAAAAAACTTGAGAGGAAAATTTGATGAAATGAGAATGACAAAAGGTGAGAATATAGTTCAGTATTGTACAAGAATCAAAGAGGTTGTTAATGCTATTAGAGGCACAAATGGAAAGATTCATAATGAAATAGTAATAAGAAAGGTATTGAAAAATATACTTCCTATTTATGCTATTAGGGTTTCTACAATACAAGAATTGAGATGTACACTAGGTAATACTCTAGCTCTAGAAGGTGTGATTGGTATGCTTAATACTTTTGAGATGTCTAATTTTTCTAATTGTACTCATAATACTATTGAATGTTCTTTTAAATCACAACTGGTTCTTATCAAGAAAGGAGAAGGAAATCATGTGAAAAGTGATAGTGATACTTTTGATGATGAACTCGATGAGCTTGGAAGAGGTAAAGGAAAATAAAAAGGTAAACTTCCTATGATTTATTTTTTATGCCATATTGTTGGCCATATTGTTGCAAGATGATGTAGTGCAAGGTAGGAGAATCCCCAAAGGAGATGTCCTAACCCCCAACAAATAACCACACAATAGAAACACAATAAAAATGCAAGATCTAATGCCAAATTACAACTCTTTATTCATAAAATAATTGTTACACGCAATGTGCTAAGCTACAAGGCCTTCCCAGTTATGATCAAATACAAAGCAAGTAATTATAGTAATAGCTCTACAAGATCCCTCAAGATTCAACCCAAACACTAGCTAGTCCATATCCACACTCTGGTAGAAACCTTCAAGACCTAAACTTGTGCTCGCAAGCCACCAAGTAGCCTCCTTGTTCCTAAATTGCAGCCATTATCTCTTCTCCAACTTTATCCAAGATCCAAGTGTAAATTGCCTCACATTTGACACTTTATCCAAACACTCACAACTTCACCACAATCCTATTGTAAACTACCTCACATTTAGTGCTCTATCCATAGCCTTAGGAAAACTCTCCCTTTAACTTCCTCCCTCTCTCCAAGCTTCTACTAAGAAGAGATAACACCTTGAAGCTTGATTACAAATGCTCATATGCCTTGTTTAAATAGGCACTTACCACCCAAGATGTTACAAACACAACCAATGTGGGGTAAAAGGTAAATACAGATACCTTACAATAAATATTTAATTCCCACCCAAATATAATTAAGCATGACCACGTGGTCCAACAAATATCAAATACATGATTTAAGAAAATGTCCACAAACTTCTAGAATTCCACTTACACACCTCAATAAATGGAATGATAATCATTTTTATTTATTTTTCTATTTACACCACCTATGCACCTTGAAAATAGAAATCACTCTTTTCTCCTTTTTTAATTTTTAATTTTTAATTTTATTTTTCCTCACTTTTTCTCCTCCATAATGTTAAATTTTAATTTTAATTTTTTTCTAACGCAAGATGCTCCTACATCAGATTCCCCATGTAGATAAAAAAGTGTGCCCTACACTTTGATGCCAAAAGAAAGAGCCACAACCATCTTCCTCTTCATGAAAGGTTTCAACTCCATTAGGAACAAGAAAACAAACATGCAAACCATCTAGATCTGCATCACTCTGTCAAACACTAGAATCTCAACCATCTAATCAACATGCTCACTCCCAAGAACAAACTGAACACAATTCTTCACCAAAAAATCTTCATCCACATCAACAACTAGTGAATCCACAATAGTAACAATAAACTTCATATCAACAACAATATGTAGATCTCCATCAACACATTTCAAATTGCCAACACCAACCATGTCATTTCTCACAACAAGACACAACAACATACAACTCAGAACCAATAGCAACTAGATCATCCACAACTGATTGCTCTATAATCTCCATGTCAAACTCAACCAATCTCCATCTTAGAATCAACAAGATTAGGAATATCCTCAGCAACAACCTCTAGTTGCTCTACAGGTTTTGTACCAAACTCCAGAAATTGATCAAAAAAACCAACCTCTTCCACCTTGACCTTGTTATCTCATCTTCTCTCTCAAACAAATCTTCTAACTGGCTAGACAACTCTCTTCCAAATTGGTAGACTCCAACTCCAGTAGCATAGAAGTTCCTTCTTTGGTTACTCAACTCTTTTAGAAAAAGAAGCATCCACAATAGCGTCCACTCGAGCTATTGTCTCATTAATCCTCCTCTCCACTATATCATGGAAATTCACAATCATCTTAGGGTCCAATCCTCTTGAAGCCATCTTCCAAGATCTTTCATAAACCCTCTACAAAAAATCACCAATAGATCAATCTTCCTGAACAAGATCAACCTCTCATCTTCGTAACCATAGATCCACTTGCATGTCCTCCTAAGGTCCTATTGCAAACTACCTCAACTTTGATGATCTATCTACGCACTCATTAACAACCTTATCTTTGATACCACTTGACACAATACAAGGTAGGAGAATCTAAAAAAGAGATGTCCTAGCCTCCAACAAATAACCACATCGCAGAAACACAATAAAAATATAAGATTTGATACCAAATCATGACTCTTTATTCAAAAAATAAATGTTACATGCAATGTGCTAGGCTGTAAGGCTTCCTAGTTACAATCAAATATAAAGCAAGTAATTACAGTAATAGTTCTACAAGATCCCTCAAGATCCAACCCAAACACTAGCTAGTCCATATCTCAACTTGTGCTCACAAGCCACCAAGAAACCTCTTTTTTTCTAAACCACAACCACTAGCTCTTCTCCAACTTCACCACAATCCTACGATAAACTACTTCACATTTGGTGCTCTCTCCACCACTTTAGGAAAACTTGCACTTTAGCTTCCTCCTTCTCTCCAAACTTCTACTAAGAAGAGATCACACCTTGAAGCTTGATTACAAATGCTCATATGCCTTTCTTAGATAGGCACTTACCACCCAAGATGTTACAAACACAACCAATGTGGGATAAAAGGTAAATACAAATACCTTACAATAAATATTTAATTCCCACCCAAATACAACTAAGCACCACCATGTGGCCCAACAAATATTAAATACATGATTTAAGAAAACATCCACAAACTTCTAGAATTCCACCTACACACCTCGATAAATGGAATGACAACATTTTTATTTTATTTTCTGTTTATGCCACCTATGCGACTTGAAAATATAAATAGCTCTTTTCTCCTTTTTTCTATTTTTTATTTTTTATTTTATTTTTTCCTCTAATTTTTGTCACTTTCTTTCCACATTTTCTTTCCTAATGCAAGATGCTCCTACATCACAAGATATCTTGATAGAGAAGACAAGGATGAGAGAAATGAAAGAAAGTACAAAGGAAGAAGAAATCACGAAGGCAACAAGAAGAACAAGGAGTACAAAGATAAAGGTAAGAAATGTTGTTATATTACTAAAGAAGAAACTGATGGTGAATCTAAAAGAAATGATGAAGTAGTCTATGTTGCTATGAAAGAAGATTATGAAGAAGATGAGAAAATTGCACTAATCTCTTATGTGAAAAAAAGAGATAGATGGATAATTGATAGTGTTTTTTCTAATCACATGACTGGTGAAAAATTAAATCTAAGAACATTGGACCATACAAGGGTAGCTGTGTTAAATTTGGTAATGATGTTCTATGTATTGTGAAAGGGAAAGGATCAATACAACTCACTGACAAGATCAAGTGTGATAATATGTATTGGGTTGAAGGACTTAACTGTAATCTTTTGAGTGTTTCAAAGCTAAAAAAATCATGTTACAAAGTTGAATTCCATCACATAAAGGTCAAAATATTTGATGCTGATGGTAAACTGATTGGAAGTGGTGCTCAAACAAGAGCTAATTTGTTCTATCTAAATGTATTTGATGAGCCATGTTTGTTTGCACAACATAAATATATTTGGTTATGGTACAAGAGGTTAGGTCATGTATATTTTGACAATTTTGTTAGCATTAGTAAATTGAAAAGGGTAAGAGGTTTACCAAAATTGAAGAAAGTTGATAATGCTATGTGCAAAAAATGTCAATTGGGAAAAATGACAAAGTCTAGTTTGAAGAGTAAGACATATTCATCAAATGATATTTTGGAATTGGTTCATCTTAAGTTATGTAGACCTATTGGTGGTCAAAGCTATTGTAGAGACAAATATTTTATTTTATTCATTGATGAATACTCTAGGATGATGAATGTGATGTTTTAAGAAAAATCTAATGCTTTTCAATTATTTAAGTAACAATTCACTAGTGTTGAAAAGGAAACATGAAATATTTTGAAGTGTAACATATTCTAAAATGATAGAGGAATCAAAGGACATATGTTAGCACCCAGGACCACTCATCAAAATGGAATATCAAAAAAAAGAAATAGATCAATCATCGATTGTGCTAGAAAATTGATGATGGAGAAAAATGTGTCGCAAAAATACTAGAGAGAAGTTGTAAGTACATCTATTTATATCTTGAATAGAGTGCAAGTCAAAAACGTACATATGTTACATCTTTTGAACTATGGTATGGTATGCACCAAATGTAATGCATTTTCATGCTTTTGGAAGAAAATGTTACATACTTAAAGATAATAGAAATGAAAAATTTGATACTAAAAGTGATAAAGGTATATTCCTAGGTTATTCCACAAAGAGCAAAGCTTATAAGTATTTAAACTATAACAATAAAAAAGTTGTGGAAAGTACAAATGTAAAAGTTCATGTGTATGCAGAAAGGAATGAATTTTAACATAAGATAAAACATGAAGATTATAGTTCATCCATATAGGTGAATGATATTTCTCCTAGCACCACAACTGAATAAGAAAACAAAACTACAAATCTACAATAGATTGGGAGTGGCGAGTTGTAATATCTAGTTGTGGAGAAGAATACTATGGCTGCTGAGCAATAGGCAAATAATGTCAAGTCATAGAAAAAGGAGTTGAGAATTAGGAAGATAATACTAAGCATGTAGAACATGAACCAGAACCTAAACCAAAGAGATAATGAGCTTGAAATCATTTTTCAAGATGAACCTATTGAAGAATAAACAATATGTATTAGAAAAATATACGAGAAGACATCATACACCAAAGACAATAATTGGAGTTAAAGAATCTAGTGTTATGGCAAGAAAAATACTTAGAAGTGATACATGCATACTTTTTGAGTTTGAGCCCAATTCTATGAAGATGCTTTGGAGAATGATAATTGGATACAAGAAGTGAATGAATAAATTAAGAAAATAAAAAAGAACAAAACATAAACACTAGTATGTAGAACCAAAGACACAAATATTATTGAAACAAAGTTGGCATTTAGGAACAAGCTAGATGAAAATGGTGAAGTCACAAAGGACAAGGCTAGATTGGTATGCAAAGGATATGCACAAGAAGAAGCTTTTGATTACAGGGAAACATTCACCCCTATAGCTAGACTAGAAGGAGTTAGAACATTGCCTACATATTATGCTTATAAAGGATTTAATCTATATTAGATGGATGACACATATATATTTCTATATGGGATACTTGAAGAAGAATTATACATAGAGCAACCTGAAGGTTTTGTTGACCCTAGGAAGTAAAATGTAGTGTACAAGCTGCACAAGGCTTTATATGGTTTGAGGCAAGCCCCTAGATCATGGTATGAAATACTTCATAACTATTTGGTAAGGATTAGATTTGCAAGAACTAAAAATAACATCAATCTATACTTGAAGATTGACAAGAAAAATGAGGTATTGCTATCTAAACTTTTTGTTTATGATATCATATTTGGAGGCAAGGAAGGATTATGAAAATCATTTGCTGATGAAATGAAAAAGGAATTTGAAATGTCAGTGTTTGGTGAGATCGAATTCTTTGTTGCCCTACAAGTATATCAAATGAAGCAAGGTATCTTCATTGCTCAATCCAAATATATCAAGGAGGTACTAAAAACTTTTGGGATGGAAGATTTAAGACTAGCTAGTACACCTATGGTTATTGAACACAAATTATCTATGAATGATGATTCTACAAATGTGAAAAGACATTATACAGATCAATGAATAGAAAACTACAATATGTTGTTCATAGAAAACTTGATATTGCATTAGTGGTTGGAGTAGTTGCAATATTTTTTGAAAGTCCTAAAGAAAATGACATTATGGCATTAAAAAGGATACTAAGATATCTAAAAGGAAAAAAAACTATGGATTTTATGACATGAAGAATGATAAGTTTGAATTGATGGTATTTACTAATTTTGATTGGGTAGGAAATGTTGATGACATAAAGAACACAAGTGGAGGTGCATTCTTTCTAGGGAAGAGACTAGTTTCATGGGCAAGCAAGAAGAAATACTTCATTTCCCAATCAATAGCTAAAGCTAAGTATGTGGCAACAACAATAAATTGGTCAAATATCATATGGATCAAGCAATTATTGAAAGGTACAAAGAAAGAAATCATAGATCCAGTGGTTATCTATTGTGATAACACTAGTGCTATTAATATATGAAAGAATCCTATAGCGCACACAAAATCAAAGCATATTGCTATCAAGTATTATTACTTGAGAGAGCTAGTTCAAGAAAAAGAAGTAAAACTGGAGTATGTGAATATTAAAGAGAAAATAGCTGACATATTCACAAAAGATTTACCAAAAGATGCTCATGAATATCTTAGAGGTAAACTAGGGGTGATTCCTCTAGACAAATTCACTTAAGAAAATATGGTTCTCTACATCAAATGTGTTGATCATGCTATCTTACAAATTTAAGTAGACAATTCTACTTTAGGAGTTGCATAAGGTAGTAGTGAAGAAAAAGAACAAAATGATGGATTAGTCATAAAAAGATGACAAAAGATGAATTCATAAAGATATCTACATGAAAACATGCATGAGTTGAATTGACATAAAGATATCTACATGAAAACATGCATGAGTTGAAATTTCTTTGGTTATTTTGTCAAAGAGGGAGATAGTGAAAGCCCATTATCATAAGAAAGGGTGATAGATATCTAGAGGAAGATAATGAAAGTAATATATCCATGCAAGAGGGAGAGATTACTAAGAGGGAGTTTAGAAGACTTAGTAGAGGTGTTGCAAAATTTAATATGATAGAAAGAACTTATGTGTTGCATATCAGAGTTACAAAGATGAGAATCAGAATGAATCTAAGCATATTAATAAAGATATGATATATTGTGGATGTTTCTCAAGACATTACATGTTTTGGATTGCATGGTAACTAAAGTTGTTTCCATCAATGCCAAAGAGGGGGATTGTTGAAAATTACAATTGGGACAATTTTTATGTTGGCATTGATGTCAAATCTATTAGTCAGATAGTTTGCTATCTAATCTAAGTGTCATATCTATTTGATTGATGAAGAGGAGTTGAGAAGTTGTCCATAACAAAAGTATATAGAGGAAAGGTTTATTTATGAAGAGGAAATTATAAATGGACACATAATTAGTTAGACTTTGACAAAATAAAGTTATAATTTAAATCCTTTTACAAGTGGAGAAAATAGTGATGCTAAATCCTTGAAGATATGATTAAAAATAGATCAAATGCATAGGCTTGACTGTGAAACATAGAAGAATATTAAGAAACTTGAAGTATATGCCGATTGATAGTAGTGTTGATTGAGTACTAAAATAAGCCAAGAAAACTTAGTGTTGACCAAGCATCAATATTGACTAACTCACTATTTATGTGCCAAGTAAGAAATTTAGTAGCAACCAAGTAACCCAATGATGACTGCGTGTTAGAACACAATGTTGGCCAAGGAACAATATTTTAACAAGTTATGAGAAATCATAATTTCTAGCTGACTAAGTTGATTTATTGGGTTATGAAAAAAATTTAAAGATAAGGATTGATGAGTTGGATAATTTAATGCTAGAAGAGGATTATGTAAATGACCTAAGGAATGGATTCCAAGAGAAGTTTCTAGAAAAGAAGAGGATAAACAAGATGATGATCAAATTTATTGTATGTGGTGGATGTAATTGTAAACCCAAAGATCTATAGAGATTTTTAGCCAAAAAAAGATAAGAATTACCTATTTAAGGAGGTGCAAGGAAAAAATTCAAAGAGCTCCAGAGTGTTGTTAAAGGTTGGAGCAGTTGTTGATGTTATTGACTAGAAAATCTAAGTAGAAGGATGAGAAGAGTTGAGTTGAGAAGGAGAGTGATTTCTTGAAGGGACTCCAAGTGAATTAGAGATTGAAATGAAAATGGAAACTAGACAGTGAATGAGATATGTGTATGAAAAGTGAGTTGTACTTGATAGATCAAAACCTACTATTACTTTCTAACCATTGTAAATAATATTTGAAATCTTTTATTCTAGGTTGACCTAATAGTTATTTGTAAATCCTTTAGCATGGTGACATTCTAGTGGAATGTTCTAAAGCACTCTAAAAAGGCCACTCCTAAAAGGGTCACTAAATCCTTTAACAAGGTTACATTTAATGATGTGTTTTGTAACCTTTAACTAGGTCGGCCCCTAATAGAGCTCACTTTAAAAAAGTGAAAAATTGGTGACATATTACTAGTGGTTTTTACCAAATTGGTTTTCCACATTAAATCCTAGTATCAAACTTGTGTGGATGTTATTTATGGTGTTTTATTGATTAATTTTTACATTTTGCAAGTTTTCTATATTTAGGACAATGGACAACTAGGTGATGTTACTAAAAGTTGACTATAGAGATTGAGATATGGAATGATAATATTTGAAGTTGTTTAAGTGATTGTTTGTTCAATTGGTAAACCTTGAATAATTTATTTACCCCCCTCTCAGTTATTATAAATATTCTAACAATTAGTAGTATAGCATTGGTGCTTGTAGAGAAAATTTTGAAGGTACTCAAAGATAAAGATGATGATGTACAAAAAGGAGGTACCAAAGTTGAACAAATAATTTTTTTTGCATGGAAAATATTAATGAGGCTACATATACATATCTGGTATTAGTTATGCTACATTAGAGTTTCTAGATAATGCATATGTGAATATAAAGAAATTCCCTCTGATCACTCAACAACTTAAAGAAAATCAAGAATGCAATCAAGAAATGTTGGAGATTTCTTCAACCCTAAGCTATGCAGAATTTGATGACATAAAAGATTGCAAGAATGAAAAGAAAATGTGGGATAAAGTAAAGATCATATATAGAAGAGATGATAATGTCATGAGAGACAAATTAGAAAGCTTGAGAGAAATATTTTATGAAATGAGAATGATAGAATGTGAGAATATAGTTTAGTACTATGAAAGAATCAAAGAGTTTCTCAATGCTATTAGAGGTGAAAATCTAAAGATTGATGATGAAATAGTAATAAGAAAGGTATTGAGAACTCTATTTCTTATTTATGCTATCAGGGTTTCTATAATACAAGAAATGAGATGTACGCCATGTAATACCCTAACTCTAGAAGGTGTGATTGGTAGGATAACTACTTTTGAGATGTTTAATTTTGATAATTATACTCCTACTACTATTGAATCTACTTTTAGATCAAAAATGGTTCTTAGCAAGAAAGGAAAAGGAATACATGTAAAAAGTAATAGTGGTACTTTTGATGATGAACTTGATGCACTCATGGCTAGAAGACTTGGAAGAGGTAAGGGAAAATACAAAGGTAAACTTCCTATAATCTCTTTTCCATGCATTAAAGTTAGTCATATTACAAAAAGATGTCCTAAAAGAGAAGACAAGGATGAGAGAAAGGAAAAAAAAGTACAAAGGAAGAAGAGATGACCGAGAGAATAAGAAGAACAAGGACTACAAAAGTAAAGGTGAGAAATCTTGTTATATTGTTAAAGAAGGAACTGATACTAAATCTAAAAATAACAATGAAGTAGTCTTTGTTGTTATGAAAGAAGATAAGAAAACTACACTAATCTCTTATGTGAATAAAAGAGATAGATAGATAAGTAATAGTGGTTATTTTAATCACATGACTCATGAAAAAAGTAAATTTGAGAACATTGGACCATACAAGGGTAGTTATTTCAAATTTGGTAATGATGTTCTATGTATTGTGAAAGGGAAAGGATCAATACAACCCATTGAAAAGATCAAGTGTGATAATGCTTATTCAGTTGAAGGTCTTAACTATAATCTTTTGAGTGTTTTATAGCTAAAAAAATCATGTTATAGAATTGAATTCTATCACTGAAAGGCCAAAATATTTGATACTAATGGTAAACTAATTGGAAGTGGTGATCAAACAAGAGGTAATTTTCTCTATCTAGATTTATTTGATTAGACATGTTTGTTTGCACAACATGAAGATATTTGGTTATGGCACAAGATGATATGTCATGTAATTTTTGACAATTTGGTTAGCATTAGGAAAATGAAATGAGTAAGAGGTTTGCAAAAACTGAAGAAACTTGATAATGATGTGTGTAATGAGTGTCAATTATGAAAAATGAAAAAGTATAGTTTCAAGAGACAGACATGTTCATAAAATGATATTTTTGAATTGGTTCATATTGACTTATGTGGACCTATTGGTTTTCAAAACTATTGTGGAGATAAATATTTTATTTTATTTTTTGATGATTACTCTAGAATGATGAGTGTGATGTCTCAAGACAAATTTGATGCTTTTCAGTTATTTAAGTACTATTTGATAGAGTTGAAAAGGAGACAAGAAAGGGTTTGAAGTGCTTGAGGTTTGACAAAGGTGGTGAATTCATTTCTAATGAATTTAAATATTATACAATAATAGAGGAATAAAAAGATAGATGTTAGGACCTAGAACCCCTTCTCAAAATGGAATATAGATGAAATGAGAAAAAAATTAATCATGGATTGTGCTAAAACATTGATGATGGAGAAAAATGTGTCATAGAAATACTGGAGAGAAGATGTAAGTAGAATTATTTATACCCTAAATAGAGTGCATGTCAAAAAAGGTACAGATGTTACATCTTTTGAACTATGATATGGATATGCACCAAATGTAAAGTATTTTAAAGTTTTTGGAAGAAAATGTTACATACATAAAGATAATAGAGATAGAAAACTTGATGCTAAAAGTGACGAAGGCATATTTCTATGTTATTCTACAAAGAGAAAAGCTTAGAAGTATTTGAACTCTAACACTAACAAAGTTTTGGAAAGTGCAATTGTAAAAGTTGATGAGTATACACAAAGCAATGAAGTGGAATGTAAGAAAAAACTAAAAGACTACAATTCATTCATATTTGTGAATGATAGTTCTTCTAGCACACCACTTGAACAAGAGGACCAAGCTATAGATCTAAAATAGACTAGGAATATTGAGTTGCAACAAGTAGTTGCTGAGAAAAAATTGTGGGTGCTAAGTGATGGGGAAATAATGCCAAGTGATAGATAGAGGAATATGAACATCAAGAAGACAATTTCAAGCATGTAGAACATGAACTAGAGAGAGATAATGAGCTTGAAATCATTTTTCAAGATGAACATGTTGAAGGAAAAAAAAAAAAAAAAAGCTATACTAGCAAAATATGTGAAAAGACATCATGAACCTGATCAAATCATTGGACATAAAGAATATGGTGTTATGACAAAAAATGGCTCATAAGTGATACATGTTTACTTTGTGAGTTTAAACCCAAATCTATAAAAGATGCTTTGGAGAATAGGGATTGGCTACAAGAAATGAATGAATAATTTGAGCTAATAGAAAAGAACAAAACATAGATACTAGTACTTAGACCCACAGGAAAAAATGTTATTGGAACAAAGTGAGTATTCCAGAACAAGCTGGATGAAAATGTTGAAGTCACAAGGAATAAGGCTAGATTGGTATGCAAAGGATATGCACAAGAAGAAGGTGTTGATTATGGGGAAACATTTTCCCTTGTAGAAGAAGTAGGAGTTAGAACACTACTTGCATATTATGCTTATAAAGGATTTAAGGTATATCAGATGGATGTCAAATTTGCATTTCTAAATGGGATACTTGGAGAAGAAGTATACATAGAGTAGCCTGAAGGTTTTTTTGACCCTAGCAAAAAAAATATGGTTCAAAAGGCTTAATATGGTTTGAAATAATCCCCTAGAGCATAGTATGAAAGACTATATATCTACTTGGTAAAGATTGAATTTACAAGAACTAATGATAACATCAATCTATACTTGAACACTAGTGAGAATAATGATGTATTGCTATCTAAATGTTTTGTTGATGATATCATATTTGAGGAAAGGAAACATTATTTCTATTAGAATAGTGTAAAAATTGAATACATCAGGCTCATCATGAACTGTTCAACATAAGCTGCCTATAATGTCCTGCTTGAAGATCCTTGGAACAAGGATTCAATTCAAGCCAATATCTTTTTTTTAAAGTATGAATGTACATGAAAAAATCATATAGGGATCACAAAGATCACAATAGAAGACTTTACCAACAATCCCAACAACCAACAAATCTCCAAATGCCACTACTAACAAAAATGACAAACCATGAAAGAACACAAATGATTTTGAATCTGAAACATTCTAAATTTAAAATCCAATCCTAAGGTATTTAAGAACACCATAAAAGGTATCCAAAACACCTCATAAAAACTTTCAGACAAACCAAAAAGTTTCCACTATCCACCTAGACAAGGTTTTCCAAAATACAGGAGATGCTTTAAATTAACATAGTACAAGACTTTCTAGTATCATACAACCTTTCTAATGAAGGCATGCAATACAATCAAAGTTTGGGTGACACTTATCAAGAAGGTGTGTGATACTTTACTAGTATCATATGACCTTTCTCCAAGAGGCATGTGATATAATAGAGTTTACAAGGGCATGCGATACTTTCTAGTATCACATGATGCTTCTCATTTGGACATGTAATACTATAAAGTATCACCCAATGCTAATGCATGGTCACCCAGAGAAAGAAAGAATTACTCTAAGGGCCAAAAAAAGGGATAAAATGAGAAATCAAACCTCCACACTAGGGCACACTAGATCCACATAGATCGAGGAATGAACACTCAAGTGCATAAACAACAAGATGCCATGAAAAATAAAGAAGAACATCTATCCATCTAAACCATAGCAGTAAAAAGGATGTACTAAAAGATAAATCCTAGTGTACTAAAGAAAACATCATAATGTATAGAAATAACATCACAACAACTAAACAACCAAACTAAGTACGTGGTTCCTCCCAACCATTAGTAGTACCATAAAACCATTGTGAGTCCTAGCCATCCCCCACATATAACATCCCAAACTACCAACCAAATCATCGATGTTGTCTAATGAGGATGTCACTACTAAAATGTGCTATAACATAAGAATAAGGAAATCTAACATGCTAGAAGTAAAGCATAAGATAATCCTACAAATCAACTCATCATCTAACATATGCTAAATATCATAAATAGGAATGCGCCAAATAAATTAACATCATCTATACATGATATCCAAGAATTCTAATGAAAGTAAAAATCACAAGAAAGCATACTCTAGAACCTGAAGTATCAAGTAAAAACATCCAACAATGATCACACTAGGGTAAAAGACCATCTCTATACACTAGTCCCCAGTAGTGGTATGGGTAGCTACCCCTCCCAACCATGCGAAACCCATAAGTCCACTCCCATCATGCTGATGGAGATAATGACCCAACCACAAACACACATAAAGCACAATGTCCATGGCTAACACTCATGCCAAACATTAATGATGACTGAAACCAAGATCAAGAAGTAATACAAGTATAATAGGTCCTAGTTAGACACTCAATGGGCTACAATGCAGGGGTTGACATCATGGAGACTTGCATGACATTGACAAGCCCAAGCTAGTATTGACAACTTGGACTTCCCAATGGAAAGAGAACATCTTAGACCTTTTATTAACTTAAGTTTTATTACCAGTCACACATTTTATTTAGTTATCACTTAATTAAAAATTCCTCTGCCAACCTATGGTGCTATGATCACTAGAATGCGAGATAGAAGCCCCCTCCATATGCTACCCTACCCTATCCATGCTCATCCAACAATGAGTGCCCATAGGCATGTAAATTCCCAACCCAACCATAAATGATCAAAACTTCTGGTAAGTCCATGAAAGATTAGGCCTCACATGTCACTCAAAAAATGTACACATATGTACTCATGTGTGGTGCACCACCATCACAAAGATCATAACACAAGGACTGGATGAGAACACAAGCAACATATCACTCAACCAAAACAAGCTTGAGAGGACATATTCTACATGAATCCCAATAACAATAAAACCATGCATCATGAACTCACTCAATTGACCTCAATCCAAAATTATGAATTCTACATGGATTCCAATAATACAATAAGACCAAATATCAAAAACTCACTCAACTAGCCTCAATCTAGGAGTATGGATTCTACACGAATCCTATTGTCCACAAAAAAAATAACAAGGTTCCAAAGAAACCATAACACCAAATATAAAATCACTCAATTAAATACAATGTTGGGAGTACAAAATGTGACATGCATCCCAATGTAAAAATAACAGTGCAAAAATGGTTTGACTGACATCCTATAGATAATCTAAGTCCATGACCAATGTCATGCCAAGAAAACCTTAGAAAATTGGGTGACACACAAATTGAGGTAAAAACCCTCAAAATTGAAAAACTTCAAAATTAAAACCTATTTGGTCTTTGGGTACAAAACCCTAAAAATACAATAAAATTTGGGTTTGGACATCATATGTGAAAATGGTCAGCATAACGATGCAAAACACCAAACCCCCATCCTAAAAATAGGAAAAATGTTCATACCTAACCAACCAGGTAGAACCAATAAATAGAAATTGAGAATAGTAGTTGTTAGCCTCCTAATAAAAAGCTACCAAAAATAGAAGCTCAAATGGAGTAGAAATAATAAAATGGGAGAGCCCTACCTCACAATCAAAAGGGGAAAATAGGAATCTGAACCATAAAATAAAAATCTCATAGAAGTAGTTGAAAATTGTGGTAATCCAAGGTCTCCCTAAGCTGGATCTAATGAGACCAACCTCACAATGATCCCATGCCCCTATCTCCAACAATGAACAAAATAGTAAATCCTCATGAAGAAGATTTTTGATTTTACTCTCAAACTTTCTAATTCAAAAGTGAGAAGTGGGGAATTAAATTACTTTTTGGATACTTATTCACTTTGCGAGTGAATAATCGATTAGGGCAAATAACCAACCAACCTAGTTAAACCCAGAATTGACCCAAACAAAAATAGAGTATTCTTAGAAATAGGAATTGATCTATGAAAAAGTTTCCTAAAATTAAAAATCAATTAAAAAAAGCCCAAAAACCCCAAAATATAGAAATTTCCTCAACAACTTCTATGACAATGGAAACCTCTAAATGCATATACTCACTGGTCTAATCACATAATGTAAATGAGTTTGGATTTAATAATCATCAAAAGGATTAATTAAATAATTAAAATAAGGATACGTCAACCATATAGGGACAACATTAGTAAAATATGAATGGATGAATCACTAACTCCATGTGCCACTACTAGAGATATAAATCTTGTACACTAAACAACATGATCAAGTGCAATTGCATATAATAACATAGTCAAAGCAATAAATGTATTAAATGACTAATTAAACCATTTATTCAGTTATATCAAAATAGTCCATTTACATCACTCACATTCACATATAGCATAATGAAACAAAAATGAAGTAAATAACCATCACATTAAACCCATCACATAACATAATCAGAGATATGCCCAAATACCAGATAATAAGATATCATGATAAAACACACTATCATCTCAAAATGGAATCATCATGCAATATGATCAACTAAACAACATAGTAGTTTAACATATATGATACTAAAATCAAAGCATAATATTCAACCCTCAGGTTAGCTGAAATGTAAAACATAACATGAGTAACAACTATCTCTCGGATCAAAATATAACAAGGTAAATATTCACAACACAAAACTAATGAATCCAACATGGACAATCCATTTTTATTTATTAAAGAATTTAATAATGGTTGTAAAAATAATATGAAAATACACTTAAAGAACATAAGTAAACATAGTCATAAACATGACTAACCATTGCTACAAGAACCTAGTCCAGTGTAGCACAATAATAGTACATAGTGCAAGCTCTACACACATCTTAGGGTAACCGTGAAACAACATCATGATACCACATCGATCCTAGTAACCACTAGCACAAACCTTAGTGAACCATAAATCACATCATAATCTCATAAATCAGCCAAAGTATAATCAAAGCAACTGATAGAAAATATAAATCCAATCACCTCAAGGGTGTAGACAACTCATGGTCCTAATCATGATCACTCACAAGAAAGATCCTCAAGATTGCATCCATCATGATGAATTATAGAAATAAAATTGGAGAGGCACTACATCATCCCCCCAAAGAATAGGCTTAGTCCTAAAAGCCTATAGTACAACAATAGAAACCAAAACACACCAAGAGAAAAATCAAAACTAAGCAATAGGGATGACTCATTGACTTCTTCACAAGTCTAACCAAATCAATCCCACATTTAGAAACCATCTCATCAATCTCCAAATAGGTCAACCACAAGAGAATTGGTCTCACACTAACACAAGGTCCTCCAACAAGGAACTTCCCATGCACTAGGAAAACCCATCTAGCCATAAAGTCAACAAAACAAGGTAAGGAAAAAGCCACTCTGCCTCATCAACAGGTGCCCAACTAAACATGCGCCTACCACATGACCAAAAAAAAGGTCAAAACATAACATTCTTCCAACAAGAGTTGGAATCATGGGGGAATAACCATCCCAAAATTCCCAAGAATACTATCATGTCACACATCAGCATCCTTGAATCCATGCAAACTCTCCTTTAGAACAAGGATGATGATGATTTACTAACAAAATTACACACTCCAAAAGGATACTCACCACTAAGCATAGAAGCACTCAGTCTCTTTCTAAAGTACAAAAGCTCAACCATCACTGAGAACTAGGGTTACATAACCCTACTAGATAGGATATTGTCACCTTTCCACAAGGTTACAAAGAACTTCAATAGTGGAAAAATCATGTAATATCTACATACCAACTCATAAGATGGTAACATGTGTCCAATGATACCATATCCCTCCAACAATATGTTGGGAAAACCATACCCAACTTATGGTTAAACTCAATCTCTAGCCTCAAGTCAATGATCAAAGAGAACCCTAATTGAGACAATCCTCATGAAGATATAAGCTTAGGGAGAAAGAACTATAGAATATTAGGACTAATTGGGAATCTCTCTCAACCTCTATACTAAGTCAGCCCAAGATGCATTAAGGAATCTCACAATCCCACCAACCATCAAAATACTCATCCAACACTAACTAAGTTAGGGGCATAACCATGTTAGCCTACTTTCTCAAGAAAGAAAAGGATACAAAGATGCACCAAAGTCAACATCCCAAAAAGTAGATCTAGATTCATCAAAAGACTGAGTCACTCTCAAATGACAAGGCAACATCAACCTTAAGAAAGGAATGCTCATAGACCACACTTCACCTCACAAGGGTGTGTCTGTGTTATAGGAAACACAAAAACCCAAGCACGAAAAACCAATAATTACCTACTAGATTATGAAGATTTGTTAACACCTCCCTTAGAATAACATTAAGGGTTGAACTTCTCCAATGGCCATAAATGTGATCTATCATGATTGAATTTGTCTCTACTCAATAAAGGGTACTAGAAACATTGATCTACACCCTTAGAAGTGCAAAAGAGTTGCTTGTTGTTCCCCAAGAATTTTTTTGCATTAGCACAGTCTTGCACAAAGTTTTTCACTAAACCAGGTGAGAAAATACAATGAACCAAGTGAGAAAGTGCATGACCACTTGATTCTTGCGTGAAATTTCAAAACAACACAAAAATTGCTTTCACTTCGAAGACCAAAACTTTCATGTCCAGACTCTGATTGACTCCATTTGAAAAGTGTTGAAAATATATTGATGAGGCATACAACATGATGGAGCTTAGAGAGTCATAAGACCTAAGAGTTTTAATCACCACTCAAGACAAAACATCATAGGAAACTCAAACCGGCTCGGTCACCAAGACAAGCAATGGATGAAATGTCCAAAACAACCAAAGAGCACACATGCCCAAAATGACACAAGAAATGAACTGAAAGGTAATTCTTACACTAAAACCATCATTAATTATCTTTCATAATTTAATTATTTAAACATAACACAAAGACTAATGCACAATGAAACTGAAAGGTTTTCAAAGCAAGGGTTCAAGAGTTACTTACCATAAAACAAGTACATATTATTTCAATTTCTTTCCAGAATAACATTAAGTTTAATCAATATTTAAACCATCTAATTAAATTAACAACTTTATATCTATGACAACCACACTAGTATGTTCTCTATGATATTGTTCCTTGTATGTACTACCAGACATTCAAGACAAACATGATAGAGTCATAACACATAATAGGTTAGTAGTAAAACACAATTAGAATAGTCACCATGAAACATAATCAAAAGGCCCAAATGGGGGAATTGTCAACTCCAACAATAAATAAAAAAAGAGCTCATTTCAACAATAATTCAAGTGTGACAACAACCACAAAGAGAGCGATAGATAAAATTTGATGACTAGTTCAAGAAAGGAAAATACAAAAAACCAATGTTAGCCCGAAAACATGAGGAAAGTAACTCCAACCAAACAAAATAAGGTATCTATCAAATTAGGTTACATGTGATGAGTAGGAATAGTCACACACATTTGGATAAACCACCACACATTGCTAAGGAATACATCATCCCAACAATGTTAGAGAACACACTCACACATATCAAGTAGTATACTAGTAGTAACCTCATGCATATGCAGGCAAAAATAATTTCCATGTAATGCAACATTTATATATCAATCAATTTTAATAAAATTTATAAAAGCTCACAAGACAATCGGATTGGGACTTAAGTCATTAACCAAAAGGACCTAATGCAAACCTACTAATTTTCAATTATCCACAATAAACACTCATTTCTCAATGAAAGGAACCATTTCATTACTATATTGAAATAACATAGAATCACAAATAAGATTCATTTGTTTTCTTACAAGTAGGAGAAAATAGGGAAAAAATTCACCTTACTCCATAAGGAGAAACAAAAAGAGGCACTCAAGCCAACATATGGACACCAATCAATGGCTCCATCCAATAGGATCATACACGCAACCAACCAAATAAAGGCACATCAATTCTGTCTACAAAACAAAGAAGACTTTCTTCCTTCTCCACACATTTCTCTAGTTGGATCTACTAGACAAGCAAGTCCATCCCAAGAAGATAGCAAAGCAACAAATATCATGAGCTCTCACCAAGACACTCGCACTCACACAATGCAACATCAACCATATGGGAAACATATACATAGAGATCCCATTATTTGAACATGGGCTCTGATACCAAATGTAATGCCCTACCTGGAGAACCTTGGAACAAGGATATTCAAGCCAAGATATATTTTTTTAAAAGTATGAATGCACATGAAAAAATCATATAGGGATCACAAAGATCACAATAGAAGACTTTACCAATAATTCTAGCAACCAATGAATCTCCAAATGCCACTACTAAAAAAAAATGAAAAATGATAGAAGAACACAAATGATTCTAAATCTAAAACATTTTGAATTCAAAATAGAATCCCAAAGTATTTGAGAACAACATAAAGGGTATCCAAAACACCTCAGAAAACTTCTAGAAAAACTAAAAAGTGCTCGCTATCTTCCCTAATAGGTTTTTCCAAAACCTAGGCAATACATTAAATCAACATAGTATGATACTTTCTAGTACCATATGGCCTTTCTAATGAAGGTGTGCAATACAATCAGAGTTTGGGCAACACTTATCAAGAAGGCATGTGATACTTTACTAGTATCATACAACCTTTCTCCAAGAGGTGTATGATACAATAGAGCATCACACAATAGAGTTTACATGGGCATGCAATACTTTCCAGTATCACATGATTCTTCTCTTTTGGATGTGTGATACTTTAAGGTATTTTCCAATTCTAATTCATGGTCACCTAGAGAAAGAAATAATTACTCTAAGAGCCAAAACAAGGGATAAAATGGGAAATCAAACTTCCACACCAGGAAGTATTAGATCCACATAGATCAAGGAATGAACACTCGAGTTCATAAACAACAAGATGCCATGAAAAAGAAAGAGGAACATCTATTAATCTAAACCATAATAGTAAAAAGGACATGCTAAAAGAAACATCCCAATGTACAAAAGCAACATCACAATGTATAGAAATTACATTGCAATAACTAAACAACCAAACTAAGTACACAATTCTTCCTAATAGTTAATAGCATCATAAGACCATCATGGGTCCTAGCCATCTCCTATGCGTAACATCCCAAACTACCAACCAAATAATCAATGTTATTTTATGAAGAAATCACTACTAAAATGTGCTACAACATAAGAAAAAAGAAATCTAACATACTAGAAGTAAAGCATAAGATAATCCTATAAATCAACTCATCATCTAACATATGCTAAATATCATTAAACAAGAATGTGACAAATAAACTAACATCATCTAAACATGATATCCAAGCATTCTAATGAAAGCATAAATCATAAGAAAGAATACTTCAAAAAATGAATATCAAGTGAACACATCCATCAACAATTGCACTACGATAAAATACCATCTCTCTATACTGGTGCCCAATAGTGGTATGGGTAGCTATGCCTCCCAATCATGTGGAACCCATAGGTCCACTCCCACCATGCTGATGGAGATAATGATCCAACCAAAAACACACATAAAACACAACGTCCATGGCTAACACTCATGCCAGACAATAATGATGATTGAAATCAAGATCAAGAAATAATGCAAGTATAATAGGCCTTGGTCAGACACATAATGGGCTACTATGTAGGGGGTGACATCATGGACAGTCACTTGGCATCAATAGGCCCAAGCTAGTATTTGTAGCTTAGACTTCCCAATGAAAGGAGCACATCATGAACCTTTTTATTATCTTCAGATTTATTACCACTCACACATTTTATTTAGTTATCGCTTAATTAAAACTTCCTTTGCTAACCTATAGTGCCATGATTGCCAAGTTGCAAGATATAAGCCCCCTCTATATGCTATCTTACCCTACCCATGCTTATCCAATGATGAGTGCTCATAATCATGCAAATTCCCAACCCAACCTCAAATGATCATAACTTAAGTCCATGAAAGATTAGGCCTCACAAGTCACTCGAGAAATGTATGCACACGTACTCATGTGTGGTGCACCACCATCACAAAGATCATAACACAAGGACTAGATGAGAACACAAGCAATACATCACTCAACTAAAATAAGCTCAGGAAGATAGATTCTATGTGAGTCCTAATAATAATAAAAGCATACATCATAAACTCACTCAACCAGTCTTAATTTGGGAGTATGGATTATACACAAATCCCAATAATGTAAGAAGACCAAAAATAATGAACTCACTCAAATGACCTCAATCTGGGAGTATGAATTCTACATGAATCCTATTGTCCACAAAACAATAATAAGGATCCAAAGAAACCATAACACTAGATATAAAATCACTCAATTGAACACAACTTTATCAGTAGGGATGTGGCACACATCCCAATGCAAACATAATAGTACAAAAATAGTTTGAATAACATCTTATGGATAATTCAAGTCCACAACCAACATCATGCCAAGAAAACTTTAAAAAATTGGGTGACACACAAACTGAGGTAAAAACCCCAAAAACTAGAAAACTTTGAAATTAAAACCCATTTGGTCTTTGGGCACAAAATATCAAAACCCTAAAATAACTAGCATGATGATGTGAAACCCCAAACCCCCATCCCAAAAATATGGAAATGTTCATACCTGACCAATCGGGTAGAACCAACAAATAGAAATGGAGAACACTAGTTCTTAGCCTCCTAATGAATGACTACCAAAAATAGAAGCTAAAATAGAGTAGAAACAATAAAACAGGAGAGCCCTACCTCATAGCCAAAAGGGAAAAATTGGGATATGAACCATAAAATAAAAATCCCATAGAAGTGGCCAAAAATTGTAGCAATCCAAGGTCTCCTTGAGCTAGATCCAACAAGACCAACCTAGTGATGATCCCATGCTTGTAGCTTCCACAATGAGAAAAATAATAAATCCTCATGAAGAGGATTTTGGGTTTTACTCTCAAACTTTCTAATTCAAAATTGAGAAATGGGGAATTAAATTCCTTTTTGGATACTTATCCACTTTTTGAGTGAATAATCAACTAGGAAAAATAACCAACCGACCTAGTTAAACCCCAAATCAACCCAAATGAAAATAAGTTATTCCTAAAAATAGGAAATTATCTATGGCAAAGATATCAAAAATTAAAAATCAATTAAATAAAGCCCAAAAACCCAACAACATAGAAATTTTCTTAACAACTTTCGCAACAATGTGAACCTCTAAATGCATAGACACACTTAGTGGTTTAATCACATAATGCAAATGAGTTCAGATTTAATAATCACTAAAAAGATTAATTAAACAATTAAAATAAGGATACATCAATCATAGAAAGATGACATTGGTAAAATATGAATGGCTAAATCACTAACTCCATGTGTCACTACCAGGGATATAAATCCTACACACTAAACAACATGATCAAGTGCAATTGCATATAATAACATAGTGAAAGCAATAAATGTAATAAATGACTAATTTAACCATTTATTCAAAGTATACTAAAATATTCCATTTGCATCACTCACATTCATGTATAGCATAATGAAGCAAGAACGAAGTAAATAATTATAACATTAAATCCATCACATAACATAATCAAAGATATGTCCAAATATTGGATAACTCACTAATACATTTGGTACCAAATTGCAATGGTAGTGCCGTTGCAATTTTTCCATCACAACCTTTCGTCATCGCAATTGCGATGATCTACTGTCGCAATTGCGACGGCGACAAGGTTGTGACAGAAAAACTGCAAGGGCACTGTCATTGCAATTTGGTACCAAATGTATTAGTGACTAGATATCATCATAAAACACATTGTCATCTCAAAATGGCATCATCATGCAATATGATCAACTAAGAAACATAGTAGTATAACATCTATGATACTAAAATAAAAGTATAATAAATAACGCTTAGGTCATCCCAAATGTAAAACATAACATGAGTAATAACTATCTCTTGGATCAAAATATAACAAGGTAAATATCTGAAACACAAAACCAATGAGTCCAACATGGACAATCCATTTCTAATTATTTAAGTATTTAATAATAGTTTTAAAAAGAACGTGAAAAGGAACTTAAAATATATAAGTGAACACAATCATAAACATGACTAACCACTACTACAGGAACCTAGTTCGGTGTAGCACGATAATAGTACATAGTGCAATCTTTGCACACATCTCAAGGTAATCACAAAACAACATCATGATACCTCATTGATCTTGGTCACCACTAGTACAAACCTTAGTGAACCATAAATCACATCATAATCTCATAAATTAGCCAAAGCATAAGTAAAGCAACTGATACAAAATGGAAATCCAATCACCTCAAGGGTGTAGACCACTCATGGTCGTAATCATTATCACTCACAAGAAAGATCATCAAGATTACATCCATCAGGATGACTTACAAAAATCAAATGGTAGAGGAAAAAGTACCAGAGTATCATACTTTGAGAGCTACCATATCACCACTAAACATGACTTATAGGTAGTCAACCCATTTGTTTCACTTGAACAAGTACCAAAACAACATCATATTTATATTTTATATCCAAAAGATTTACATAGTGTTGATTATCAAAAGTTGTACATAGTGCTAATTATCAAAATTAAGCATGCTATTGATTTATGTGTGGGCCCCATCCATCATTAGAATCCAAAGCTTTCAAGAAAGCTACATTGAAAAATTCATCATTCCATCCTACTATAACAAAGTCATTTGTCAGTTGAACCTTTTTGCTAGTAGAAACATTTGGAGCAGACTGCTAGGTACTAGTGGAAATGTGTAGATCCTCCATCATTCTTTCAATTTTTTTAATGTAATTTGGATCCGTTATATCCTTGAATTTATCAAAGTACTTGAAATCCTTGACCTCATCTTTACGAATAGGTAGCATTCCATCCCTAACTAGTGTCATAAATTAAACCATAGAGATTTCTAGAGAAAGTGACAGCTGAGACATAATGTAAAAATGTGTGAGTTTACAAGTAAACTCAGTAAGCCCTCTATCCTTCTGCTGAAAGACCTCTTCATTTCCTAATTTCCAAAGGAACCATAAAATCTCACATGTAAGAACATACAAAAAAGAGTTAAGATTAGTTAGATTCAAAGGGTTCAACATATCCAACAAAAATTTCACTCCGAAAAGACTTGATTTTGAATTCCATATAATACGATTGCCCAAAAAAAAAACCCATATCATAATAGAAAAATCACACTAATAGAAAGCATGTTCAAAAGATTCAACTGTATGATAGATTTTGCAATGGCTAGGAGTAAGACCTAAAGACTCCAAGTTAGATCTTAAGGCAAGTTTTTTGAGCAATAAAAGCCATTTAAAACAAAAAAATTTGGGTTTCACTTTTGACTACCATAAGTACTAAAGAAAAGAAAGACCATTAAAAAAAGGAGAACACAATACCCACCTTTGGATCACTATATGAATTTTTTTAGGATCAAACACAAGCATTTTATATAATTATTTTGTTGTTACTTCATTAATCACTGTTCCATCATTCTATAATAGTTGTTTGAAAAATCTGTCTGAGTTAATCACCTTGGAGAAGTTACATGTACCAAGTGTCTTGTAAATTAATGTATAAGTTTTCTTTCAAATCTATGTGATACCATATATAGCTCTAAGTTCATACCAAGTACCCATCTGATTACCAATCATTAAGTCACTAATTAAAGTCTCTCCCAACACATTCCATTATTTTTCTGAGAAACTTTCTGTAAGTGCCAAAGGTTTTCCATTTAAGTACAACCCCCACCAAATTGTCTTATCCATGAAAACATAAGATGGGGAAGAACCAACATCAACTTTAACTAGTAAGAGTATCCTTGAATGGGTCCAAGCCTTCCAGAGGGTAGTAAAAACATTAGAACCAAAGACCTTGATCTTGAAGTCACCTAAAAGAAAATCATAGAATAAAATGGTCATCCAAATTTTACCTTTAGAGATTATAGAAAATTGAATTTTATTTTTGATTAAGAATTTCCAAGGTTCATTACCATATATGGCCTTAAGAATCTAGTTAGAGGCAAGAGTAATAACATGATTTTTTAGGTCCTTAAAACCCATTCCACCATATTGCTTGAGTTTACAACACCACTCCCAATTTACATAGTGTCTCTTTTTGTTTCCCATCCCATCAGACCACATAAAATCTCTCAATTTTTTTTTTCAATTTTATCCATTTGTTGATTAGTCATTAACCAAGTAGAAGAAAAGTAAATATGATGAGAAGACAAAACTTTCTGCACATCTTGTACTCTTCCTACCAAAGACAAATAGCGAGTCTACCATTTAACATGTTTCTTTTGAATTTTATCAAAGACCCATTCCCACATAGCTTTAGCAGAAGGATTAACATCAAAATGGATACCACGGTATCTAAAAATCTCATTAGGGTCTTTCCATTGCCAAGACATCAACTGAATCCAATTAGGAGGAGATTTAGACCAACCTAGAACTAAAGATTTATGAGGAGCAACTTTGGCACTTGAGGCTAAATAGAAGAATTCAAGTCTATCCAAGGTGTTTCAAAAATTCA